>JAZHPH010000030.1:1408261-1471264 GCA_037356405.1 Nasonia oneida | reverse complement strand
CGTGCGCGCGAGGCGGGGGGGGAAAAAAAAAGCGGGGGGACTCGGGGGAGCCGCGGGTGCGGGGCGGGGGCCGGCGGGGCCCCCCCCCCCCCCCCCCCCCCCCCCCCCCCCGCCTCCGCTCTGGTTCTATTTACGTCTGCGCGCGCTCGCTCGCGTTAAAACGTATATGATCTCGCGGCGACGGCACGACTTGTGTCGTCACGGAAAAGTACCGATCACATGTTCTGCCCGTCCGTCTGTGCGCGAGCGGCTCACTGATGGCTGCTGCTGCCGCGCGGGTCTTTTGAACGTCGGAAATTCCGAATACGCGACAGCTGCCATTCCGCGAGCGTATGCGGCTTTGTTGCAGCCGCCGCGATGCGCGATACGGCACGAGCAGTCGGCTCACGTGCGTCGCGCTGTCACGCGCCCGCTGCCGTTTTCGCATCTTTTCCGGATCTCGCTGCGCGAAGAATCGGTGAAAATCTCCCGTCGGAATAGAGCTCCGGCACTTTTTTCGATAAATTAGCAAACGTGCGATAAGTCACATGAGTCAGTCGCCGATTGTGCGCGACGCGGGTGACTCACTCACGTCGTGTGTGCAAACTTCTGAAGTTGATGCAGTGAGAAAGAAGCCATAAAAACAGCTCGTTAAGTGCGAGCCGCTCGTGTATGTGCTCGCGCCGACATTTTACGCGGACGTGAAAAAGTCGTTTGGTTGCATGCCGGTTACGCAAGGGCCGCGCGTCCCGTTCCGTATTCTTCTCATTCTTCCTCTTATACATGCAAAACTCTGGAACAGCGGAATTTCAACGAGAGCTTTTGTCGTTTGCAGGAGCGTACGTGGGCCCGTCGATCCCCCTGGCGCCGGCCAACGTGGCGACGAACGGCGGCGGCTCGCCTCTGCGTCCCAGGACGAGTCCGCCGCCACCTCCGCCGCCTTCCAGCCAGGAGACCACTCCGGAGGGACAGCAGCAACAGCAGCAACAGAGCAGTCACCATCAGGTAAGACGTTTCTCAGACTCGTCGCCAAGTTCCTACTCGCTGTCGTTTTCGTTGCGCCTTGGCTAACCGTGGAATGGTTTTTCAGGGATCGGCTGGTGGACCATCGCCAATGGCAGCGCTGATGTCGGTGGCGGACAACCTGACGTCGCCGGAGCCGGTACCCCAGCCGCCTAGCAACCCTAGCCCGACCAGCCGGAGCCCGCCGACCACCGCGCCCAACGTCCAGCAGCGCAGCGCTTCCCGAGGCTCCCAGCACAGCCCCAACAGCTCCGGTAAGCTTTCGTTCGAGCCTAGCGCAGTTCGCGAGACTCGAGACGCGATGCAATCGATAACACGATTCTTTCACCCTGCAGGCCCATCGGGCAGGAGGTCCAGCGGATCCAGGCACGTGTCCTCGACGACGGTGACGACGTCGTCGGAAGGTGCGGTGGCGCAGTCCGCGGGCGCTGAGCCAGTCGCCGCGCCCACCCTCAAGTGCACACTCTGCCAGGAGCGTCTCGAAGATACGCACTTCGTCCAGTGCCCCAGCGTGCCGCACCACAAGTTCTGCTTCCCCTGCAGCCGGGACAGCATCAAGCGCCAGGGCGCCGGATCCGAGGTACGCAGAGCTCTTTCAGCTGTTCGCACTTTATTAACAGCGCACGGTCGCCTATGCCAGTTCACGAAGACTCACTTTCGCCCTCTACTCTTTCAGGTCTACTGCCCGAGCGGCGAAAAGTGTCCGCTTGCCAACAGCTCCGTGCCATGGGCCTTCATGCAGGGCGAGATCGCGACGATCCTGGGCGAGGACACGCCGAGCGCGGGTCTCAAGGTCAAGAAGGAGCGCGAGACTTAAGCGAGCTGTGCGCGAGAAGCACCGCAGGTCCAGGCTCAATTTTTGCTCATGTCTCTCCCCGAGCGTGACAACACAAGAGAGATCATAACTCTACTTGGAATCCACGGGGGACAAAGACCATGATTTTTCGCAGCAGCGCGAGCGCAGCTCTTGTCCGAGGCGAAAGACGCCGTGAAGGCTCGCTGGCAAGTTGTTGTTTAACTTTGCGCGATACACAGACACGCTACAAACAAACTAATCAGGGGCAACGGGGAAAGGCTGTGCGTGAGATGCCGCACATGCCATTGTTAGGCCGAAGACGTTGATATGTGGCTTTACGCGATGCGCTGTGATCAGATCAAACACGATGTTTTGCGAGAATTTGGATTTTTTGTTTTTTTTTCTGAGCCGTCGTGCCCGAGCAACAGTTGACCGGGTTCGTCGTCGAGTTGTGTATACATTTTTTGCGTTGACGAATTGCCTTTTTTTAATATTTTTTTATCGAACGAGCTATTGTCGGTCTTGAGCAGAAGTCTTTGGCAAACTCGGTGACTGGCATTGTTTCTGTAAATATGTTACGAGTCCTGTAAGGAAGCTAAAAGAGCGAGGAGTGCCCAGAAATGCAGGAAACCACAAGAAAATTCACAAAAAAGAAATAAATTGAAGAACAAACGTTATGCGCTGAGACGCTTAACTCACGAGTCGCGATTTAAATGATGAAACGTTTATTTGTGCCCATGCATGGGTTTGTACTTAGGCTCGATTGCCTTTATCTTCATTGTGTATTTGTCATGCGCAACTTCTTAGATTTTCTATGAAGCCACAATTGCGACTATAAAAAATTTACAGTCTTTTCACGCTGTTCTACAGTTTTTTATTTTCTATGTTTTAAGGCGTTTCGATGCAATTGCTTCGAAACGTGGTTAAACGGTTAATCAAACTTATTTTCATTTTTTTTTCGTTACTTCTTTTTTTGCCTCTATTTTCTTATACTTTGCCCTCCTTGTATTATATCATTAATTAAACATGACGGACCTTTTTAACCCAGCGTTCTTGGGTGTTCTGTACATTATGTATATGTGTACATATTCTACATTATTATTATAATAATATTATTATCATGATTATCATTATTATTAGTTTTATTTTATATTATTATATTATATTATGAGCGAAATAAGGAATCGTATGATTGCGAAAGTAAGCATCTTTTAATGTACAAAGAGGAACTTACGTTGCGTTTTTCATTGAATTATGTTCTCGACATTTAATGCACAAGTCATAACAAAAACCTCGTATACGCATTTTTGACCGAGGCAGTTACGACGTTCATGCGTTGCTTTGTATCTCGTTTCGTTTATTTTATCATGATCCCCGCCTTCGTTTTCTTACATTGTATCCATCGGCATTGTAAAAAAATATATATACATATAAAAATTAAATAAAAAAATAATAAGTAATAAATAATACTAATCTTTGAAACACACCAACGGAGCAAGAGACTAAGCACAGAATCGATCAGATAATTTGTCGATATCGACGAGCTTACACGTGCGCGCAATAGAGATTATCATTTGATAAACACAAATTATAGACATGTTATTGTCTTCATTTTCAGTTTAACGCTAGACTTCAATGTGAGGCCTTTCCAATTTTTCATTTTTCTGAGAATAATCAAGCACGAGAAACGAGAGCAAAAGTAGAGAGTACGATTACTCGGTACGAAACGCTTAGTTAAAAAAACAGATTATAAGGCGGCCGATAGAGAAATAAACAAAAACTATCAAACGAGAAAAAATAAAACTTGGCCGAATTGTTTTACGAAATTTTTGTCGATGTCGACTAACAAAATCAATAACGAAGGAAAAATTCAAGAAAATTTGAACCTTCGTTAAGTTATGGAAACACAACAAAGGAAAAGGAGAGATCTTGTTCACACTTTAGTTTAACGCTAGACTTTAAGTGAGGGCTTTTTGATTTTTCATTTACCGGATGAAAAAAGCATCGCCCGACATATAGGAACCACACACTCGCTACGTCTGAAAATTTTTCAAAATGGATAAATCGTGTGTTTTTGCTTGCCTCCAAGGCAGCACTTTCTTTGTATTACCTAACAAACTACTCTATACCTTATTTGTCAATTTTCGGTTTTTGTAATCAATCGATGTAGCGGCCAAGATTAACTTGACCTGGGCGCATAGGTCTTTTTGTATATGTATAAAAAAAAAAATATATATATATATATATATATATATATTTGTACAAAGATTCAGAGAATTGAAAGGAGAAAAAATCACGACGCGTGACGATCGCAATATTAACCACACAGAAGAGCAACTCACGCGCGTGTCGATTGGCGTCGAGAAGTTGTTGCCAGCTCCGTAACGTCCTTTTGGCGGAGTTACTCCGGAAGTTTGTCTTAAATTGTCGAATCTGCCGATGTGGTGCCGCATCAACGGCATTTTCAAATTTTGTTAGCTTGGACGTGCCTGAGTGCTTGCGACAACTTCTCAAATACTATATAAAAGTGCTAGCACACCCCGTTTTTTGTTCTTTCTTTTCTGTTCCGAGTCGACAATGTGACGAGACTCTCGAATAGAGAATGAGACATCAAAGTCGAGTCGTGCGCTAGCTGCAGTAGGTTTTTTTTAACGTTATGGTGGTTCCTGCCCATGCCAACGCAAGCTGTGAAATTAGTGTCTTGTTTGCTTGTCTCTTTTTTTACTTAGCTCTGCCGATCTATAATATGTGCATATGCAACCACATAGGCACACGTACACGTCTGTTTTTTTCTCTTTTACCAGTGTGTATAATGAAGAAATAGGACATACTTTTCATGCTCGTTAAACGATTATTCGATAAACGAGAAACTAATCTGATTTGTTGTATACGTGTTTGAGTGCGAAAGAGTGATCCGCGCGATGTATGCGGAAGAGTGAAAACTTTGAAAGTTCATTTTTTCACACCGAGTGATGAGAAAAAAATTGTCATTTTTACTTGGACAAGATTTAAAAGTAAGAATATTAACGAAACAAAAAAAAATCAACAACAATGTAAAGGTTTTAGAAACAAGGATGCAGTAGCTATTAATTGAATGTTAGTATACTCGCCCAACCGATCGTGTAAGTCAGGAAAAATGTGAGACTCGCAGCAGGTTTGCGCAGTTTTTATACAGCTTGGAATTTCGCATCTAAAAGCGTCTTTCTCTCCTTTTACACACGGACACACAAATCACACTTAACACACGAAGAGCTGTATTCTTTGTTACTTAATTCTTTCCGACGAGGAGAGTCATCGCGAGTCTGTTCGCGCATGCAATTAAAGGAAAAATAAATAATAAATAAATAAATAAATAATAGAACAGTTGGGCATATAGATTTCTAAAGCCGATGCTAAGTCGCATTTTTTCTGGCCGTAGCGCGTACAAAGTAGGCATGTCTTCCCAAGATGAGAATTGATTGAAGAAAGTCGACGCGATCATTGAAAATTTAAAATGAAAAAATACGACGAAAGTGGAATGAAACAGTGATTCCCTACTTTTGTACGATCCGATTTGTTTTTTATGATTCTTGTACGAGCGCAATAACTATGGTCATATTAATGGAGACAAAGAAAATTATGAAACACGTAAGTTCACTAGCGACTGTAGTAGCGAATAATACGATTTTCTAGTGTACCATACTTTGAAAAACGCGTTACATTGTACTGTTTATCGTATGTATGCAAACTGCAAAAACAAATATATGTGTTGATGTGTAAAACAATCGCAATCTTATTTCATCCCAACACCTGCACGAGTATTCTCCTGTAACGATCGTCTTTCAGAAATTAAAGTAAAATCGCCTCGTGGGCTGCGGCGGCGACGGACGGTATTGATTTGCGCCGGAACAGGTCTGCTACAATTGATACTCTCGAATCGAAGCAGAACTCATTGCTATGTTCGTATTACAAGAATGGAGATTTGGTCGTTTCGAGAAGGATACAAAATTTAAGTGCGTAAAAAGTGGGCTCTTTACACACGATACCACCTATAAATAGGGAGCAAGCGATCCAACGATATTAAAGCTTAGGGAAACTTGTCGTTTGTGCTATTGTTCGAAAGAGAGCCCTAAATGCGTTCACATATTGCACTCGCGCGCAGGAATAGAGGTACATAGATTTTATAAATCATCGTGCGTTGATTATTGCGATGTAAGTAGGTATACATATAGGTAATTTCAGAACAGCGTCGTCATTTTTGTGTGGTGCGGCTGTATAAAGTTGCCGCCAGTAGTTTTTTTCAAAACAGAGGTGGCTTTGAAACCTTTGTAGTCTATTCTAGAACTTTTTGAGCGTATAATTTGCTGAAGTCACAATAGTAGATTATGCACCTATAGAGTGCAAAAAAGAGATGGCCAAACTGCCAAACACGTGCTTTGAGGTGCACCACTCATAAAGTTCGTATTTTAGTTCCCCCTAGCGTGCGAGCGCTATAAGGTGCGCACCTTACGCTTATTGGTGTGGTAGAAAACTATGCACATGCGCCATGGGAGAAAAGGGGGCTTTACAGAGCCACCCCAAAGCACGTGCTCTAGACTGGCCTTCAGTTTTGCTCCTTGCTGTAGGTGCTTAATTAATCTACTATTATTGCCCGCCGCCGCGTACGCGGGCGAATTTCATTTTTGTTGTTGTTTTGACACACACACACACACACACACACAGCTGTATATTTATCCCCATAACAAATCATCATCGCCAATTAAAAATCCATATTACAAAAATGATGGTGTGCACATTAAGCGCTAAATCCAGTTTACGCCCGTGGTAGGCAATGTATATACTATTCTTCTTAAATATTGATTAAATATTACTATTGCAAATTTTGCAAGTTTTTTTAATAAAAAAGTGATAAAATTTTGTTTTGCACTGAAAGTTTTAAGTTTTTGCGTCATATTTTTAAAATCTTGGAATCCTTACATGAACCCTGTATAGAAATTCCTGCAGGTTATCCTGTAGGAAATCATGTATGTATTGTATTAGGCGGTTTTTCCTGCATGAATCTGTTGAACATTTTTTCCAGAAGAACTCTACAGGACCTTTAACAGGAATTTCCTGCTGAATGTTCACAAATTCATGTATAGGAGATCCTGCAAAACCTGCAGGATCCATCTACAAAAAGAAGATAGTATCGATTACTTAGTATCGAATTGAAGCTATAGAGCCAATTCATACCGTTATCGAAAAATTTCATTAGGGTGTACAGTGACAACGCGCGTGGCACGCACGCTAAGCAAGTTTCTAGCTCCTATAGAATTAGCATATACAGGATACTCTGCAGGAATTTGTTGTAGAAAATCCAGCACTGCTCGTGTTCGGCTCGCAGAAGCACTCGTCTTCGGCTCGTACTACCAATTTCATACAACGGCCTAAAAAAGCCCACTTAACACCCTTGGGTACACAATGTACCATATGTACCATATGATTTGTGATATTGTGCCTTTAGCACATTTCAAATTATTTTTAACACAAACAAATTCCAAAATATTTTTTCAAATATTTCAAAACATAACGACAAAAATAAATAAAAATGTTTAGTGATCATAGTTTGTTTTTAAAATGGCCATCTATAATTATAGTAGGAATGGTCCCGATTCGCTGTTATAATGCCGCTACCCTAAGCGGGTCTTGGGCGTTGTCGTCCAGATCGGACGGGTGGCTGCCTATCACCACTACACAGCGCGTGAGAAAGAGGTTAGCTGCGAATAAATTGAATAAGCAGCCGCGGATAGCCGATAGGAACAGGCTGGGTGTGATGAGCCCACACTGTCGAACGCATTCATCTAGAAACACTACGCATGCACCACAACAAAAAAACACTTCACATTATCTCTTATCTCTCAATCTATCTCTTTCATCACACATTGCAAAAATGGGCAAAAATCCTGCTGCCGAGGAGGATGCGGGAGCGATGACAACTGCCCCGAAAGGGGATGTGTAGAATGATTCGTCACCTGGTCTTACGCGGTAACGATGCCAGCGAAGGCGCGCTGCCTTGCAGGGGGGCGTTAGGATGCGAGAATGAAACCGTAGTGTCTGACGACGAGTTGACACTGTCCTCGTCAAAGTCGGAAAGCTCTCATACTTAGTTCTAGAGAGGTATGGGGGTTATCACCTCTAGAACGGTGGACTCATCTGCGACCGGAACAGGATCCGAAGAGCGCGGGTTTAACATACTATCATGGCTCAAAAAAATCAAATCCGAACCAAAAGGGACTTAAGGGTCGGAACTTGGAATGTTCGCAGTCTATACAGAGCAAGCGCGTTTAAAGAACTCGTAAAGGAAGCTGATAGGTACAATCTAGATTTGGTAGCAATACAGGAATCGCGGTGGCCAGATGGCGGAGTACTAACGTCGGGTAACTTCACGTACCTGTATGGGGCCGGGAGTGGGGGATCTCTAGGCACCGGATTTCTCGTAACCAAAGCATCATACATTCGGTTATAAGTTTCAAATCCGTCAATGATAGGCTCTCGTACATCATTATCGAAGGTGAATGGTATAGATATGTATTTATTAATGTACACTGTCCTACGGAGGACAAAGAAGAAGAAGCTAAGGATCTCTATTACGAAACTTTAGAGCAGCTAATCGACCAGTTCGCGTCTAAAATAGGTAGGGAGGAAATGTTTAAGCCTACTATAGGGAAGGAAAGCCTGCACGAAGCCAGCAATGATAACGGTATTACGGTCATAAATTTCGCGGCAGCAAAAGATCTTATAATCAAAATAACGAATTACTGTCGCTGTGGAAAAATTATTTCGATAAATTATTAAACGTGCACGAAAATAGCGAAGAATTAGGGGACGAAATTCACACTGCTGAACTCCACGTGGAGGAATCAAGCTACCAAGAAGTAGAGGCCGCGATTAAAAAACTAAAAAACAACAAAGCCGCGGGAAATGACTCTATACCAGCTGAGTTACTCAAATATGGGGGCGTCGAGCTCACTTTCAAAATCTATAAACTAGTATGTGCCATCTGGAAAAATGAAACAATACCCGAAAATTGGAAGGAATCTATCATTATACCGATTTTTAAAAAGGGGGATAAGACAGACTGCAATAACTATAGGGGTATCTCACTTTTAGCAACGTGCTACAAAGTTCTGTCAAACGTAATACAAGCTAGACTCACTCCATTCGCGGAAGATATTGTAGGAGATTATCAGTGCGGATTTCGACGCAATAGATCGACGAGCGATCAAATGTTTACCATAAGACAGTTGTTAGAGAAAAAGTGGGAATTTTGCGAAACCATACACCAACTATTTATAGATTTTTAGATTTTAAAAAAGCGTACGACTCTATTAAGCGAAGCAAAATGTATCAAATTCTAGTACTTCTCGGTGTACCGAAAAAACTCGTGAGATTGATTCAAATATGTCTGAACGGAAGCACGGGAAAGGTCCGAGTAGGCGGTAATATATCAGAACCCTTCACGATACGCGATGGTTTAAAACAAGGGGATGGGCTCTCTACGGTGCTGTTCAACTTAACGTTAGAATATGTCGTTAGAAAAATGCAGGTTAGCCAGCTGGGCGCAACGCTTAATGGAGCAAGGCAGATACTAGGCTACGCAGATGACTTGGATATACTGGGGGATTGTAGGGAAACGGTAGCAAGAAACGCGGAAATCCTCATAAAAGCGGCAGAGTATACAGGGTTAGATGTGAGTGAATCAAAAACAAAGTACATGATTGTGGATAAACTAGGCATCTGCAGAGAGGAGGGAGATCTCAGAGTTAGGGATTTTACTTTTGAAAAGGTTAGCGAATTCAGGTATCTGGGTACGACCATAAATGATAGAAACGAGATTAATGTCGAAATAAACAACAACTCCATTCGGGTAATGCTTGCTTCTACGCCGTGAGTAAATTACTTAAGTCGAGGCTGTTGTCTAAAAACGTTAAAATAAGAATATACAGGACAATAATACTGCCGGTGGTTCTGTACGGGTGCGAAACGTGGGCTCTCACTAAGCAGGCGGACAACCGTTTTAGGGTATTTGAAAATAAAGTCTTGCAAAAAATATACGGGCCGAAGAAGGATGAGGGAACCGGGGAATGGAGGAGACTACACAATGATGAGTTACACAATCTGTACGCGCCACCAAATATTAACAGAAGAATAAAATCGCGCAGATTGGGATGGGCAGGGCACGTAGCGAGAATGGGAGACGACCGTACGGCAGCGCGTGTCATGAAGGGCAGGCCGATGGTAACGCGACCTCTAGGCAGACCTAGACGTAGATGGGAGGACAACGTAAAAGCGGATCTAGTAGAAATAGGACGGGTGGGTGTCGATCGGAGAGGTGCATCTTGGGTGGGGTTGACACAAGATAGGGCAGCGTGGAAGGCTTGCGTGGATGAGGCGATGAACTTTCGAGTTCCAAATGACACGTAAAAAAAAAAAAATGGTCTCGATTCGATGTCCCTCGTGCAATAGTTAATTCACGGCATCGATATAAAATGTGATTAATTTAAAATACGGTCCCCGAAGTAAGTAGAGTAGCGCTATCTGTTATTGCAAGCTGGAAATAAAATTTTTGTAACACAAGCACGATTTTCGCGTTTTTCGTTTACCTATTAAGCGGGGGAAAGTACCAGTTTTTTTACCGGCGGGAAAAAAAATTTAAGCGGACGTTTTTCATTTCTTTTGTCCGCATATGCATATACGTATATACATATCAAGGGCTAAGCGGGCTTTTGGCCTCGTGTGGTTGCCTTCGGCTCGGGCTACCTCGCCTTGACCCGTACTGCAAACTTCACACTCGGACTAGAAAAGCCCACTTTACGCCCTTGGTACACAATATACCATTTCATACTGGGCGCATTTCTCCTGATGGATACAATTCTTTTTCAGTTCACATCGATCCTTAGAACGAATATTTGTGCCATTAATGATTTTTTCTATACAGGGAACGCTAAGGCCGCTATGGTTTATATATACTTGTTATACATAAAAATAGTATATTATATTGCACGAAAGAAAAGAGGGCCATCCCAATGCAAACTTTTGCCAAAAATATTTCAGGCTATAGTTCTTGGTAGTAGTGAGCTGGACGCCATCCATCAACGAGATCCTAAGAAAAAACTACTTCTATGTTAGCCTATCTGCCAAGGAGTGCGTCCAACCTCGGCCAAAATAAACAATAAATGATCGGTCCAACTAGAGTCTGAAAAGTATATTTTAAGTATTTTTTTTCCTGGGATTATATTCTATCGATAAATACTGTCGAACATACTTCCGCGCAAATTGACATTGTTAGTATATCTACATATAAAAGGACAGTGCGGCTCATCAATCGCTACTACAAAATGGTTCATTAGAATCAACTCAAATTTAATGAACGTACAATATTAACGAACGTAATAAAAATACCTGAAGAAACACGAGCCTTAAACGGAGTTTCGCCTAGTACGAATCACCATGAATTTCTGGCTTCTGATAAGAGAGACGATTGAGATAACATTTCGAGACTTTTCATTTTCGTTGCGGTGCCGAACTATAATTTGCGCTTCTTTTATTGGTATAGCTCCGACGCGGGCAAGATCGAGAAGTTTTACGGACCTATGTATTTTTTCTCAGTATAATAGGCCGTGTTTTAATGTGGAATTGCCATGTCAATTATTTGATGTTTGGATTGAAAACTTTCTAACGCATCACGTATAATTATTATAACTACTTAAAGAAACATTTCTTATAGGCCGAATGCTCTAGTGAGAAAATGTCAAAGAGAAACTATGTAAATATATTGATAAAATGGAGGGCAAACAAGGCTAGAATAAAACCTCGAACGAAACCTTTTATTTGCCTACAGCAAATAAATTCAATACTTCCTAGACGTTATACAACGTATATGTGCAAATCCACGACCGAGTGGAAACAACTCGGGTGCTGGAAGTTGAGAATTTCAAATTGAGGACACACCTACCCTAGTGGAAATCAAAAGTGTAATAAACTGTAATAAAATATAAGAAAATGTAACAAATCGTACCTTTTTGTACGTTTTTGTCGGATTTCGGACCTTTTTTACGTTTTATTACAGTTTGCTACATTTTATTACATTTTGTTACGTTTTATTACAATTTATTACAAATCCATTGATCCAGGATTTCATGGGGGTCTCTTCTTTGAAACGACAAATGTAACAATACGTAAAAAAGTATAACAAAATGTAATAATTGTCTGTAAGCGTAATATTATATATGAGAAAATGGTGACTTTTTTATTTTCTTCCTTCTGCTTACATCCTTTTACTTTTTCCTACAATTTCTTATGCATTGTTACATTTTATTATAAAATTAATAATTAAAAAAAAATATATTGACTATATAAGGCGGTAAAATAACATATATAATAAAATGTACTAAAATGTAAAAAAAGTTAACAAATCTGAAAATGTACAAAATGTACAAGAAAGTATACAAAAACGTATGAGAAAAAAGGTCCGAAATCCAACGAAAAGGTACAGTTTCTTACATTTTCTCACATTTTTTTTACGTTTTATTACAATTTATTACATTTTTTTTTCCACTAGGGTACCAAACCAATTTTTTTCAGTTCTTTAAACCTTTCAATACGAGAAAATGCGCGCGTGCATGGCCGATCGCTTGCCAAACTTTTTTCGGGGCAGTTGAAATTCTTTTGTGGGAAAATTCTTCAGTGTCTGAAAGCGTAATCCAAAAATGTCTTCTACTATAGGATTGAAGCATCAGAAGAGAGCTCTAATTAAAGGGCTGGTGGGTTATAAATGGTTGCTCAGTCAAATGTTGTCTAGGCTTGAAAATAGCAAAAAAAATCACAAATACATAGATTTTTTTTACAAAAATCTGCGATTTTTCTCTTACTTTTAAATTCTTATAACTTTTGCTCTGAGCGGTAAATTTAAACTACCCGAGGCTCAAATTCAAGCTCTCTTCTCCTATTTTCGTTTTAAAAATTCGGATTAACATTTCAATTGTTTGATCAGCGATATATATGCCTCTCAATTATGTCCGTTTTTTGACCTTTCTCGAATCGTCATTTTATACAGTTAATCGTAAAATTTAATTGTTCATCTAAATATTCAAAGTGAAAGCGAAAGAAAGGATCTTAAAAATAGGAAAAATCGCTGATTTTCGTAAACAATGGAAAAATTGGTGATTTTCAAGCCTAGAAACTTTTGACCTAGGCAACCATTTCTAACCCAGCAGCCCTCAAAATAATACTTTTTTCTGATACTTTGATCCTATTAAAACACATTTTTGGATTGCACCTCCAGACAAAAAGTGGAAATTTTCTGGTTTTCGTTAATTTCCTCCGGGTTGAATTGCGATAAGAGAATTTCAACTGGTCCAGAAAAACGTTCGGCAAGCGATCGGTGATGCGCGCGGGCATTTTCTCACTTCACTCGCAGATAGCCCAAGGAACCGAAAATCGTTGGTCTGGTAGGTGTGAATGATCAATTTGAAATTTTCAACTTCTAGCACCCGAGTTGTTTCCACTCGGTCGTGGATTTGCATTATATACAGGTGTCATAATCATTGCAGATACCCGCCTTATAGCGTTCCGAAAACGTCCTCATATTATACTGGACGATCTTTTCGGAGCTTCAGAGTCCTCTATAAAAAGAAGCGAATTACCAGAGTTGAGCGATTTATACAGCACTCGCATCGGGACACACGATGTAACCTATACCGGCATATTATGTGATGGCTAATAGCATGGGAATAATCGTCTTGGTCTTTGTGCCGATCGTGACGGGTATCTACATTTTTCGTCACGTGCAAAACTATGAATATGGCTATAGGATGCTTTATGAATGTTCTTATGTGCCCGAATATCAATCGAACGATATATACTAAAGGTTGATCTTGATTGAATTTCAGAAAAGACGACATGTCGAGTGGGCGATCGCGCTCAAAAGCGAAGAGCAGAAAAGAAGATAGAGAGAACATTCCTGTCACTTGGATATCAGTACAGCCAGATGGGTCCACGAGGACGAGCCTGCGCAGCGTTGCAGATTATTTGGTAAGGCTACCGCGAATTATGAACGTTACATTTTCGTACCAACTGCGCGATAAATCGGCGGGCAATTTGAATGTTCGCTTTGCAGTCAGAGAAGGAGGCGGAATCGCCGTTGTTGCAGCACCGGCCCAACAGAAGCTTGCGCCTGAGTCCGGCGAGCTTGCAGGCACTAGAACGCGCGGAAAGGCTCGTGGAAGACGCCGAGAGGCAGCTGTCTCGACTGAATTTGGACGCTGTTCTCGCTGACGACTGCGATGGAGACTGCGATGGAGACAGGTGAGTTTCTAGACAACTGTGTACCCAATTCAATATTATTGTGCGCTAAAGTATAAAATCGAACGAAGCGACAGGTTGCTCGACGAGACTAGCGCCTACATCCGAAGGATCGTGGCGACGAGCTTCGAGACAGGCTCGTACGAGCCGCCGCCGATCAGCGAAACGCTCATTCTCGCCAGATCTAAATCCAAGCCGAGTTCGGCAAGCGCATCAGCCAGTGGAGGAGCGACGGGGCCGCGGGGGCCGTCGGAGAGCAAGCCGGCTGCAGCGGCGATCGACGACGACTGTCCGCTGTGCTGCGTCGGCAGCGACAAGCTGAGCGTCCAACGCGGTCCGGCTATCAGCATCAAGGCGGACTTGTGCGTCCGGACCTCGAGGATGGTCGACATCCAGCCATCGGGGGACCCGCTGCCGACGTGGCCCCGAGCTGGTCCCGCCGACAACGTCGCTAACTTCCAGTTTCAGCACGTATCCTTCGCCAACGGCGAGAGCGCTGCCGCAGAGAAGCTCGAGGCGTCTGGACGGAAGGACGCGACGACGTCCATCACCGGGCTCGTGCAGCCAGCCGAGCCGGCCGGCAATCGCAGCCCTGCGGCTTCCGAGCCGCCGGAGTCCCTGCCGAAGCTCGACGCGTCGTCGGACGCGGACTTGAGTCTGGGCGAGCCGGGGATCATCGCGGATCTCGACGCTCTGCTGAGCCAGCAGCGCACGATCATTAAGAGGGTTCACCAGAGCAGCCAAGCCCTCGACGAACTTCTGCGGAAGAGCGCAGCGAGCGAAGCTCCTTCTCCACGGGGCAGCGACAACGGCGCCGACTACTCCGCCGGGAGCTTCGACTCCGTCCACAGCCACGACTCGCTGCAGGCCGGCTCTGCGGCTGCCGCGAGCATCCGCGAAAGCTGCCAGTCCGACGCCGGCTTCATAGAGAATCTCAAGAGCTCGTCGCTGCGGCTCCCGAAAGCCGGCGATCTGAACGCCGATTCTACGGCGAGGAGGAGAGTCGACAAGGAGATGGGCGAGAATAGGGCTCCCATCAGCGTCAGCGCGAATAGCGGGGAATCGAGGGCCTCCAGCGATATCGACACCGGCAAAGTGAATGAGAGCGGTTTCATCGACGCGAACAGGAACAACAGCGAAGAAGACGATGAGAAAGAGTCGAGAGGTCCCGGCGTCAGTAGCGCCAGCGAAGCGATCGGCGGGGAACAGGGCCCGGATTCCCTCAACATCGACGATAAACGAATCGGCGAGAAAGGGTCAGGAGACGCGATCGGTATAGTCGACGAGAGAGGGGAAACCGGAGGCGAAGACTCCCTGCACAAGACCTCTCACCTCATAGACAGCCTGTCCGATGATCAGTCGCTCAGACAACTCTCTGGCCAGCTCATGCTTCAAAGTCAACTCGATTCCAAAGCCGCGCAGGATAATCGGCACAGGAGCTCTAGCTCTGTCGGGAGTGCGAGGGCCGATGGCATCCTGACTGCATCAGCAGAGCTTATCGTCGGTAGACAAACGTCAGTTGGTCTCGACCGAGCTACCGCGAGGGAATACAGCAGAGTATCCGCCAATAACGGGTAATAAGACTGTTAACAGCATTTACTCATTTTTCCTCATGCATCCGGGGGATAGTGGTGAACTTTTGTGAACATGTGAACGTTAGTTCAAGTTCTCTTTTGCGAATTTCTTATTGGAGCAAACTTTGTTTTTTCTCCTTAGGCACGTAGTACACTATTGTGTATACTACGAGAAAAACTCGATTTGCCGTTCAAAATGAAAAATAACACTTTCGCCATTGAAATGCAGAGTTTACGAACAATTTTCAAATTTTACCATGTGGTACATTACAAATGTAGTCCATTAACTCGCGACTTTCTAGCTATTAGGGAAGATGCGTCCAGCACATTTAGCTCCCAGGTATGGATGATTTTTAGAATGGAGCAACTCCAGGCCAGTTACGTCGTGCAAAGTGCGTGAGAAAAAAATTGAATTGTATGGGATGGATATCGTTGATTTTAATTTTACGAAGTTCATCGTTTTCTTCTTGTGTACGCTTTATGCCTTGTGAATCGAGTCAAATCCGCGAGTTTACACATTTTTTGAACTGCGGGAAGTTGTCGAACCTATTTTTAAAATATTTTTATTCATAAGTACATAATCCTCGGTATATGGCTCGAATCATTCTGAAAATGTAAAAATTACCTGCTTTTTCTCTTCTATGATTTATAGAATGCCGTATTCCAATTCGACGCTAGACCGATTGAGAAACTCCAAAATTGCACCTTCTAGTGCACGGGGTATCTATTCGAGATGATTCCTTTATTAAAGATATGTTAAAATCCATATGTTAACATTTTTTTAGTGATATGAAAAAATGAATATTCAGAGCTAAAATTAACCATTGTGGGCGCCACTTTTTGCATACTTGTGTAACAAAATTATCAATTCGTATTTTCATCATGTGTACAAAAAGTTTCGACTGAAAAATAGCCATAATGAACGCATCTTGTCTGCATGATTTTTTTTTCTTTACTTTTATAACTTTCAAAATCACAAATAATTATTTATTCACCGCGAATTGTGTGCAATATCGAGTTCCAGGGTTGGACAATTGCTTTTTTATATTCTTCTTTTTACTTTCAAAATTCAAGAGTCATTATATTATTTAGGCTTTCTTGAATGATGCAAAAGACATTTCAACAAAACAACCGCGTTTCACGAAAACACTTATCCCCCTCTCTATACCTTCATATGTAAGTAATATATGCGCACTAATAAATGTTCGTTTACCAAAACACAGGCCCTTGCTAACAGCGTATCAACACGACGGGGTCGTCCTGCTCAAGCCGCCGCCATCCGATCATCAGAAGCTTAATCTGCTGGAAAAGCTCGAATCCTGTTCCATTCCCAATCGGCATCATTATTGCAAGCGGCTACCCTTCAGCTCGACCGTTCTTAGCGACGCGGCGCAACCGGCAGGCTCTAACGCCGAATCGGTAACTGCTTAATACTTTTCTTTGTTTTGCGCACGCTGGTTACTCGTATTTATTATGCTATTTATTATATGCAGTCCGAATTGTCATCGGAAGCAGCGCACTCCGAAGGGGAATTCTGCCTGAGTAGTTCGGCTTCCTATTCTTTGGGAGAGGTGCGTCGGAAAAACGTCAACTCCATCGCTGGATCTCAGAGCTGCTCGACAAAAGTTTCATCCACCAGCAGCGCTATAAGTCAGCTCGAAGCAGTACGTAATCAAGCCACTTTTTTCTAGCTGAATCTTTTTTCTGGATTTTCTCATACACACAACATAGTAAGTCGTATCCAGAACCGCAGAACAATATTGTTTTTCAGCCATCGTTTCAATGCAGCATTGGTGAATTAATTGGGCCAAGTTATAACCAAGTAATAATTGCCGACAAGTGATGAGATGTTCTTTCCTATAGTATACACGCATTAAATAACGATTTATTTGATTTTCTAATTTTGACGTGACAATTACAACAGCTAAATGTGTACCAGATAATAATATAATTTATTGTATACATTATGTAACTTGTTTCTTTCGCCCTCCTCTCTCTCTCTCTCTCTCTCTCTCTGTTTCTCACTGGCAACTCCATCTGCCCTGGATATCTGCGCACGACGCCCTGTTTGTCTCTTTTCCAATCAGCACCAACGACACTCCGAGGAACACAACATCAACGCGGAGCTGCTACAAAAACTTTGATATCCACGCTTTGTGGGAGGATCTGCGCGACGTAAATTGGTCTGTTATTACCACAATCGACGACCTAGACGAGCGTGTGCGTCTTTTTACCGCAACTATCCTGAACCTCTACAATTCTCACGTACCCTTACGCACTTTCGCCTCTAAACGTCAGCTCTCGCCATGGCTAACACCTGAATTACGCGAACTTCGCAACGCACGTAACAAGACTGGGCATAAACTCAAATATAACAAGAGCAGGAAAAACAAAGACGAGTACAAGGCGTTCCGTAAGAAAGTGAAAATTGAATTTAACAGAGCATCCATGGCCTACTACAGTAAGAAGATCAGCAACTGTCGAAATTGTAAGGAAATGTGGGAGATCATAATCAAATTGGGACTGCGCGGCAAGGACAAGTAGGACATTCAACTTCCGGTTTCAGTCGTCGCACTGAATCGCTTTCTGCACGACTTCCGCCCAACGGCCAGAATATCACCGGACGATTACTTTTATTTTAGACACGTCACAGCTCAAGAAATTCTCCAAGCGCTTAGTGCCTCCCGGTCAAACGCAGTAGGACCGGACGGTCTGCAGGCGAGTATGTTGAAGGACTGCTCTTTCGCAATCCTCCCGGTGCTCATGAATATCTTTGATGCCTCGCTACAGTCTGGCATCTTCCCGGATAGCTGAAAAACCGCAACTGTCAGACCGATTCCAAAAGTGCGCTATCCTTCAGACGCTAGTGACCTTCGCCCGATAAGTATCCTCTCCCCGGCCGCCAAACTGTTTGAGGCAGTTGCGCTGAATCAGATTAACGACTATTTAACCAGCAGAAATCTGTTAAATCCTCTTCAATCGGGTTTTCGAAAGGGTTTTAGCACCCACACTCTCTCTCTCTCCCCTTATCAGCTGTCGAAATTACAAGGAAATGTGGGAGATCATCAGCAAATTGGGACTACGCGGCAAAGACAAGTCGGAGACTCAACTTCCGCTCTCGGTCGACGGACTGGAAAATCGCAAATGTCAGGCCGATCCCAAAAGTGCGTGATCCTTCAGACGCTGGCGATCTTCGCCTGAAAGCATTCTCTCTCCAGCCGCTAAACTTTTTGAGGTATTTGCGCTAAATCAAATTAACCAATAGAATTAACCATTAATTATTCAACCAGTAGAAATGAGTTGTCGATTGGCTCTCAGTGGGGAGGACTCCGAGCTCGCGTTTCGGGTGTACACTCAACCGGAAGAGAGACGCGATTTTATTTGTTTTTAACGGGGATAACAAGCGCAGAATGTCGTAGGTACACCCCGGACTCGAGGTGATTTACTAACTAACAAGCGAAAATAATATAATACAACTTACTGCTAGTAAAAAAAGATAATACGCCTGCTTGGGCAGGCTCGCCAAAACATAACCTACGCCTGCAGGTACTGAAAACCAAACATGGCCGACAGATCTAGAAAAAAATAACTAACACAACAACAAAGTGCTCAACAAAGACAATTTTTACGCACATATACTAGCCGGAATATAGATATTAATAATGGACGAAGAGGAAAAAAGAACAATCCCATTAACAGCCAAACCAGTTCAAGTGGAAAAAAGGCGAAACCAAATCACTTATACAATCAAGGTTGAATCACATAAAACTAAAAACTGATCCAGAAGATGACAAAAATCTACCTATAGAGCCAACCGATGCTATAATAATTGAGGAAAAAGCCAAAACTACTAAATAATATGAGACGAGCCAAAATGAAAATATAAATGAAGAAAAGAACAAAAAGAATGATCCAAATAAAGCTGATGGAATGGATATAGATAATCTAGGAGCTCTTGAAATTGCAAGTATAATCCACACACCCGAAGAAACGAACCAAACACCAAAAAAACCCAAACACCCAAACGACAAACACCCAAATTGCTCAAATTATGGCCACTCAAATATGGCAACTCAAAATCACAATGAAATACATGTAATAGAAAACAACGCTGAAACACAGATTGGTGATGATAGCGCTAAGAACTAACAAGGAAGGGTCCCCAGGTGTACCTCACCGATTTTGATCATTTTGTGATAGTACTTTTTGTAGTACTCGAGAAAATATTAGACACGTGTTTTTTCTTACGTGCTAACTCGTCGATTTAAGAGGTGAAAATCACCCTTGAAGTTTACCCCCCAAAACAGGTTTTTTCTAATATCTCAAAAACTATTTGGAGTTTTTAAATAAAACCAACGCTAAATTCTTTATTATAAAAAGACGCTACTGTAGGCGCAACTTTTACCCCGAAGGATGTCAAACCCTGTTTTTTTAGGGGTAAATGTGCAATTTTTCGCTATTTTTTCAATATAAAATTGATCAAATCGGCTAGATTTGGTTGAAAATTGCACTATCATCAAGAAAATAAGAAATTAAAGTTGACGTGTTTCGAGATTTACGAAGAAAAATTTTTTTTCTTGATTGTTTTACCCTTGAGGTTATTTTTTTATTTTATCCTTAAATAAAAAATTATATTCTTGAATAATTATTAAATTTTTTTAATTTATTTGCAGAGTTACACATTTATTGTATATTTTTTAATTTTTAATAAAACAACATTGAATATCGATGAAAATCATTTCATTTTACAATGAATTATTGCAGATTTGAAATAAATTAAAATTTTGAACTCTTGTGTAATAAATTTTATTTCGAATACATTCTACAAACTTATAATATTACAATTATTTAGATCATGCAATTTATGTGTAATACATCGGTAATTGAAAATTACATAATTTTCTTAATTGTTATCAAGGATCATAAGTAGAACAATAATGATAATCATCAAAAAAGTGTTTCAAACATAAAGATTTTTTACACCATGAACATCGAACAATTGCGACATTAGAGCACTCTGCAATTTCACAAAGTATATTAGATTGTGATCTAAAAGCAAAATTTACTGGATTTTCAAAATTTTCAGGATACATCCGTATACATCCGTATAACCACTTTTATACCATGAATATTTAAACAGATTTATGTATCTCGGAAAAGATAGTTGATTGTGCACTAAAGATTGAAGTTTAATGATATTGTTTCTTAAATGAAGATTCAATTCTTCATTCATCAATATCACGCTGTCCGAAAAGTGTCTTACATAATTTTTCCAAACCCTAAATCCAAAAACATCTAGCGGTTGTATTTTGCCTGTAGTTCCTTTTGGAATTATTTTTAAAGTTATTTCTTTATTAGTAGGTTTTACTTCTTCTACGGCTGTAGGACAGTGCCCAGTCCATGAGTCTACCAAAAGTACACTTGATAAACCAACAGTCGGAAAATATACTTCTTTGAGCCATGTTTTAAAATGATCTAAAATCAGACGAATTTCAAATTTTAGTAATTTTTAATAGAATACAAATTAAAACAAAAAAATTATCACTAATAATAACACAGGATGCCTTCTGAATCCAAAATAGTATCATAATTATTCGAATACGCCTAATATGAAATAATACCTGAAGTTAATTTTTCTGATTTAGAAGCCATTGCAAAAATGTTAGCTGGTCTGAACAGCTCTTGTGATACAACTGGCCCAAATTCGCCAGTTTTTTCTTTAAGAACGATAAAAAGAGGGGAAAGAAGTCTACCATCACCAGATATTGTTGGTTGTATTGTATAACTACGAGTCGTAGAAGCTACAGATTGCACCAAGTATTCTACTTGACTTTCCCCTTCGATTGCTAATGTACGGCCAGAATGGACTTCTAATTGAAATCCTCTTTGATCTGAATTATAAACACTTTCTATTCCTTTTTCTTTAATAAGATTTTTCACTTCAATAACAAATTCATCAACTTTTTTTGTAAATAATCTGCTCCTTCTATTGCTTTGTTGGTAATAAATTTATTAATTTTTCTTCCAACAATTCTATGGGCTCTCTTCAATTTTTTTACCCAATGTTTTGATGCTTTGAAACGAAAATCTTCATGACCAATATCCTTTTGTGCTTGCAGGGCCCATTTCTGTAAATCTATATCATGGATAATATGTCCAGCATCAACAGCAGCTTTGAAATGTTCTAACACAAATGAACAAATTTTAGCTATTTTTTCTCTATAAGTTCCATCCACCTTTAAAGTTTTTGCCCAACGTTTTAATTGTGTTATTGATGTTACCTTTCGAAATCTATTTTGTACGGTTTTTAAATTTAAATTTTTATTAACATCACTTCTCCAAAACTCTACTGCTCTTGCTTTATAATCATGATCTAATTCTTCAACATCTGATGTGCACTGCTGAAAACTTTCATCTGTAATACTATCTCTTTTATCATCTTCTACAGCCTGCATTTGAATATCTTTATAAGGTTCTGCAAAATCAAGAGTTTCATCCTCAAAAACTTCAAATTCATTAAATCCATGCATAGAGTTTAATAAAATGTGTTCAATATGCTCTTTTAAATCTCTTTCTCGCTGTATTATTGGAGTTTCTTTCAGATTAAGTGCTTGAAATGTTATTAAAAGCAAGTTTAACACGATCATAGGATTTTCAAACATTTTATTCCACTCTAAAAATTTAACTCTGTAAAATGAAAAACTGTTCTTGTTATTTTATACTGTTATATTTAACACGTTGAAGTACACTTTTAAACTCAAAGAAACATAAAGTAGAACTGACCAAAGTAATTAAAAATACCGATTTCAATGCTTTCACAAGCTGCAGAATTACAAAAAAAAATAAATTTATCACGAAGACTCACGGATAAATTTATTACAGATAACTATTATCAACAGGTCAATAGCTTTATCATCAGCATATGATATATAGCAAGTACTATTAATAAATATTATTGAATATGTAGATATACTTACTTAATTTAAAATGTATTTCAATAACATATCATTATACGTGTTTTAAAATTTCAATGTGATATATGATATATGATATATGATATATATATATATATATATATATATATATATATATATATCACTTGTCGTAAGTGTTGTCAGTCTGACAACACTTACGACAATAGGGACACGTTTGTCTCTTGTGATATTTAATTTATTTAATTTTTATGGCTTGAAGAGGTCCCCACTAGGGACGAAACGTTGCCGTTTACTTATGAATTGAGTTTTTTTGTTTTGAGAAACCAGGGTTATCCCACCACTTTTGCCCGCAAAGACTTTATTCTGAATTTTGTATCAAATTTCGAAATTTTCATCGATTTTTAGCACGGCAAGGAAGAAAAATAACAAAAAATCATAAGAATACTTTTTTTCTTAGAATTCTCCGTAGAATTTAGTTGTATTTTTTCAGTCCCGTAGAGGGTTTATTTTGAGTCATCAAAAATTAGATGGATTTTTTAGGTTATAAAATGGTCAAGACCCATTCTAGGACCTATGCTGGGACTTTTGCACTATAAAAAGCTATCTCTATGAATTTTTTGGTAGTCCTAGTCCGGATCAAAATCTTGCCTTTACTAATATTAAGGTTTAAATGGCTTATAAGACAGGTATAACATATATCTATGCATTTAAAAGTATTTTTATTGAAAAAGTGAGACAATTTTACAAAAAAACTATTGGTATATCTATAGTGAAAAATGCTTCCCTGGGAAGCTATGCATTAATTAAAATGTGTAAAAAATGCAAAAAATGCTTAGATCACCTACTTTGACCCTCTGTAACTCGAAGAATAATGATGAAAAAAATCTGAAAAAATTTAGGGATACGCATGGATACGTAAGGAACATATTCCCAGAGTTATCCCGATATTTATTTTTTGACCGGTCAATTTCACAGAGAACCAGGAAGTAAATGTTTTAATTTTATATCGCTTGCCAAACATTTTAAAATCAGGAAGTAAATGTTTTAATTTTATATCGCTTGCCAAACATTTTAAAATTGAAAAATTATTCATGGATCTAATTTTTCATTTAAGGATAAAATAAAAAAATAACCTCAGGGGTAAAACAATCAAGAAAAAAATTTTTCTTCGTAAATTTCGGAACACGTCAACTTTAATTTCTTATTTTCTTGAAGGTAGTGCAATTTTCAACCAAATCTAGCCGATTTGATCAATTTTATATTGAAAAAATAGCGAAAAATTGCACATTTACCCCTAAAAAACAGGGTTTGACACCCTTCGGGGTAAAAGTTGTGTCTACAGTAGCGTCTTTTTATAATAAAGAATTTAGCGTTGGTTTTATTTAAAAACTCCAAATAGTTTTTGAGACATTAGAAAAAACCTGTTTTTGGGAGTAAACTTCAAGGGTGATTTTTACCCCTTAAATCGATGAGTTAGCACGTAAGAAAAAACACGTGCCTAATATTTTCTCGAGGACTACAACATATCACAAAATGATCAAAATCGGTGAGGTACACTTGGGGACCCTTCCTTGTAAGATAATAAAAATAAATAGAGATCAGCTTCAGAGCAATGGCCGTTGTCCCCATCATCTGAACAACAAATAAAAAAAATTAACAGCATTTCTAGAAAAAAATCTTTTCAATATTTCTCCTTCACCAATTATAGAAAAAAATGATAAAAATAAAAGAAGTTATGATAATAATGCAGCAAACTTACCATCAGAGTACGACATTACCATACCAGGACCGTATAAAGTATACTTACAATCTACCCTGTTGAAAATATATACCTGGATATCCAGGTGAATTTTCCATATGGATAATCTATATGGATTCATGTGGATTCCATATGGATTTATGTGGATTCTATGTGGATATCCATATGGAATTCACATGAATCCATATAGATTATCCATATGGAAAATCCACCTGGATATCCAGGTATATATTTTCAACAGGGTATCGACACTCAAAACAAAAGAATAGATGCAATTAAAATAGCCAAAATGATAATCCCACTTTTTCCGGCTAAGGACTCCATAATTGAAATCAAGCAACTAAGCTATAATAAAATTTGCATTATAGTAAATTATAGAAATGTAGCAAACGCTATAATAAATATGCCCAATTTGAAAGAATCACAGATTAAAGCTTTTATTCCAAACCATCTACTAATAAAACAAGGGGTCATAAAAGGAATCCCTGCAGATATATCTGAAGAAGAGCTAAAACAATACATAGAATTAGATTCACCATTTGGTTCTCTTGAATTAGTTCATGTTCATGAAGATTCACTATAAGAATTTACAAAAAAACTGCAGTTAAAGTAAAAATTTTACATACGACAACTATCCAAATTTCAGTCAAAGGACAATTTTTACCATATAAAGCTAAAGTTTTAAAAGTTATTTATTCTATTGAAACTTACTATCCTCAAGTTAGACAATGTTATAAATGTTTCAGATTTGGTCATATCAAAACAAATTGCAAAGCCCCGAATGAAAGATGCATACGATGCGGAAATAACAGACACGAAAACATTAACGAATGTCCACACAGTCAAACCCAACCAATCTGTCTACACTGCAATCAAAAGCATTTACCTACAGATAAAAGTTGTCCAAAAAGGATAGAAGAACAAAAAATCAAAGATACGGCAACTAATTACAATCCATCTATAGCAGAATTAAAAAATCAACTAAAAAAGAAACAATCCTACAATAATACACAATTTCTACTAATCAAAAAATCAACACATACTGATATAATACCAGTAGAACCACAAAACCTTATGCTGTTTGCCGATAAAGTGAAGTCCAACATTGCCCAAAGCAAAACTATACACCAAACCAAGAAGCTCGACCCAGCGAGCAAATCCTAGATCAAATAAATAATCAGTTCACTCAAATGACCCCTTCCAAAACAAACAAACATAGAATCAAATCTAGAAGCGAAGAATTCAGTAAATTACATAACGGTTATCTATCTTACCAAAATGGTAATCCTAACTTAAAATTCAAAACACAATCAAACAGACCAACAGCTAGTGATTTCTTCTACACAACTACTCTGGGTATAGATCAAAATCAAGAAAATTATGAAAACTATGAAAATCTAATTTTCAATACAAACGATGATAAAATAAGCCTCATAGAGAAGGTCCTCAAAGATTTGCCACTCGAAGACATAGCCAGAATAAGTACCCTGGAAGAAAATTAACGGTTCGGATTTGCTAAGAGCTTTAGACTTAGCTAACTGCTTTAACGGTTGCTAAGCTAAAATTGAACAAAAAATATGGCTTAGGAACCGCTAAGTTTTCAAGATGTCTGCCGGAGGTTAATTTGAGGTTAAGAGGTTAGGATAATCAACAGCTAAATTAATCAGTTACATTTTATTAATATTCCAATTGTTTATATTTGATACAGTCCTACTCCACTATCTGAACAAGATTTGTATGATATGCATGCACTGCACTTCATTTCACTTGACCGTACCAAGTCATCAACTGTATTTTCATAATATCATGCTGTCTGATTAAATAAAATAAATAGAAATTGTTTGTATTAGCATGATAAAAGTGCAAAATGCCCTGTTCAACAAAACTAAACTAAAAATGAACCCATTTAAACACTCATTGTGGTTACGAGTACATTAGATAAGAATTTCACATTTTTCTTGTCATCGGTGATTTTGGACCAAAGAAATATTGTTTTTTAAATATTTTTTGTTTAATAAAATAATTAAAAATTATTAATTTCTTGGACATTAGCCCCCATTTTCCGTACTACCATCCGGATGGTAGCACCTATATATATATATATATACACACATTGTAAGAAAAAGTAAAAGGATGTAAGCAGAAGTAAGAAAATAAAAAAATCGCCATTTTATTATATAATATTACGCTTACAGACAATTTTTTACACTTTGTTATACGTTCAATGGATTTGTAATAAATTGTAATAAAACGTAAAAAAGGTCCGAAATCCAACAAAAACCTACAAAATGGTACGATTTGTTACATTTTTTTATATTTCATTACAGTATTACATTTTTTATTTCCACTAGGGTATTTATATACTTATATACCTATATACCTATACCTACTGTACTGGTCGTCCGCGCGCATAATCGTAGTATGCGTATGTACATTATACATACCTATACGTGTCTTACTGTCGTAGTAGCAACGTAAGTAGTATTATAGTATATAGACTATAGTATACATGCTTTCGCTCTTTGTTGACGCGCGGTGTACCTAACCTTCGAAAAATTGCGCGGCGGGGTAACATATTCAATAGTTATCGATATCGCAAGTCGACCGTGTCATACCCACAGGTCACAAAGCTATTTTGCTTGCTCCAGTCGTCAGGCAACTGTCGAGGCTCGCAGCTGACCAAGTATGTGCACAGAATCGCGCTGATGCAAGAGGCAAGTATCAGCGGTACCTTTTGTCGTTGTCGACAGCCTCGGCGTTGGTCATGGGAGACCAGAAAAGGGTCATCGGCTACTGGATATCCGAAAAGAAG
The DNA here is from genome assembly GCA_037356405.1 of Nasonia oneida. Classification (NCBI taxonomy): domain Eukaryota; kingdom Metazoa; phylum Arthropoda; class Insecta; order Hymenoptera; family Pteromalidae; genus Nasonia; species Nasonia oneida. The sequence continues at coordinate 1,444,065 of JAZHPH010000030.1, read as the reverse complement.
CGTCAAAAGTTTAACTGGACCGAGTTCGAGGATGTATGTGCCAAGGAGGGTTTCCTTCTCAAGATGGTGAGTGTCTCGCTATTTGTAACCAATGAATAATGCTCCTTGGAGAAAACTTAGCATTGACTTATTCAATTCTACAAGCCACGATTTTCCTTAGTTTATAATTAATCAGATGTTTATCATTCTTTTCGATCCCACAGATAGACATTGAAACCAGTCTAGAATCTCAGGGACCAATACATGTTTTTTTCCACAAGTTGACAGATATTTTGTCTCATGCCGAAGATGGTAATAAACATGTAAGTTAAAATTTTACTATTTATGCAAGCAAATCAAAGCAGGATTTTAAGTTTAATTTTTTTTACAGGCTAAAATCATTGTGAAAAGAGTACAAGATTACATTCAGAAGCACCCTGAATTGATAGTTATAGATCCGCTTGAAAATGTTCGCAATTTGCGGAATAGACATAGATCTTATGAAATGATACATAACGGTCTCAAGTATGATGGTGAGTGTATGTTTTTTGTTTATTAATTAATATTATCAACTAATTTTTAGCTGAATTGATTTTACAGACGATGTGTTTATTCCTAACTTTGTTGAGATAAACTCCAATTGTGTACCGGAAATAATGGATTCGTTTAGAGAAAATGGGATAAAATTTCCATGCGTCTGCAAACCTCTAATTGCCCAAGGATCGAGTGATGCTCATAAGGTAATGCTATTCTTATAAAATTGTCAGTGTGACTTATTGTTACATATTTATAAAACAGTAAGAATACCTTTTTTCTCTCTATACAGATGATGGTGGTTTTTAATGAACAAGGATTATCCGATATCCAACCACCATGCGTAGCTCAAAACTTAATCAACCACAATGCCATTTTGTACAAAATATTTATAGTCGACGACAAGTATCACATTGTTGAGAGACCCAGCCTTAAAAATTTCTATCCCAAGGATTGCGAATTGATGAATACTATATTTTTCAATTCGCACGATATTTCTAAAAGTGGATCTAACTCGAAATGGTCTGTTATATCAGCAGAAGAACATGATTTAGCTGCAAAGCCAAAGTTTCAAGTTTTTGAAAAAATTGTTGAGAGAATTGAAAAAATATTTGGTCTTCTGTTGGTTGGGGTAGATGTCGTGATAGAAAATCATACAGAGAGGTATGCTATAATTGATGTTAATGCATTTCCTGGTTATGATGGTTGGCCAGATTTTTTTGATCATCTAGTGAACAGTATAAAAAGACTATTGATAAATAAGAAAACCATAAATTACAGTAAATGCCCTACATTCAAGAAATGCCTTAGTGATGATCTGGATTCTGGTTTTGAAATCGACAAAAGAAAAAAGCAGTCTACGTTGTAATGTCAAAAGAACAAATCTTTTCGTAATTAAGACTGTTGTCAAGATGGATTTCATTTTATTGGTTTCTTCAATTTTCAGATTAATGAAAATCAAATTTTTATGTTTGTGTTATTTGAAGTATTGAACGTCAGATGAACTTCTGGAATAATTTTTACAAGTATCCATACATCATCGTTAAAAACAATACTTGTGAAAAAATGAAACATTAAATCCATCTAAGAATTATGCTTGCATGTTGACATATATCATTTTAACTGTAAATCTGAACATCCAAACTATTTTTTAATGTCTATATAATATAATAATATAATAACAGATCTGCTGAGAAATTTCTGTATTATATAATGTGTAACAAGCCGTGTATCCTCTTCACAGGAAGTAACTGGTATGTCTTACTGAGGTCATATTTATAATATTTTATCGTGTTTAAAAAGCGATTATTTTACTAATTTATGTACATATGAAAAAAGATTTAATAATATTTAAAGTTTTGTAAATAATGTTAGAAAATATTTTAAAAAATATTTGTATGATTTCGAAATTCTTGAGGGCAGCAATATAAAATTGTAAACACAGTAGATGAGAAATCAACCAAAATCTAAAGTTTTAATTTACATTTTAATTTAATAATTAAATCTACGATTTAATTGCGCAACTTTTGTGTTAGTGTATAGTTTACGATCAAAGGAAGCTTATGGGTAAACAGGTAATATACGTCTTTCACCTATTGCATGAAAATCGGCACGAATCGGGCGAAGCGAGATATGTCCCTACGTGGGTGAAACTACTTTACCGCACTTGTGTCGTAATACACTATTTAATTAAATTTTTTACCTACTTATGAATAGATTATGACAGCGACAGTTGTTCTTATAATATCAGATAACAAAAGATTGAGTAATATTTGTTCAGATCAGAGTTATTTTAATTTTATTTTTTTTGTAAGTATCTTGTAAACGAAGATAAGATACTTGATTGAGAAGATTGAGTTATTGCTCTCGAGATGAATTAAAAAATATATTTGGTGAAAACAAAATATGGTCCAATATAATTTTCAAGATTTATTGGTTCCTAATACTCATAAAATTTGTTCAATTATATTTATAATAAATATACGAAATAGTATTTAAGTTTTTGATAGATAGTAAATATTATATAAATAATTTACAGTTTTGTACATTCTTATGCTGCATTGTATTTCACATGAATAAATTTTAAAACAAATATTTCTATTTATAAATGCTTGTTACTTTAATTATTAATCCTTTTTGAGAAATTATATCTATGTATATTTGACCTCTAAAAAAAATTAACTTTTAAAAAAGTAAAAGGTTAGGCGAGTTTGATATATTCCGCAACGAAATTACAGATAGAGAAGAATCGAGATCATCAAACAAACACTATATAAGTATATATCAAAATCGATATATATATATATATATATATATATATATATATATATATATATATATATATATATATATATAAAAAACACAGTAAGATTGGTCCAGATGTGTCGGATGCTGTAAATGATAATCTTTTGAGAGAAATATGGCAAATATGAATTGTTTTTTAAATCATATGCGCCACATAGATACATATGTATGTTTTACATATACAATTAGTAGTGATCTTGAGATTCGGTCCAGATGAAAGGGATGCTGCGAATAATCATCTGTGCAGATATGATCTGGTTTTTTTAAAGATATCTGTTCCCTAGTAGAAACGTAAAGAACTGATTCGCCATCGGTTGGCCAAATCCGAACGACTTGGCCAACGGCTTCCAACAGTTACCCTTACATATACTGCTTATTTCGTCACATTACAAGCGGTTCGGTTGGCAAATAGATGGTTAAATTTGAAATACTCGTTTGAGGTTAGATTCGATTTAGGAAACCTAGGTAGCGCGCTCCGTGACTTGACGTGCAGATGTAAGTTCTGTTTAAAGATGATGAGCACGTCACTCGGGTCTCTCGTAGACGATGTCTAGGTCTTCCACGAAAGGAAAATAATATAAAATATAGGTAGCGCGCTCTGTGGAAATAATTACTATACAAAACTTCAAAAAATGTTTGAAAATTTCGGAACATTTTGAAAATATTTAAAATTTCCTCAATTTTATATTTAACTAATAAACTGCGATTTGTACTCAGAACTAGACTGGATATAGGAATCATTATCACTAGCCTCTGAGGTTCTTGGACACCTGGACATCGTCTACGAGACTCGCGGGTAACGTGTCCATCATCTTCGAGCAGAACTTACACACCGCAAACCACGAAGCGCATTACTAAGCCTAACATTTTTTCCCATAATAAACACCTGGACAACATTTTTGAGAGTTCCGGGTGACCTAAACAACACTCACGGTGAACATTCTAAACAAATCTAAAACCAAGTGCTAAAACCCGCCTACCCTACTCGCGTTCAGTTTAATACGATAAAACCAATTTCTACATGTGCCGAGATTCTTTATAAGGCAGTAGGGGAGAGGGGGACTAACTTGTACGCTTTTTTGGCGCTTTATAGTTTAAAACTGTTACATGAAAATAAAAAAGAAATAATTGGGTTTTAAAAACTTGGTTTAAAGTAGTTATACACAAATTTTTAGCTCCCTAAACGGACACTATAAAAATCCCTCTACATTTTTAATAAAGCATCAAATTTATAAAATTGCGACACTGGCGTGGTCACACTATTCCTGACGTTTAAAAGTAACGGAGAATTTTTTATTCACTGGCCCTAAACGGATAACCGTCGCTTACAGAAAAGTCCGACGGTCCAAATGTTGGTTTTGGTGAGATATGACATATATGTTACCCCTCTCACCCCTATATCTTAAAAAAAAAATACGATGGCACATCGGCGGAAGGCAAGCAACAGCAAGAAACGGAACGTCATTTCTCGCTCTCGCTCGCCTCCCTTGATGTGCCATATTTTTTAAAATAAGACTACAATAAAGAATCTTGCGGCGTGGAGTAGATAAGTGGGTTCCTTAACTTTGTTTTACAAATTTTTACTCACAGTCGCTTGCCATCCTCCTATGTGCCGACGTATTTTTTTAAAACTCGATGTACGTGGGGTAGGTAAATTTAAGCATTTCGGTTTTAGATTTGCTTTCCTTCCTCTGATGTGCCGACTTATTTCATTATTAAACTCACCGCGAATAGGATAGGCGGGTTTTAGTACTTAATTTTAGATTTGTTTCTTGCCGTGGGAGCTTTAATTGGTGTAAGATTCGTAGCTCGCAGTCCCCTAGTGGAAATGAAAATTGTGCCAAATTGTGCCAAACTGTGTCAAATTGTATCAAACTGTGCCAAAGTATGCCAGCTAATGCTAAACCTATGCCATTAATTCGGACGTTTCGCACGGTTTGGCACAGTTTGGCATAGTGTGGCACATTTTGGAGAAAAAATAGTTTGTGTGTACGTTTTCTTCGGATGGCATAGCTTTGCACGAATCGACATAGTCTGGCACAGATTAGCACAGTACAACACAAATTGGCATAGAGCGGTATAGTTTTACACAGCTTGGCATGATTAGGCATAAAATAATTATTCAGAAAATATCTTTCTACCTTTCTTACAAAAAATTGGCATATCCTGGCACGAATTGGTACATCCTGGCACGAATTGGCACATTTTAGCACAATACGGTATAGTTTAACATAGAGTGGCACATTATAGCACAACTCATTTATAATATTAAAATTGATCATTTTTAGGAATAATTAAGCATGTTTAAACAGTTAAAAGTTGAGATAGGATTATTAAAAATTATAAAAATAATTAAAAGCCTTTATGCCACATTGTGTCATGTTATGCCACATTGTGTCATGTTACGCCACATTGTTTCATGTTATGCCACATTGTGTCATGTTACGCCACATTGTTTTAAATTGTGCCATTTTGTGACAGACTGTATCATGTTGTGCCAAACTATGCTAACTTTTCTGTAAAAATTTCAGAAAAGTATTTTTTTTTTAAATTAATAATGTGTCAAATTATGCCAAATCGTGCCATACTGTGCCGAACTGTGTCATTCTGTGCCCAACTATGCCAGACTATGCCAAACTATGCGAAATGTCCGAAATGGCACTACCCCGATAACATTATGTCGGCCGAATGACGGCACCGAGACTGCTCGGAATGGGCCACGCGTGACGTCCAGGTAACCCTGCTCCGGGACACGGAAATGACGGCATTGTGCTCAGCACAATGCTGGCACGCGGTGCAAGCATTGGGCCGGCACTTAAATTAAGAAAAATAAAAAAAATTAAAACCCTAACGGGGATCGAACCCTGAACCTTTCAGTTAGCAGGCTGGCACTTTACCACTCGACCACGAACACTTGTTACAAGTCATAGCTAATTGTGTCCTTATGTACTGCGAGCAGCTATTGATGTTAATAAAGTTGCAAATTATTTTAATAAACAATGACCAAAATTATTATTATCGCGTTTAACAACATTGATATTCGCCGCTTATTTCGTGTAAGGCGCGAAACTGGCAGGCTGCTATAAATTCGGTAGTCATGAAAGAGTAGTCATAATAATATAATTAATAAAAATTGGCAAGGAACAAAGTCCGGTGGATAAATAATAGCCCAAATTAACAATATCAGTATCAATATATAATACATTGAAAAACCTTGTTTCATGAATTGTGCGACCGAAAATTTTCTAAGTTTCGCAGCCAACACAGCCGGCACACATGGCCGTCATTCTGACAAAGTTTCGTGCCGTCGCAATGTGAGCACGCGTGCTGGCACGCCGTGCCGCCAAAATGTCAACATTATGACTTCCCGAATGGCGGAAAATTTTTTTTTCGAAAATTCCAACGAAAGATGTCTTGGGGACGTCACAATGACGGCACGAGCGGACAGCACGCGTGACCCCAAAATGCCCGGCACGCGATGTTATCGGGGTACTGTAGCATAGTGTAGCACAATTTGACACAATCTAGCACAGCGAGGCACAGTGTGGCACAGTTTGGCACGATTCAGCACGATTTGGCACAACGAATTTTTTCCACCAGGGTCGCTCGTCTTTCTTCGATGTGCCAACGTGTTTTATTATAAAATGCGCTGCAAGCAGGGTAGGTGGGTTTGGGAGCTTTGGTTTTAGTTTTGTTGCACGCAGTCACTCGCCTTCCTTCGATGTGCCAACGTGTTTTATTATTAAACGCGCTGCAAGCAGGGTAGGTGGGTTTGGGAGCTTTGGTTTTAGTTTTGTTGCACGCAGTCGCTTGCCTTCCTCCGATGTGCCGACTTATTTTTGCAAAAGAACCCCCTTATTGAAACACAATTAAAACACACATCACGTGGGGTAGCTGGGTTCAAGGACTTCGAATTTAGATTTGTTTCTTGTAGTCGCTCGCCTACCCCCGATTTTCCGACTTTATTTTTATTAAACGCGCTCTGGGCAAGGTAGGTGGGTTTGGGAGCTTTAGTTTTAGATAAAAGTGTAGAAGAGGTTATATTGTTTTTTTTCATTGGAAAGTTCATTTTAAGAAATTCCTTTAATATTGTTATAATTCTTATTCCTGTACTTTGTAAATTATATCAATTAATACTCAATACAATATTTCCGAACAATCCCGTATCACGCGCAACGGCAAATGTTTATATGCTATAGTTTTGTACGCCGAATGTCAGTGAGGTCTGAAGTTAGCTATCGGGTGCGTTTCTGCACATCCGGTATCCAATGCTGATACCCATACTAAATTCATGAAAAAGTAAACTTTTCACGCTTGCTTCTATGAAATACTTGTACAATCATCTGTGCAGATATGATCTGGTTTTTTAAAGATATCTGTTTGTGAATGAAAAATGACGACTGCTCTGTGTATTCACGCATATCACAAGGCGTAATCTGCAGATTCAGTCCGGATGAAAGGGAAGCTGCGAATAATCATCTGTGCAGATATGATTTTATTTTTAAAGATATTTGTTTGTGAATGAGAAATGACGACTGCTCTATGTATTCAGGCATATTACGAGACGTAATCTGCAGATTTGGTTCAGGTGAAAGGGATGCTGCGAATAATCATTCGTGCAGATACGATCTTGTTTCATGCCTGTTTTTGTAAAGAAGCCTGGAAATTATACTACCGTAAATAATTATTTGGTTAATTAAAGAAATGTAAACTATTGGCCAAATAATCGCCACAGAAACTATATATAATTATGTTAAATTCACATTTTATTTACAATTATCAATATGACATGTGATATTTAATTTCAAGTGATAACCTAGTTATTCAATATGTAATTTGAATTTTAGTAAAAATAAACTATAAAATTAATGTTTTAATAATGTATCATCCCTGTTGAAAATATACAATACCTGGATATCCAGGTGGATTTTCCATATGGATTTATATGGATTCCATGGACATTTCATATGTATATCCACATGGAATCCACATAAATCCATACGGCATCCACATGAATTCATATAGATTATCCATATGGATATCCAGGTATATATTTTCAACAGGGATTAGTAGCGATTACTCAGCCAAGCAATATATAATTTATATTTTATCAATCACCTCAGCCAATTAATATATTGTTAAAATTTTGGTAATGTATAATTAGTGCCGATTATTCGACCAATCAAAAAATAATTTAAATTTGAGTAACGTACTAGTAGTGAAGAAGTCTCAGCAAATCAATATATAATTTATACTTTAGTATTGTTGTATTCAGTAGCGATTACTCAATCAATCAAAAGATACTTCATATTTTAGTAATGTTTTATAATTAATATAATTAATTTCTGAATATTTTAGAACAGACTATGTTTTTTGTGTAAATTTTCATTTCGTCGTTTAATTTTCGTTTTTTACATTCGTTATTTGTAATATTTTGATTATTTTTGTATGCAGATTCATTTAAAAATTTTTAATTTCTCTTTTGATGTTGTTCTTGATAGTGCAACATATAACTGACCGTGACTAAATACTGGAGTGGATAAACCAACTTTGTCAAACGATTGGCCTTGAGATTTATTTACTGTCATAGCAAAGCTAAGTCTTATTGGAAATTGCCTTCTAACCATACCAAATAATGTCTCATCTAGTGATGGAGCTAAATCGATACGAGGCAATAATACTTGTTTACCGGAATATTTTCCAGTAATAATTTTTGCTGTAAGAACATATTGTTTCATATCTTTAATTATCAATCTTGTACCATTACAAAGACTACCGTCAATGTCTAAATTTCTTGTGGTGGTAATCCATTAGGTGTTAATGAATCCAAAAATTCTGCAGGTATCGTGTTTGTCAATTTGTCATCTGCCAATGCGTCACTTTGGATTCGATAATCATTATAGTATATATAGTGGTCTCCATCTATTCTTTCAACTATACTTTCATTTATTTTTAGTACATTAGAATTTAACGGTGACAATATCTCTTTATTTTTTAATGTCGAATCATTAGGATCAATTTTATGTCCAAAAATTTCTGCCATTCAATCGCTTTCACAAATAAATTGTTTTAGTATTTCTCTCATATTATTTTGTAGTTCATATTCAGTCATATTTTTGTTTTCACCTATGGCAAGTAACCAATTTTTAAATTTATTATTTGGATTTTGTAATCGTAGATTCTCACTTGAAGATTTTAAAAATTTTGACAATGAAAACTCCTTTTTACACATGTTTCAAGGATTTTTGTTTTGTTTCTATGCCGTACTATAGGCAGGATTTGTCTGAAGTCACCAGATATTACCAATAACTTTCCCTGCAAAAGGAAGGTCATTTTTACATATATCATGAAAACATTTATGAATTGCTTCAAAAGCATGTTTCGAAACCATTGATATTTTATCCCAAATTATAATTTATACATTTTTAATATGTTCACCATATTTTGAATTAGGACAAATATTACACGTTGTTTGTTCATTAATATTTTATGGTAATTTGAAAATATTATGGACAGTTTTTCCACTAATTAATAAATTAGCAGCAATACCAGTCCAGGCCATTGTAATGAACGGAACATTCATTGAAATTAAATATTTAATCATCACGTTATGTAAATTTATAACTTTTACCACTTCCACCGAGACCATCGATAAAACAATATTTATTTCCTATACAAAAAATTAACATCTATACATCTTAAAAACTTAAACTACATCTTAAAAAAGTAAAAGGTTAGGCGAGTTTGATATATTTCGCAACAAAATTGCAGATAGAAAAGAACTGAGATCAATCAAACAAAGTCAACTTTATTATATTTAATTGTAATGAAGCAAAGAACAACTCTCAAGATAATTACTACGTCACTTGCCATGCCCGTTTCATTATACTTATAGTGTTTGTATGACGTTCTAATATATATAAAAAGAAAATTTAGTTGTTCACCAATAAACAAAATGAAACGGGCAACTTCACGGTCCTAACACTTCTTGCGGATAACTTAACAGTCCTTTCACATTTCGGGCTGAAGAAGAAAAACGTAATTTTAGCATTTGTGGATTATACACTCACATATTATAAAAATAAGCAAAGCAGCCTTTTCACTAATATTTTTGTTGGAAATCATAGTTTAGCTCAGAAAACATACTAAAAAGCAAAAAAATCTTACGAACAGTAACAATAAGCATTTTTTTCTGTATCATGAAAAATCCGAACACCAATATAGAAGTAAATAGTGTCACGGGCCGCGGGCGTCGCGGCTTCGTCTGTTTCTCAAACTCGCCTTCGTGGCGCTACCGCGCCACTTGATACTGTTAATTGTAGCATTAATGATCAGATCATACATTTTTTTTTTGATTAGTAGACAAAGAATTAATTAATGTTTCTAAATTTTCACCATCTTTACATACTTTTAATTCGTTATTATATTTTTCATCATGGTAATTATTTTCAATATTCGATATATAGAAATCATTTAATCTCAACCCATGTAATAATAAAAAACTTTCTATGTTTTTTAATCTTTCTATGCTCTTTATTCTGCTTGAATTTTTGGTAATTCCGGGTCCATAAAGTGACATTTATATTTTTCGTATAATTCTAACGAATTAATAGGTCTTTGAAATACAAGAATGTATGCAAATAATTCACACATGGATTTTGGAAACTTGAATACTGCAGCCAAACATTTATTCCATTCTTCATCAGTACTAATAATACCTCTTGATATAATAATTCCATCTACAGTACGTATATCCGCAAATGATTTTGCATCACATACATGTAATAATAAAAGTCGTAGGAAAAATGTTTCACGCTTATTTGGATTTACAAAATACATTCTACTAATGAGAGGTTTTATAAATTTTTTTCTTTTATTCTATTTTTTGTTTTTTTATTAAAAACATAATGGTACGGAATTTCGTGATATAAATATTGCGTTGCATTTTTATCTTTTTTATTTAATTTAAACCAAGATGTCAATGTAGTATGGACATTTCTATCAATCATTTCGTGTTCACATCTTTCTTGATAATAAACATATTGTTCATCTTCTTCATGAACAGCTAATCTTTTAATTAGATAAGATTGCTCATGTACCCTGGTAGAAATTGGCCGATTTAAAATGGTGAAAAAGCTAAGAACTTGGTAGTTTTCTTTGTCAGTTCTTGTTACAAGATGTAACGCTTTTTATCCTAGTTCTTTGGCAGTTCATAGATCGAGCTGTTTTTGAAAAGTAATGCCCAAGATAGTTGGTCAAATGACAACGTTTACTTGGCTCGGTTGGCTAAGGCGCGCGGCTATCCTTGTGCGGGGATGGGTTCGAGTCCCCGGTCGCTCGAAATTTTTCGGATGATTTTTCGCTTGCAAATCATTATTCTATATACTTTCATTAAAAAAAAACTCGAATACAAGCCTGTTAGTAATGATTTTTCAATTCTAACCTCGAATCGCCATTAACCACGTGCACCTGTGTCGTGTTTTTCGGAAGAAAATAGTTAAGAATACTCAATCTAAAAACTGCTAAAGAACTAGGATGAAAAGCGTTACATCTTGTAACAAAAACTGACAAAGAAAACTACTATGTTCTGAGATTGACCTCAGAACTTCCAAATAACTTGGATATCATTTCTACCAGGGTAGTAAAAATTCCGATATGCGATATATAGCTTCAGGTGCACATACATATCTAGTGGAGAGATGTTGTGATATTTCATCATATTTATATCTATCGTTATTTTCGTTTACATTATCTTCATTACCTGGATTATGTTTATTTGCAAATTCCACAAGAGCTGTATCAGGACCTTTATGAAATTATTTAAACAAATATTTTATAGCTTTAATCGTACTACATATTTCTAAATTAATATGACATTCTAAAAGTAATAATAAATATGGATTATACGGTACGACAAAACTATTATCTGCAATCCTATGTTTTGAAAACGTAATTTTATTATTATTTTTTCTTCGTCGGTAAGAAGGGTAACCACCAGGATTATAATGGGTTTGATTGACATAAGGTTTAGAAAAATTTTTAGTACAACGTGTTTTATCTTCATTCATACAAACACAATTTTTATTTTGTGATCCACATAGACCGTGTATCATATTATTTTTTACTCTATTGTATAATCTTGGATATTCATTTCCATTTTGTATTTCAGCACTTATGATAGAATCAATTTGATCAGTATCTTGAAGTTTATCATTGGTATGCAACTATAATAACATATGAATATGTGGTAATCCCCTTTTTTGAAATTCTATTACGTAAACATAACCTTTAACTTTACCAAAAATATTATTTTTTAGAAGTTCGGTTTTTAAAAATTTAACTTTTTCATGGAAGACTCTTGAGATTTAATCAGGACGATCTATTGTGCTTTCATACGGAAATACATTCTCTTCAATTTCCTTCTAATTTGGATTACATGTCATTGTTATAAAAATATCTGGTTTTCCGTCGACTTGTAGTCAAGTCATTGAATCTAAATAATTTTGTTGTATTGATTTAGGACTATATAAGATGATGGTAATATTACTATTTTTCCGATTCGAGAATTATCAATATTTGCCCGATTGGAAACGTAATCCATTAATCCTTTATCCATTTCAGTTCTTAATTGTGCTTGGTGAGTACGTAAGTAATATAATCAACATCTTTCGATCCTTGTCCAAACAACAAAAATAAATTATTGTGATAAATTTTACAAATTCAAATAAGAATTGAAATCACCACGTATGCTTAATCTATATGAATAAAACTGTAGTGTAGATATATTATTATTTTTATATTCTTTTTTGTATATTTCATATAAGGTTGACCAAGAGGTAATATAAAAAAATATGTCATTGGGTCAAGATGTTTACTGAGAATATTTATTTGTTGTGGTTTTTCAGTTTTTGGATAAATACGTATATCACGGTCAAACGGAGGTTCGCCATAATTTCCTATATATACAATAGCAACTTTATTACATGTTGCGAAATATGATTTATTCTTTGTATAATTATCACGTGTTAATGACATTACTATTTCAGGAGGTGCTATATTATTTTTATGAGCATTAATATTTTCTATTTCATACATCATTTCCCTGTAGAAATTAACCTGAAAACTGGCAAGTTCTTGTGTTAAAATCCCAAGAACTTGCCAGTTTCTAGATTAATTTCTACCAGGGTTTATATGCTTTTGCATAAGGATTGTTTAAAGATAAAAAAGTACATACAAATTCTAATATGTTTGAATTGGGTTTATCAATTTTATAGTTATTTGCTCTATATTTATTTGCAATTTCATTGCCAATAATATACAATTGGCCATATTTCGGGTCTTCGTTTTTATTCGGATGTAATAAATATGAATTATGATATACCTGTCCACATATCTTTAATACTTGTGGTCCCGGATTGTTAAAGTATACTAATTTAGACATATATATATATATATATATATATATATATATATATAATTTACTTTAAAAAAAGTAAAAGGTTAGGAGAGTTTGATATATTCTGCACCAAAATTACAGATAAAAAAGAACTAAGATCAATCAAACACAGTCAAGTTTATTATATTTAATTGTAATGAAGCAAAGAACAACTCTCAAGATAATTACTACGTCACTTGCCATGCCCGTTTCATTTTGTTTATTGGTGAACAACTAAATTTTCTTTTTATATATATTAGAACGTCATACAAACACTATAAGTATAATGAAACGGGCATGGCAAGTGACGTAGTAATTATCTTGAGAGTTGTTCTTTGCTTCATTACAATTAAATATAATAAAGTTGACTTTGTTTGATTGATCTCAGTTCTTTTTTGTATGTAATTTCGGTGCAAAATATACCAAACTCGCCTAACCTTTTACTTTTTTAAAAGTAATTTTTTTAGAGATTTCAGTCCTTCAAGTAAATTTTTTTGCGTATTTCATATTTGTCCTAAAAATAAAATATAAGCATCTTTAGCACCTTTTGACCATGGTTTTTTGTAACATTTTTATTATTAACATGAAAACACTGATTGTTCTGTCGCAAAATATTAGTATGGTGACTATCATTGATAATGTATGTTGAACAAATTTTCGCTGTCCACAAATATTATTATTACACTAAGACACCAAAAACTACGAAGCGCACCACCTAGATTTCGTTATCGGACACCCCGTACACTTAGACGCCGTTCTCATATGATTTATTTTCCTAGATACCAAAAACTACGGAGCGCATACCTAGACCTCGTCATCGGCCACCCTGTACACCTAGACGCCGTCCTTATATGATTTATTTACCTAGACACCAAAAACCACGTTGCGAACTGCCATAGACCTCGTCATCGACCACCCTGTACACCTAGGCACCGCCCTCAAATGATTTGTACACCTGGACACAAAAAGAAAACACAGTGCACTCCACCTAGACGTCGTCATAGGCTATCCTGGCTACCTGTTGAAAATATATGCCTGGGTATCCAGATTGATTTTCCATATGGATAATCTATATGGATTCATGTGGATTCCATATGGATATTCACATGGAAATCCATCTAGTTTTTTAAAAAGTCAAGACAGTTAAACATTTTTTATGTGCCTGTTATGTATAGTTCATCATACATTAATGGAAGTATCATCCGGATGATAACACCGAAACTGGAGTTGTGAGCTCCAAAATATTCACTTTTTAATTATTTTATAGAAATTAAAATTTTTTGTAATGCTAAAAAAATTAAGAACATGTTGGGCTGAAGAATCCTAAACCGATTTTAGCATTTTTGTGCAAACATGCTTGTTTATTGTAAAAAAATTGCTTTCTCGTCAATATATCGATTGGAAATCATAGTTAAGCATGGATTATACACCAAAAAATTTAGATACAATAATGTAAATATTTGTATTTATTGAATTGAAAATTTGAAAACCCAACATAGAAGTAAATGGTGTCGCGGTTGCCGCATGCTTCTCAAACTCGCCTTCGTGGCGCTACCACGCCACTTTATATATATGTACATGTATAATTTACCTAATTTCGAAAGAACACTACCCTGGTAGAAATGTTAACGGTTAATAAGCTAAGTTTTAAGACACTTAGCTAAGTTGTGGTTAACGATTTAACTAAATAAGCGTTTAACCGTTATAAATGCATAGATATGACGCATTAACTCATGATAAAACAAAACTTTTGCTTGAAATTTGTCAAATGACTCTTACAATCCAAAAATTGTAGAAAAATACATTACAATCGTAAAAAATCCAATTATTCTTAATAAGACATATATACGTTTTAATGCCAAAAAAAGGGAAAAACAATTTTTAACTTAATAATAATACTGATGTGGTATTATAGATACGCATTACTAAAATATTAGCAACATTTTAATTAATTTTTTTACATTAAAATTTGATACAACTGGCCAATTAAACTTAACTTTTTAACGAATTTCAACTGTTAATTTTCTACCAGGGTACAAACGTTATTTATTATTTTAAATGAATTTTATAAAATTTTAAGAAATCATACAATAAAATTGAATTACTATCTGCAAGAGTAACCCTAATAAAAAAATCTGCTAATCAGTAAAGCAAAATCATCCCTTACGAAAGATAACTACAAATATAACTACTAGTTAACTTTTTTTTTGGTAGGAGCCTGTGAATCCTTGTAACGGACTGACTGGTGTTCCCTTGCGAAAACTCCAAGTGTGTCCACTAAACACATATCTCCCTGTACGCCCGACACCAGCCCGGTACGGTTTATCACATTACTTCGAACTGGGCCGCTGTCCCTTGCGCTTACTTTGCGCATTCATTCCTTACTTCCAGTCATTCATAGCTACGCTTATATTCTTCCACTCCCGCTCTCGCTTAATTATCCAAACATCCATCCTCTTTCTTACCTCGCAAGATACTACCAACGTATGACGCAATGCTTCTCCACGCGTCTTCGCTGGTCATCATCAGTTTCGTTACGTTGTCTGGCGTGATCGTCGTGCCTAGTAATGTCTCAAGTCTCTGTCGCTGCTCGATCCAACGGCTGTACCCGAAAAATGTGTGCTCCGCGTCGTCCCAAGCCTGTCCGCAGTACGTACATTCCGGCGTGGTCACTCTGTTCATTCTGTATAGGTACTTTCGAAAGTACCCGTGACCCGACAGTAGTTGGGTGAGGTAGAAGTCCACCTCGCCGTGGTTCCTGTCTTTCCAAGGTTCGACCTCCAGTATCAATCTGTGTGCGTCCACCGACCTTGTCCGTTTGTCGTCCATCTCATCTGCCATTCTTACATCGTCCTCGTCCGTTCTTCTGTCGCAGCGTCTGCCCTCCCAGCGTTCGAATTCCGTACATATAAGCGTTTCCGCTCACGCGCGAGGAGATCTATCGGGATTACGCCCGCTATCACGAAGATCGCGTTTTTAGATACGGTCCGGTACGCGCACGCGATTCTTAGTGCCCCGGTTCGTTGAACGCTCGTCATAGCCTTTTCTTTACCTGCAACGTATCCGCCCATACCTCTGCTCCGTAGAGCATGATCGAGTGGGTGACGCTCATAAGAAGTCATCGTATACTCGGTTTTGGTCCTCGCGTGTTGGCCATGAGTCTGCTCAAAGCTTTCATCGTCTCTGCTGCTTTAGCTGCAGCGTTACGTATGTGTGCCCAGAAAGTCAGTTTGGTATCTAGAGTCACCCCCAGATACTTTACTTCGTTTCTGGTAATCGTCTGTTCCGTTCCTACATTCATAGGTATAATTGTGTCTATACGTTTCCTTGTTAGTAGCAGTAGCTCATTGTCAGTCTTTTGTAGCGCCAGTTGAAGTCCGTGATCCGTCATCTATGTGCTTACGCGTCTCATCACCTGGTTCAGTTTTAGCTGCGCCAGGTGGGTATCCCGTGCCGTAATTACAGCCGCCACGTCGTCCGCGTATGCGATGAGGCACGTGTCGTCCGGCATGTCTAGTCTTAACATTAGTCTTAACACTAGTCCATCGTACAGTATATTCCAGAAGTCAGGACCCAGGATTGAGCCCTGTGCTACTCCTGCTGTCTACTTTCTCCGTCGAGTACCGTCCGGTGTCTCATACGTCAGGTACCGGTCCCGTAAATAGTCTTTTACAACTCGCACGAGGTATGCAGGCACCCGAAAAGTTGTTTCCAACGCCTCCAGGATGTCCGTCCACCTCGCAGAATTGAAGTGCGTTCCGTACATCCAGCGTTGCCAAGTGTACCATTGGTCTGGCTCCATGGCATATATCGAACTACTAGTTAACTACTGCTTGAACTACTTGCGTAACTACTGCGCTCTAATAGTTCGCTAGTAGTCCAACTACTTATTTTCAATAATTTTGATAATAGTAATTTTGCAACTACTTAAAAACTACAGCTATGATACTACGTTTGACTAACTAGTGGATAACTACATAAAAACTGCTGGATATTTCGTTAATTGTTATAACTTGTTGATAACTGTTTCCCAACTACGCAAAAACTACTTGATTTTCTTTGTATGGTTTGGTCGCATTATAAACTATTGCCCAACTGCATAAAAACTGCTGGATATTTTTTTTCGCTATAACTGATTGCCCAACTACATAAAAACTACTGGATATCTAAAATAGAATGATCTTGGCTCTATCGGTCTTCCCGAGGCAATTTGTACGTAAGGAAGGAGAGAAAAAAACAGGGTTTTTCTTTATTCTTCCTTTGACGTTTCGGTGGACAATGCCACCCTCATCAGGAAACTGTTTATCTAAACTATATTAAAATTTTACATTTGGTCAATTTTGTAAAAACCCTCCAAAACTCGTGAAAAGAAAAAAATTAAATCTATTTTTCGGTAGAAATGTTTTTTAAAATTAAATCATTCAAGTTACTGAAAAAAAATCAAATTTCAAATAGTTTTTAGCAGTGAAAGAACTCAAAAAATCTCCGTCCGTTCGTC
The DNA here is from genome assembly GCA_037356405.1 of Nasonia oneida. Classification (NCBI taxonomy): domain Eukaryota; kingdom Metazoa; phylum Arthropoda; class Insecta; order Hymenoptera; family Pteromalidae; genus Nasonia; species Nasonia oneida. The sequence goes on along the minus strand of JAZHPH010000030.1, from coordinate 1,426,315 downwards.
CGGATTTTTTTTTGCATTTATTCTACAAAACTTAATGTATTTTATAAACAAAAAACTATTGATCGGTATAGACAAATACTCATGATAAAAATATACATTCATAACAAAAAACATTTTCAAGATGTGGTCCAGGTAGATTGGAAGCTGTAAAAACAATTTGAAATAAAAATTATATTTGGTCTATTTTGTAAAAACCCTCTAAAACTCATAAAAAAAAAAAAAAAAAAAAAAATAGATCTATTTTACGGTAGAAATTTTCTTTGAACATAAATCATTCAGGTTACCGAAAAAAAATTGTCAAATGTAGCAAATTTCAATTAGTTTGTAGCAATAACAGAACTTAAAAAATGTCCGTCCGGATTTTTTTTTGCATTTATTCCACAAATTTGTTGTATTTTATAAATGAAAAACTATTTAATGGTATAGAGAGATACATATGATAAAAATATACATTCCTATTAAAAAAGATTTTCAAGATTTGGTCCAGGTAGATTGGAAGCTGTTTAAAAATTAGACGTAATTAATTAATTTTTTTTTATATTTTTGACATCCGTTAGTGTCGATCGTCGACACTAGCGCCACCTGTTGGTGCTATTCTTGAGTTCGTCGGGACTAGCGCCACCTACTGGTTTTATTCTTAAGTTGCAAGTTCACCGAGATCATGGAATTATTGTAACTTATAATCACTAAAAACGTATAATGTATTAAGTCTTATTGTAGACTATTCCTAGTTATAACCTGTTCAAAACTGGTTTTATTCTCAAGGGGATGTCGGCTCAAAAACACTGTTTTTCTATTACATAAAACTTTTTGAATAAAGTTTGCAAATGAAAATCTGAGTCTAGGGCCATAGTGTTAATTTTAATGAATCGTTCTAGCGGAAGAAAAATTCGGTCGGTCTTTCTGTTTTTCTAGAAGTGTGGAAATACAAAATACCCCGTGGCGGATTCGCGAAGCTTTTGTGCCGACATCCCCTCAAATTCACCAATTCGTGGAATTGAGGTAATATTATAGTTTTGAAACCAGTTCTGTGTACTAGTAGTTATAACTACGTTTATAGAATGCTGGCTGTATTTAATATATTCATTTGTACTTGACAGTAGTCGATTCTCGTGGAACGTTTCTGAAATCATGCTTTTGATTGGTTAGAATTTATCGATCCAGCAATCTGATTGGAGCATTTCAAAAACGTTCCACAAGAATTAACTACCATCGAGTGTACATCTAATATTTAATAGTATATTGAATAATGACACGTGTCAAATAATTAAATATCATTACAATTAATTTGTAAATCTGGTCAAGCAATATATGGGTTGACTTTGATAACAGTGGTACTGTTAGCTTCGTCATAGTTTCGGTATTAGAAGATTAAGTTAATGTTGCAAGAGTATCAACTCAGTCTTAGTAATCATCGACTAATATTCAAAGTACCAAGAAATAAAACTTTTTAAAAGCACGGTATTATCATCTATTATTGTAGATCATTTGACAGAATTATCCTCAAGATTAGAACCCCAAGAAGCTTGAGAACTGATAACGGTAGGAAGTTTGTAATTAAATGAATCTAAACACATAATGCGGGAATAAAGTAAATTTGCGGGAAATAAACTCTTTATATCAGCAAAATTTTGGAAATTTTTACAAATTTGGAAAAAACGTTAACAAGTAGAAGAATTATATAAAAAAAAATTTTTTAATTTTGAATATTTTGAATATTTATAAAAATTTGTATTAATTTAGTCAATTTAGCTGTGTAGGTCCCACTTTTCAAGAAATAAGGTGGCTACACAGTTCAGTCGTGAATAAAGCACTAAATACAACACGAGAGCAAAGCTCGGAGTAAAGTCGATTATTCCCTCGGGTGATTTGCAGTAAACTCTCACCTGCGGGGATAATCAACGACTCCCTTGTTACATAATGTACTATTCTTCTGGATCCCGTTCATGAAATATGCAATTAAGTGTACGCACATTAAATCAAAATAAGGGAGATACGCGAAGCACGGAACAGTGCCTAGAATGGTATACCATCAGTTCTCAGCTGTTGACGCAAGATTACGTTCCTTGCATCGCAATTCAGTTCGTTGCAAGTTAGTTCAGAAACCATTAGAAAATTCTTTTGTTCAAAAATTGAAAATCACGGCCCAAAGCTTAAAATTCCTTTCAATTTTTTGAATAGTTTCTGAACTTTAAATCAAATTTGGGAATTCTCAGAGCTGAATAATGTTGAATAAAATTCCTTAAGCAATCATTTCAATCGGCTGATTTGAGATTTTGGCCCTAATCACCGATGCCAAGCAAAATGTGAAATTCTTACCTCACGTACTCAAAGCCACAGTGAGTGTTCCAATGGGTATATTTTGAGTTGAGTTTCGTTAGACATGGCTTTTTGTACTATTTTCATGATAATATAAACAATATATATATATTAATTTGTTTACTCAGATAGCATTACTGAATGAAATAAAAGTTGATGACTTGGTACGCTAAAGTGAAATCAAATGTAGTGCATGCATATCATATAAACTTTGTACAGGTAGTGAAGTAGGATCGTGTCAAATATCTATATAGTATATCTAGTATATATATATATCTACTAATATACTATATTATAATAAAGTGCTTAATGTACCTGTGTGCCGTGAAGCCATTGACATATTTTCTCAATAACTGACATATTTTATTAGTTTATTATTATTAATTTAATATTTCATGATAATACAATATTTTTCGTATATATCTTATTTGAATCATCATTAGTTTTACTTTTACTAGGAATGAAGGCGCGCTTCGCGCGCTCTTGATTCTATCTCTGTCTAATAACACTGGCAGAAAATCTACCATAAGTGTTGGGCGGCACACTAACGTCTGCTAATATTTTATAAGCATGTATCATCTAGGTTATATATTTCTAGGTAACATAGGAAGTGACCGTGTCATATTTTAGTTGTCTAGCAGCCTTTTTATAATTCATTTAATTCATTGTCATTACAAGAGCATTGTATAATGATAGACTTAAACTTGCTGACTCGGAACTTTTCTTTAAATTCACCTCTCAAACCTCACCGAGGGCGACTTTGGGCACAGAGACACAGTATATCTTCAAACTCTTTATTCTTTTAATTGAACTTCTCACTGACATTTAAAAAAAAACTAAATAATATTCACACACGTTATTACTACTTCAATTAGGGTTAGGGTGCCACTTTTCAATACACATGTTGTAATACACACTCTTGGTAATGATTAATTTTTACTAAAATTTCTTGCTAGTTATATTACATATATTTTATCTGTTATCAAGGTTTCCACATTTCATTTTAAACACCTCAAACATTTCTACCAGGGTTATGAGTTATGACTGTTTTGAGGGTTATGAATTTAAAGCGCAGTTCTAATCTCGTTGCCTAGGCAACCAACCAGCAACCAATCAGAATCACGTATTAAATACTTCATAACAAAGGCCATCATTTTTTAAAGAGAGGATCCTCGAAACTTGAATTTTTTGAAAGTAAAATTGTTAAATTTTTTTTAACGATACCGTGAATAATGCTACATATAATTGACCATGACTGAAAATTGGATTTAGTAAATAGACACCAACTTTGTTAAATATTTGGCTTTGTGATTTGTTGATTGTCATGACATATCCTAATCGTACTGAAAACTGTCGTCTTGTCATGTCAAAAGGATTTTCTTCTTTTGAAGAAGACAAATCAATCCGTGGTATTAAAACAACTTTACCAAATTGTTTACCGCTAATTATTTCAGCCTGTATACAGAATTGCATCATTTTCCTTACTATTAATCGAGTACTATTACAAAGCCCATCATTTAAACTTAAATTTCTCAGTAAAACACCTACTTTTAAACGTAACTTCTGAGGCGGTAGGCCATTTGGCGTAAGTGAATTTAAACATTTTGTTGGTAACATCTCTTTATAATCATCTTCTCATGAATCTACACTTAGATACTCTCTTACATCGCCTTGCATCTTATTTTAAATGTTCTTATTAATTTTTAGTACATCATTGTTTTTCGGCGCTAAAATTACTCTTTTGCAAAGTTTATTGGAACTATTATTATCAGAGCAATCTCCATAAATTTTCATAATTATATCATTGGTTGGTAATAATTGCGGCGCCCTCTTTTGCGCCTTTGTATAGAAATATACTATTAAGTATAAATATACTAATAACTATAACGTCAAGTGTTGGATAATATATTACTCAGGTGAAGATGGAAAAGGTTGGAATAAAAATATTACCCTAAATTTGCAATAACCAATGGAAGTTGCCATTATTAAGAAACGGTTTATTTTTATAAAAAGTACAATTTTTGTAACCAATAACAATATAAAAATAGTTATAAAAATATAATATTATAAAAAGTAACATTTTCTAATACTACATTGATTTTTATGGATGTTTGATAGATTTGCCGTTTTGCCTCCTTCTAGAGGAAGCTTTGTGATAGTAAAATTTCAGTTTCGCTTATAAATATAATATATAATATACTTTATAAAAACGTTTGAAGTTCGAATCATACGTTTTTAGAAAATGTCCTTACGGGTTCATGCATGCTAAATAAAATTTGCATGTATGTTTTCTGATTTTGAATTCGGAATTTTTTTTATGATTCTGACTATTTTATGGCCATTTTTCGATTAAAAAAATATATATTTGCTTTTATTTAATGATATAATTTATACAATAGATTCAGCAATAGTATTTCTAAAAATTTTCCAGATTGATTGTTCCGTTCAATTGTTATGATAAAAAAACTAATTTTTTCAAAAAAATTAATATCTCCAGAACTAAATCATCAAAGTTTCTGAAAAAATGTACGACAATAAAAACTAATAAAAATTAAAAAAAAATGGATTTTCTATATGTCGTACGATTAAGGGAGGCTTTAATTGAGTTGAAATTTTAGGAAAATATTGATCTTTTAATCACCTCGGCTAGGTTCTTTTTAAGACATTAAGATTCAAATTCTTTGTCTCACACCCTGTATACCCTGTACAGATCATTCAGTAAGATAATTAAGATTAAAATTATTTTAAAAAAGTATTAATATTCGGACAATATTTTATCTATTGAAACTATACATTTAGTTGGAGGAACATACGTGCCAAAGAATCGTCAGCGTTTTTTTTTACATTAGCTTCCTTCTATCTACACTCGGGTGCAAAAACTGTTGTTTTGCATATTTACTTCTTATTAATGCTCAAGATTTTGTTATCATGAAGATAAAAATTTGTGCATGCATATTAAAAAGTACTTCTTTTACCAATGCTATATAATGTTTCAATACACACAAACGTGTGTGTGTGTGCGCGCGAGTGTTTGTATGCGCGTGTATACCTGTGGCTGATAACTAAAATGACTTAAGTCAACTTTTTGTGAAAATCAGGATAACTATGGATTTTATAACTTCGAATAGGCCTTTTTCGTACGAAAATTTCGGGAGTTTTGATATGCTAGTGGCTACTCTAGGACGTGGTTTTGTTTATTTACAACGTACAACGTACAACGTACAATTTACACTCTAAACGCCAAAGAGTAAAAATCGACGCTAGAAGGTGTAGAACGATGAATTTACACTTTAGAATAGTGTAAAATTACAACATTACACTTTATAAAAGTAAAAACCTAAAAATGACACTTTAGTTAAGTGTAAACCATTGAATTTACACTTTAGAAAAGTGTAAAAATTCAACCGCTGATTTGAAAAAGTGAAAATTAAGACTTTACACTTTATGAAAAGTGTAGTTTGAGAAAATTACACTTTATGAAAAGTGTAATTTTCTAAAACTACACTTTTAAAAGTGTAAAACTGAAACCGTTAATTTCAAAAGTGTTAACCTTCACTTTTAAACTTTATAAAACGTATAGACCCTTAAAATTACACTTTTGAAAAGTGTAAAATGCCGACCGTTGATCTTAAAAGTGTATAAACAGTATATATAAAGTACATATAGTGCTTCTTTCGTTAATTATTATATAAAGAAATAAAAATTAAACATTTACAGATTCATTAAAATCCTATTGTGTTTAATATTTTTGCGATTATCCAGTTTTCTGAAACCGGGAGTTTCAATTCTTCGTAGCAGGTATTTTTATAATTTAGAACGGCATATTTTATCTTCTCGAGGATGACCTTCTACGTAGGGAACGTCCTGACACCTGGACGTCGTCTGCAGGGAGTGTCTTGTATTTAGATGTGCTCTTTCCTGTATAGGCGGTGTCACATGGACCCGGGAATCACCCTGACACTAGGACAACTTCAGCAGGAAGTGTCTGATTTTACATGGTGCTCTTTCTTCTAGACGATGTTTCGTTAATCTGGGGAACGACCTGATACATGGACATCGTCTACGAGGTGCATTTTTATTTTTCCAATTGACGTACAGACGTACATTGCAAAGGTTACCTCGGAAAAATAATGAATAATATCGACCTGACTTCAGTAAATATTCTGAAAAGAAAACAACATAATGGACTTATGTTATATGTCCTTTAGTTTTTTTTTTAGTCTTGTAGACTCGAAGCACAATTTTGAAATTGTTTTAAAAACTCATTTGTGTAACGCTGTACGGGTGGTGTACCGATTGCTTCGCAATAATTATTGCAATGTGCGTTTCGATAATTCGTAAAGATTACAAATTTAAAATTTATAAACTGAGATTTTGAAATGAAAAAGTTTAAAAACAAAAATATTTTAGGACTTTATGTTTTACCTTTGTGAATCAATTCGTAATTTTTCCTTTTAAATCTTTATTTTTCAAATTTCAAAATTTCACCCTCGCCCGGCAAGAACCACAGTGTCAATAAGGGTAGAGTTTTTGGCACAACAACAACAAAAAAAAACATACTTTTGCGAGAATGCTCGAAGCAAAAAATATATAATCTGGTTATAGCACCCCCTGATAACACAAGACGTTTTAAAGGCGGCTGTGTGGATACGTGTATTGAATGTATGAATTGATCTGTACCGTATCGCGTCTAATTTTGTTTGCTCCGATCTTACATATAAATCTGAACATTATTGAAACCGTTTTTTCTTAAAAACACGAAAAGTAGACTTATGTTATTTTTCCTATCAGCCATAGATTGATATTTTATCAATCACACTTTAACTTTTTTGTATGATTATCCAAAAGATTATGTATACAGACTTGAAGTCTGTAAATTCATCGCGACCTACGGTATTGAACGAATAAAAAGTATCTAAGTGTGCTATCATATTGTTTCAATATCAAACTCTTTTTAATATAAAAAACTATTACTATAGTTTAGTACAATAGTTACAAGGAAAGCTAATAAGTATAATCACTTGACATTAAACACTGAGGCCCTTGCAGAGATTTATTCTTTACTAAATCCGACAAATTTTCTCCATTATATGATACCAATGGACAAACTTCAACATCACCTTCTACACTTTTTGCTCCAGCATTTAAAAGCCATCTTTTGTGGAGATTTAAAATGTCAGAGCGTGCAGTAGAAGGACAATCAACCCCTGCTTCATTAGAATTTTTCAAAGCGCTGAATTCATTTTCTCGTATAACTTCCCAAACAGCGAAGTTATTGGAATATTTAAATACATCAAACACGAACTTTTCAACTTTTATTCCATTTGGTTTGTCCGGCTTTACTTTATTGCCACTTTCATTTAGGAATGGTATTTTTTTCTTGGCAATGTGTAAATCTAAAGAATCTTCATATTTGTTTGCGATTTCATCCAAAAATGAAACTGTGAAATAATGATTACAAATGTTTCCTGCGTTAAAAACCAATTCACCTTTATCATTTTGAAGTTCAGCTGTGCTAGGCAAAATTTCACTATATTCGACCACTCTATATTTTTCGTCAACCTGCAAACATTTAAAAATCATTTAAAAAAATTATTAAATTGTTTACTCGCTATGTAGTTTTTATCAGCCAATGCTCTGGAGACATTTTAGTGTGCATCTTGACAAAGGCAGATTTCATTGCAAACAAAATTGTTTTGTTAAAAATAAGCGAAAATTTTAGGGTGTTCCCAAACATTGGCTGATTTAATAATTTGTAAATTCAACTTGCAATGATCGATAGAATCTAGTCTACGTTTAAAAAGAAACATTAAAGTCATTAATTGGCAAAAATATAGATTTTCGATACAGTGTGCGTAAAATGCACTTTTACGCACGCTCCGCGTGCGTTCAAGCACATTTTCCGTCCACTGCACTGAATGTGTTATCGGCCGAGCCTCGCCGCGGTTAAGCATTTTCAGACATCAAGATATCTGAAGAAATTACTCTTGCATTTACTGGGGTGCAACATTATTGGAATAAATGACTTCATGAGGCAAAAATGTATCGACGGTTCGAGAGAACGAAAGAAAGGATGTTTAGAGAAACTGATACTTCTTGAGTGTGTACGTATGTGTGCAAATCCAGAAAAAACCGGACACTTATGGGGGTCTGAGTGAATGAAATTGAAATTTGAGGGCACACCTCCCAGACTAACTTTTTTGGGTTCCTTAGGCCACCCAGAACCCGAAAAACTTTGGGTTCCCGCGATTACGAAATACTTATTTTTTTGCCGGCACTTTAAATTCTCTTATGGGAATTTCACATGGGAAAAATAAACGAAAATTAGCCATGTTTCAACTTTACCCACTCAGTGTCTGAAGGCGCAAACCAAAAATGTGTATCACTAGGATCGAAGTTTTGAAAGAAAGCTTTAATTTGAGGGCTGGCGATTCTTATGAATGCGAAATTAGAAGAAAAGAGCTTTAATTTGAGCCCCGGATGGTTGAAATTGACGGCTGGGATCAAAAGTTATAAGGATTTTAAAAATGGGAAAAATCGCTGATTTTCGCAAAAAATCCAAGTTTTCATGATTTTTCGCTATTTTCAAGCCTAGACAAATGTTTACCTAGGCAATTATTTTTAACTCACCAGCCCTCGAATTAAAGCTCTCTTTCAATACTTCGATCTTAGTGATACACATTTTTGGATTGCTCCTTCAGACACTGAGTGGGTAAGTTAAATTCCCATAAGAGAATTGAAAGTGCCCGGCAAAAAAATTAGTATTTTGTAATCGCGGGAACCTAAAGTTTTTCGGGTTCTGGGTGGCCTAAGGAACCCAAAAAAGCTGGTCTGGGAGGTGTGCCCTCAAATTTCAATTTCGTTCACTCAGACCCCCAAAAGTGTCCGGTTTTTTCTGGATTTGCACATGTATGTGTGTTGCCCAAGTGGTTAGATGGTCCTTCCTAGTTGCAATAAATAAAGAATTAACTAGAGTTTATATTCATTGACTTATTTAATTATAAAATATATCCCACATTCCAATAAACATTATAAGTCAATTTCGTCAGTTGTCTGCCACCTGGGCGAGTTCATAAAGAGTTTAACTTTATTTAACGAGTTTTGTACTTAAAAATTAGAAAATGTAAATGGCAAACAACTATTATCCTGACCAGTCTGACTTTTCAAATTTTTACTAGGAGCATCCAATAATTATTACATATTTAGAAACCGCAGATATCTAGATTTTCCAGCGTTATAGTCGATTTTACGCGATATCGTGCGTCTATCTTGTCGATAATAAAGTCTGCATACGATGGAGTCAAGTCATACCGTTACACACGGTAATCGCGCTGTATAATGTCAACTAAAAATAACCAAGTATTTTATATGCAAAAGTTTACCAAACAATAATATGTGATGAATCTTTTAAAAATAGATAACTAACATTTTACTATTTGATTCCACTACTTTTTAGGCCAGCTAAAATCATCGATTTAAAATTTATCTCAATAATTATATCGCAATAAGTTTCAAAAGGAAAACGTGATATTTTTAAAGTCAATAGAAACCAATTTATCATTGCCAATGTTTATCACGTAAAAAATTAATTTTTTGGCCCGAGACAGGATATAAAGTGAAGTCTACTAATGTAATTTTTATATATGATATGTGACGACGTCAGTTTGTTAAAAAAAAATGAAATATTTCAGCTTCATAAAACATTTTTACGTGATTTTAGTATGTTATTTAATTACATAAATATATTTAGTTCTAAATACTTAGGACTAAATATCGTCGCTCCGTACAAAGACTAGCACAGTTCAAATTTTTAAACGAAAACTAGCACAACTCACAATTTACCGCGAAGAGTAGCATAGTTCAGAAATGCCACCAAGAGTAGCACAACTCACGTATTTTCCGCGAAGACTAGCACCACTCGTGACTTATATTACTTAAAATGTGAGTATTTTACGTTTTTATTGGATTATTGGATTTGTTAAGTTCATGAAAACCTTGGACAAAGACAGAAAAACCTCAAAGTTTTAAAAAGTTTCGAAAATTTCTAAAAAAGTGAACCATTTAAAAAAATGTTTGTATTTGGGAAAACAATTTTAAATTCAGTTGTAATTCAGTAAAAGCTTTTAGGTTCAGTAAAATGGTGGAATTGATAATATTCCCTCCAAAGCTCTGAAAGTACTATCACCTTTAATTGTTAATGCATTAACACACATATTTAATCTTTGTATAGATAAATCAATATGGCCGGATGCCTTGAAACCAGCGGAAGTAGTTTCCATTTTCAAATCTGGTAGCAAAATGGAGATAACTATGCGTGTACGCTATAGACCAATATCGTTAATATCTAATTTAGCAAAAATATTAGAAAAAATAATATATAACAGATTCCAATCCTTCTTTGACAAATTTAATCTACTAGCCAAAAATCAATATGGTTTTACAAAAAATATAGGGACCAAAGATCCTCTAAGTTATATCACGAACATAATTTACAGTAAACTAGACAAAAGCAAACCAATAGCAATTACCTTTCTAGATCTGGCTAAAGCTTTTGATACGGTCAATCATGCTATTTTACTAGACAAATTATATAACTACGGTATAAGGGGTAAAGCGCACAAAATAATAATTAGTTACTTATGTAATAGAAAACAAAAAGTAAGAATAGGAACAGCGGACAGCCGTTATGAGACAGTAATTACGGGAGTGCCACAAGGGACAATTCTTGGTCCACTTTTATTTATAATATATGTCAATGACCTGCTTGTAGATAGGACTGAAAGTACAATCTCATGTGCTGATGATACAGCTATTTATACAACTGATGATTCTTGGACCAGAGTCGAAAATAAAATGAATATGTACCTAGAGGATATATCTACTTGGTTGTTGCTTATTAAATTATCTCTTAATATAAGTGAAACTGTATATATGACATTCGGTAATTACTGTGATAATGTTCCAAAAAAGAATGATATAAAAATATTTACACAGGGTAATGAACTGAACAGAGTTGAACAGTATAAGTATCTGGGTATTAATTTTGATTTCAATTTAAAACGGGATAAGCATATTGAATATATAATAAAGAAAACTAAATATTTAATATATATATAATATAAATTGTTAAAGTACATGCAAACAGATATTCTTAAAATTATATACTATGCATTTTTCCACAGCATAATAACCTATGGAAACATTGCATGGGGTAGTGCGTCCAAAAACAACCTAGAATTACTACAAAGATCTTAGAATAGAATATTAAAAATTATAAACAAAACTAAATTTCATCAAAATAATCCATTAAACCTTAAACAAATTTTCGCTTATGAATGTGTTATCTATCACTATAATGAACTTAATAATCAGCATATGACATCAAATAGTATAACTAGAAACAAACTTATTAAACCGTCAAAATGCTCTAAAGCTGTTAGTGATAAGAATAATCACATTAGAGCGATACAAGTATTTAATTGTCTACCTAATTCTAATCCAAATCTAAAACATCTAGATATCTCGAAAAATTATAATAAGAAAAAGGTAAAGAAATGGATCAGTACTCATATATTGTAAACTAACAAAAAAAAAAAAAAGTGCAATCTTAGTAAGATTTTCATTTTGTTAGTTTTTTAGTTTGTAAGTTAGTTTTGTACGATCTTTTTATTAAGTATATACCAGACCTATGTACAGGTAGCTGTGTCTACCTCTATAGGATGTCAGTTAACCCACGTACTCTCTACTTCGTACTCTTGCTCAGATACTCGAAATAAATTTTTTAAAGTCAATTTGTAGTAAATATTGTTCCTTTGCTGAGTACTAAGTAAAAACTCAATGACAGAGTTTTTGCATTTTGGAATTACAGTCCTTGAGCAACGAATTAGTGCAGCATTTTTTAGTAAGTTTTCTGTATTCAGTACAAAAATACAGTTCGCTCTAGATAATAGTCAACTCTACAAGTTAATTTAATGAGTTCACATACAATTTACAATAATTGTCATTCAAAAATTGACTGAAAATACTGAACTCCCATATACCACCAATGTAAAACAGAGACTTTGTTGACGCCATGTTTCTTAATTCCCGAAGCTGCGCCGCTAGTATCGCATTGCAACTTTAAACTCCCAATACGGCCACTAATTTTAACAAATTTAAAGCATTTTATTATTTATAACTAAATATTTGTGGGATTAAATAACGTACTAAAATCACGTAAAAAAGTTTCATGAAGCTAAAGTATTAAAATATTTTTGATAAGTCATAAAATTACGCCACACAGCTGACGATATATTTTCAATTTCGATTCCAGAATTACAAACAATTAAGACTAATATGTTTGAAAAAATGCCTATTTTCACCTATTTTAAAAGACAAAAATGAAAGTGAAAAAATGCTTTAATTAAAGCCTTGAACTTTTGTGGAAAAAACCTTTGTATGGATGAACAATAATAATGAGTAGTCATAAGTCTCAGCTTTTTATCATATTGTCACTCTACGAAGAGTAGCCCATTTTATTTTTCGCCGCGAAGGCTAGCACCTTTTACTGCACAAACTAGGACTATTATAGCTGAATTCAACAATTTTCATACTAGCTGGCTCTTTGTATGTGGATGCTAGTATGTACCGCTTTGGATTTACTCAATATTATCAATTGTTATAACAGTGTTATTGTGAAATGTACTAGTCTTAGCATGATATCTGACATTCTTCGAGGTAAAAGCATAAAATGCTAGCTAGTTTTCGTCGGCAATTTGGGATGCGCTAAACTTCGTTGAGAGCTATGATATTAGCGCGTGAGTGTAAAATATAGCCTTAATCCAGATTTTCTGATAAAGTTATATTATTGCTTATCTCGATCATTGTACTTAAATCTTATCGTATAGACGATACGACAAAGATATTAAGGATTATACATTTTTCCTACAAGTATGATTTTTGAAAGAATATCTTACCTGACATACAACGCCTACTGGTTCATCGGCAGAACGTTTTTTGACAACCTTTACGCCGCAATCTGCAGAGCGTGAAATGCAAAATCCTAAAAATACTGGGTCAGCTACTTTCACCAAAATATTATCTACTGAAAATGCGTGTACGCTATTTATGCCACGAGATTTCATATCATTTATAATGCCTTCATTCTTCAGCGCTGTGTATAATCCTCCGTTTCCATCAGGCGCTTTAGATATGCGGTATTTATCGTCCAAAATAATTTTTCCGTCAAACTTAAAACATGGTAAAGTGCCTTGTTTAAATGCTATTATATTATTTTTATCCAAACCGAAGTGATCATTCGTTTCAAAATAGTCAACAGTAGAATCATGAGTTGCATCACTTGTCATTATATACCTGTAATAGTACGCAAATCATCAATAATTATTACACTTGAGTGTGTTTATTATAATTTGACAGAAAATTACTTACCAAGTAATGTCTTTACTTTTCCCCAGTTTTCTTTTGGCGAGATTTTGTAGACTTTTTATGCGAAGAGCTTGTAAATGAAATAATGTCCTCTCAGATGGTAACTTAATATTGAACATGCCTTTCGGAAAATCGACACCTAGACGAGTCCCTTGTCCTCCAGCTAGTAATATTACAGCGACTTTACCATCCGCAATTTCTTGCAAACCAATGTTTTCGTAGGAATCTAATTTTTCCGATGAAGACTGTTGAATCGATTCTATTGTGTTAGGAGGAATCGGTTTGATTTTATTGTCAATCAACTGTTCCTTTGCATCATCTGATGATTTTGCTCGATGAAAAATCGAATTTATTTCAGGAATATTTAAGCTGGTTAGTTCATTAACTAATAATTCTTGTTCTTTTTTGGATATATTATCCCAAAATTGTAATAAATGTTCCTGGTTATGTTTTTCCAATAAAGTTTTCAATTTTGTATAGGACATTTTCTTTTACGTATAATTACGCACGATATGTGTAAGTAACTTGGCCGTTTCAGATCCTCTGAAAAATGGTATACCGGATTATAAAGTATAGTATTACAGCTCCAAACATCAATTATTTAAAATATAATTAGACTCAAGATAAGTAAAATAGTGTAAATATTAAAAAATGGTGACCTAGATTATTCCTATACCTATATGGCTATGTATCTAGTGTACACGGGATTAATTTTGTGGTATACAGCTAGTTCTTATCTCTCTTTCTAACAAATATTCTACGATTAATTTCAGTGTACGAATATTTTACGATTGAATGTTCGCGCTAAAATGTAGTTCATCCATTGGGTGCAAGTAGTAGCGACGAAAATATCACTGCGCCGCGCTTATGTATTATTGCCAACTAGCGTATACCGATTTATTTTTGCTTATACTGCGTTCATGGTCCTCGCCGCCCACGAATCTCGCATGCTGTCTGCTAATTGCTATCTGATGGGCGTCCAAGCAAAACCCAGCGATTGAGCTCCGTACTGCTGAGAGTAATGCCGTAAATAAACAAACCCTACTTTAAAACAAAAGCAATGAAAATAATCGCATGTTCAATAGCAAAAATGAAAAAAAAAAATATTTCTGTGTAATAATTTATCTAAAATCTCAAAAAATTAATTTTCAATCAAGTTTTGCAAATTTTTGATATTTTTTCCCAGAAGATCAAACTTCCCGCTGCATATCGCGTGACTTTAGTATAACTCTCAGCGGCCTCAGCGCTCGTTTCAGCGCCCTCTAACAGGGCTCGGATACCTATGAATACTCCGCGCGTACACATCTATAATTCACTACTTAACTTAAGCGTGTTTGTAGGTTACGAATCACTGATTATTGTTTTTGATATTTTCATTCATTGACTCATTGTTAGCAAATGTAATTAAGAGCGTTGTGTTTTAAATATTCGTGCATGCATTCACAGGAAGGATTCAAGAGAGCGACTTATGCACTGTTATAGTCAGATACGTTTTTCTTGTGTACACATTATTTCGTGTGTACACATTCTATGCATTATACGGACTAATTCAGGATAAAACAACTCTCTCTCGCGCTCTCTCTCTCTCTCTCTCTCTCTCTCTCTCTCTCTCTCTCTCTCTCTCTCGTATTAAAATATAAAAATAAATGCCATTACATTTAGGTGTATGTACACACAAAAGACTGAAAACCATGACTGACTTAAGGTAGACGGATGTTTGCAAGCCATGTTTATTGAAAAATAATTTGAACTGTTAGATTATATTGTTATGTTTTGAGAAGATTAGAAATTGACTAAAAATGATATTTTAAACCCACCTAAGACCCCATGAATTTAAAAATGACAAATATTTTCAATGAATCATTTTCTCCTGTACTTCGAGCCAAGCTCTAATTTCAATTCAGCAAAATAATTTGTTTAGTGTTCAAGTTAACTAATGGACTGAACAGAAATTCTCTTATTAATGTTACACATAAAAACTACATAATTTTATTCATTATGTTATTTTCCTTGATTTTTTAGCAGTACAAATAGCTGAAAATTATTTTATGCATTTAATATTCATTATTAATACTTTTTGTCAAAAAAAGTATGCAGGGTTTATTATTAATCTAACATTTTAATCAATTTATAAATTAATCACTCTTTTCCGCTGTATTTCTCTAATTATCTAGTAAAAGTAAAAATCTGTCAAATATAACATTTTAGTCTTTTTAATTGAATTTTATAATCATGAGAGGAATTAAAATATTTTTTAATTTTGCAGAGACAAATCTTATTCACTTTTTAATGCTGTTATTGTGGTGCAGAAGTATGACTGCCAATCACTAAGACTCAACATCTGGCAACAAGTTCATTAGATGTCCTTTTCATTGAAAAATTTTAGTGCTTGTTTTTTTTTTTGAAAATTTAATTTATTCACACATCCATATCCACACATTCAGTTGCCTGCTGTTTTTTAGTTTTTTAAGAACAAGATAGCGGAGAAAACTCAATTTATAAAGGTACTATGAGTAAAAATCTGAAGTATAGACATTTTTCTGATTTCAAATGTAAAATTGTTGTCTTTAATTTCATACACAACTGCCAATGTATAATCAATGCAATGATTTATGATTTAATTCTTTTCTATGTTCTGTCATACGATTTTAAAAATTTTCTTAATTTGTTCTGTGAAAGCTAGATATCTTGAGAGAACAGATGTCATTAGTGTTGTGTAAATCAATAATCTTATCTTTTTGAATGAATAACAAGTGTTCATTATATGTATGATATATATTGTTTAGCAAATATTGATTTGGCCAATCGGCTTGTTTTAAGTAGTATTTGAAATGTTTGCGCGTGTCCCTAAAATTCGTTCCGCCCTGCTATGTAAAGTAAGCATATAGGTAAAACATCTGTGAACTATGACATATGGAGAACATCTTACCTTTTTTTATTGTTACGTTGCGCGCAGAGCCGATGTATCAGTCTTTTAATTAAACACAATTGGAAATGAAAATCTATACTAAACAGAATATCTATGAAGTCTCTGACGCTATTGTCTCGTAGGCACGATCACGTATGAACTCCAGCGTGGCATAGCATGGCGAAAGAGAGGAGGAAATCAAAGTCTTTTGAGCAGGGGGGGCATCAAAAGTGGTTCGCTGCTTCTATAACAGACCAGCAGAAAGATCGCTGTGCGCGTTCACTCGACGGAGCCTTGTCTTTCGACGTCCCCTTGCGGCGAATTAATAAAGCTAGGTACATTACCGACAATTACAGAGACCTTTCGATCTTTAAATTCTCACTATTATAAACATGAGAAATTGAGTGTCGCATACAATATTCGCGAAATCATGATTGTCGCGCTACACGCTCTAATTTAGTGCTAGAATCCGGCATTTCGAACACGCTAAACAAATAGGATAATGCAATCTCTGTTCGGGTTATGTAAGAGTGGGAAGGGGAATTTTGAATTTCGCGCCGTAGCGCGGCGAGCGCTGTAGCGAGAGCGATCGAGCGCATGCGCGCGCTGATGTGGACCTTCGGCCTCTCCCGTTTGCGCGGGCTCCGGCGCGCGGGAGCACGTGCAGTTCAGTTCTGACAGCTCCTCTCGAGTAGTCAGTTGACATTGCGCCTTTTGTACTTGCGATTGCAAAAGCCTCTTTGTAAATTGCGTGCGAATAGAGTCGTCATCATCGTCCATTTCAGGACGATCGACACTCTTTATTGTATTACCGTGCGTTGCGTAGTTTGTGAGTTCTTCGAGTGTTGGGACTTCGGCCACGTGCGAGCTTCCTCGCCGTGTCGATCTCCACCCGGCGATTGCTACCTACACGGCAGGGCTGAAAAGGCCTACCCGTGGTCCAGGATTGGTTTCCTCGAGACGTCGAGGTGTCCTGCGACCGAGGAAGGTGCATCCCACCAACGTGCGGCCAGGGCTTTACGTCGCGCCGTCCACGTCTCGTTCTGCGAATAAGGTAGGAGAGCTCTCCAGCGCGCGAAAGGTACCTCACGGCGATAGGATTAAGCTACTTGCGTTTCTTTCTCTGTTGTTGCCTATAGTAGAGTCTCTCTTTTTTTGTATATGCGTACATTGTAATTGCGTTTCTCTCTTTTTGTTTAGTCTATCCTAGAGTCACTTTTCTTTGTATAATTTCCTTATATCTAAAATAAAGCTATAGGCTTGTCCCGGCTTTTCTCTCTACTCCGTGAGAGTTTTTACGCCGAGGGCAAGTCGTCTTTTTCTCCCGCGAAATTCATTGTGTTTTGCGTTGATTTATTTACCCAAACTTCCCTCACTCATTCCACCATTTTAATTTTATATAT
>JAZHPH010000030.1:1147060-1407876 GCA_037356405.1 Nasonia oneida | reverse complement strand
ATATATATATATATATATATATATATATATAACTCTTTAGCTTTTGTTCAATCTCCACACTCGGTCTAAAAAGTCTATACTATTATTACATTATTACTATTATTACGGTCTATACTATTATTACATTATAAAATTTAATGCGGAAAGTTATATTCCTCAAATCAATTTATGTGCACAGTATGGATAATTTCATGTATACAACTTCCAATAACAGATAGAGCTACTTTAAGTCAGTTATATTTGTGGTCTAATGAACATATTTTGGTACCGTTATTTTAAATTAATCGCAGCAAAAGTTATAGGGAAAATAAGAAAATGTGGATTTTAAATTAAGTGTGTAAAAAGTTATTTCACGAGGATTGAAAATTGCACTTTTTATATATTAATGTCGCGAATTAACTATTGCGCGAAACATCGAATCGGGACCATTCCTAATCATAGATGGCTATTTTAGGAACA
This sequence comes from Nasonia oneida, assembly GCA_037356405.1. NCBI lineage: Eukaryota > Metazoa > Arthropoda > Insecta > Hymenoptera > Pteromalidae > Nasonia > Nasonia oneida. The sequence goes on along the minus strand of JAZHPH010000030.1, from coordinate 1,407,417 downwards.
AAGTAACTTAAAATTCTTTTATTTTTGTTGAAGGTAATTAGTAAATAGTAACAGCCGAAATAGTTAAAATTATCCATACTGGGCGCATGTTTTCGAGATCTCGTAACTTGCAATTTTTGCGTTAACGCGGGTAACTTTTTTTAGTGGCGACTTTGACTGGCGTCCGTCCATTTCCTTGTAGAAAATGGACTAGAGAACACGTAGAAATTTCGAATTCGAATATTCGAGTATCGGTACTAGGTACCATCCGGATGGTACTTCCAATTCTGGCAACCAATTTTCAAAAACGTTTTACAAACATTTTATGCACGTTTTTAAAACTATTATAAAACGTCATATAAACGACATAAAAACGTTTTACAAAAAGTTTTAAAAACGTTATCTAACCGTTTTCAAAACGCCATATAAATGTTTTTCAAAAGGGTTAATTATTATATTAAAAATCGAAAAGCGGACATTTCCAACGTTTTTAAAACGTTAATAAAACGTTTTTTAAACTAGTTTAAAATTTACAAACGTTAAAATGGTTTAGAGTAAACGTTTTTTTAACGTTTTAAAACGGTACTGTGCTATCAGGGTATTTTATGCTTATTGTGTAGAGTTTAGCAGCGAAATTAAATTAACTCTTGTGATGAAAGTATCTGCAGTAAAGAATTTATCCGTGTAGAAAAATACGTTTGTGTAGCGTATTTTTGATTGCGGTATATAAGTATATGTTTAGTGTCCACCCTATGTATTCAATGTCTGAACTCTGAAGGCGTAATACATACGTGAGAGGTATGATCGTTAAAAAAATAATATAAGTAGAGGTAATTGTAGGACCACCCGTTCAAACTATCGCACGTAATTAAACGAACTAGCAATAATCACCTCGCACGCTAACGCTCGCTCGGTTGTGTTTCAATGGAGATTTATTTCAACATGTACATTGTAAATATGTGCATTTAAAATAAATTTCTTAGGATTTGAATTTTCAATTATATAAAAGTTTTGTGTCATAAGATTCTGCAAGAGAACAGATATATTCTAACAATTGTAATATGAATCATTTAATTTAATATTTTTTAATCTGTATTTTTAAATTTAACTAAACAGTAGCATAAATTTAAAATTAATGTTTTAAGAAAAGAACATTTTTAATAGTGTTAAATACCAGGCAGATTGATTAGACCAAAAAAAGTAATGCATTTTTTTAAATTGAATCATTCAAGATTTTATAAACTTTATATACCTACATTGAATAAGTTTTTTGAATATATATTTATATAAATATATGCACCGTAAAGTAGGTTCAAATGAGATGCAAAATACAAAGAGGTCACTCTAATACTAATAAAATTAAGAAATATAGATAGTGTGGCCCTGAAGGACCGGAGAACCGGAGAACCGGAGAAAAAGTGTTCATGCTTAATATAATGTATACGTATAATTACATAAGTAAACGCACTGTAAAAGAGGTTCAAAGGAGCTGTAAAATACAAAGAGGTCACTCTAATATAGTAATAAAATTAAGAAATATAGATAGTGTGACCCTAAAGGACCGCAGAACCGGAGAACTGGAGAACCGGAGAAAAAGTGTTCATGCTTAATATAGAGGAGAGGGGGCGAACTTGAACGCTTTTTTTGTCGCTTTTATATTTGAAAATCGTTAAAAGAAAATAAAAAATCAATCAATTAGGTTTCAAGTACTTGGATTAAAGTTGTTATACAAAAATTTTCAGCTACCTAAAAGGCCACTGTAAAAATCCGTCTACAACTTTAACGAAGCATAACTTTTATAAAATTGCCCCAGGGGTGGGGCAATCCTATAACGGTCTCGGGGTAATATTATGCAGATTGAATTTAAATACAGAATGGGGTGAAAAAATGAATCAAATTGTACACATTATGTTTTAAACTTTATTTTATTATTTTTGTAAGTACTGTAACGGAGATGAAGCTTTATATCATATTGGCAACCATGTCGCTACTATAGGTTAGTCATCCCTTACCACAGCTTATGCGGCATTTGACAGCTTTTTTCAGCATACCGCATTTTTACTGATCTTTTTTTTAGTATCTACGAACCATTTTAAGCTATAATTAAATTACTAAAGGCATGTTTATAAAAAATGGATTTCGAGCCCATATCTCTCTATGTTAATCTTATGTACAGTATTGCCCCGTACCTGATGTACAAACTAGCCCCAGGGGTTTTGAAAAATTCAATTGTCAATATCTAGCCTTAAAACTTACGTACAACAAGCGACCCGGCGTCAAAATCACCCTTTTCACGTGTACTTTTTGATCTCACAGGCCAAAAATATTAATTTTTAGACATACTGGCGTGTTCACACTTTTCCTGATTTTTAAAAGTTACAGAAAGTGTTCGACAATTTTTGATTCACTGGCCCTGCACGCATAACCGCTGCTTACAGAAAAGTCCGACGATCCAAATGTTGGTTTTGGTGAGATATGACATACATATTACCGGCGGAGCGTAGGTGCACTTTACTGATCAAAAGTTATAGAAGAGTTATAGTATTGCCTCGCGTTCAAGTTCGCCCCCTCTCCTTTTGTATAATTTTTTTAACTTAATTTTGAATTATGCATCATTTAGGCATCATAGAGGTCTTTTTAACGTTTAAAAACGGTTCTGTACGTGCTATCAGGGATAGTTATTGTTATACTATTGTTACAACAATGCTTAGAAATTTGTGTAGAGTTTTGCAGCGAAGTAAAATTAATTCTTGTGAAGATTTTTTCTGTATAGTAAAATAAACTTGAAGTCGCACGTATCGTAATGTACTATTGTGTAGAGTATTTTTATTATCGGAATTGTGGCTAAATATATGGGTGGTTCTCTGTCAAATCGAAGATCAAATTTTTTTTTCTTCAAGCCACGGTAAATATGTTCCAGAAACAGTTTCCAATGCACCTGAATTTTTTCAGATTTTTAAATTACTTTTTACCAAAATGGTAGGGAGCCAAAGATGTCAATTTTGGCAATTTCTGGGTTTTCAGCACAAATTAATTAATTCATAGCTCCTCAGGCGATTTTCGCTATAGACATAACAATCCTTTTTTTTTTTGTCAAATTTTCTCACCTTTTTAATAAAAATACCCTTCAAGTTAGATATATATCTTGTAAGCCATTTAAACCTTAATATTGGTGAAAGTAAGATTTTGATCAGGACTACGATTTTGTGATTTTTTTAGGAATGCCCCAAGCAATTCATAAGCTTTGCCACAGGCTTTAAATATGAATTTTAATAATTTTAACACAAATTTATGAATATCTTCATTTTTAGCTAAAGATACAGGGTCTCTGCCATTCTAGGATCCATACAGGAACTTTTGCACTATAAAAAGGTATCTCCATGAATTTTTTGGTGGTCGTAGTCCGGATCGAAATCTTACTTCCACCAATATAAAGGTTTAAATGGCTTATAAGATATATATCTGACTTTAAGGGTATTTTTATTGAAAAGGTGAGAAAATTTTATAACAAAAGTATATTCATGTCTATAGCAAAAACGCTTCCCTGAGGAGCTACGAATTAATTAATTTGTGCTGAAAACCCAAAAATTGCCAAAATTGACATCTTTAGCTCCCTACCATTTTGGTAAAAAGTAATTTAAAAATCTGAAAAAATTCAGTTGCATTGGAAACTGTTTCTGGAACATATTTACCGTGGCTTGAAGAAAAAAAAATGTTGATCTTCGATTTGACAGAGAACCACCCATATATAGCTAGTTTTATTTTTCCCTATGTTATAATAAATTCTCATAAGAGAATTTAAAATGGCTTGTAAAACAGTTTGCAAACGACCGGGCGTGTGCACGCAATCATTGATTCCAGGCGTGGAACGGTTTAAAAACCCGAAAAAGTTGGTCTGTACCTATTATATATAGGTGTGCCTTCAAATTTAAATTTCCAACTTGCAGCACCCGCAATTTAATTTGAATTTTATAGTTTATATTATACCTGGATTATAGCTCAGTACCTATTCTTGCCATAGGGCGCGCAGTGAGAGCCCGAGAGGTGTGCACGTATAACGCATTTTGTTATATTATATTCCATATTATATTATATTACGCATATTATATTCCGAGATAATTAATGAAAAAGAAATTTGCTTGGTGTAGAGGCAGGGGAGGGGAGCGCGCAGACGACATGGCCGCCACCGCTCTCTCCGCGCGCAGCGGCGGGACGGCGGGAACTGAGCCGCGCTTGAATGCGTCATACGAAAATATCATTTTTGACTTCGCGGCGACACCCGGAAAACTTTGTAAATTACTTGAATAAAATTTTTTAGTTAGACCTATTTTTTAAGGAAGTAAAGGTAATAACAAGTAGTATGTACATACAATTATTCTTATTAAAATTAATCTTGTGAATAATTTATGAAAATATTGGGATACCATTTTTAAATGTGGCTATTACACAACACAACGGGTAAATAATAGAAAGATAAAAGTGTTAATTTAAAGTTCACCTTTTTATACAAAGTTATAAATGATCCTCACTATCGCAACTTATTTAATTTTTTCTCTGTGTTTATTAACAACTCCGTTTTGAAATATAATTATTTTTATAACTCCTGTTATGGTTCTTGATTTCTCTATATAATAAAAGGTATTAGTATTTTCAAAATCATTGCTATATTATACTATTTGATGTTCTTTATTTTACGAAAGTATGAAAAATATGAAACGTAATTACTACTAAATTTTCGGTAATCTCGAAATAGAATTTCAAGAAAAATTTTTTAATTCAGATTATTTAGTGCGATATAAATACCAGTGTCTCAAATGCACTCTGGAAAAAATCATTCGCGACGTATCATATAACCGAACTCATTCCAACATCCTGTCACCACATAATAGATGTTTATAAATTATGAAAGTCAACGCCACATTCTCAATTCATTACTCGAGCTGGTTAATCATACGTCAGAACACTTTGGTATCTCATCGAAGTAACATCGTGCTCTAAAAAGTGTATTTCAGAGTCATTTTTAACTAAAAATCTATTAGAAATTACAAAATTATTGTTTTTTAAGTGTGTGCCTTGACAGTTTTTTAATTAGTGATACCAGCTTATTGATTGGTTTCTGAATCCTAGAAGAATATTTTATTATTTTCGAAGAATTTATTCAAAATTACGGTATGTACACATATTTTATTTATTCATATAAATGCTAGAAATTTAGATTAAATATTTGAATACGATTGACATTTAAAAACTTTATAGCAAAGAAAATAAATATTTATTGAAAAAACATGCTAGGTTTGTAATGCAATAAAATAGTGTCCGCACTACATAATGACATTATTCAAATAATGCACTGCAGTAGATTTATATCAAATACTTTTTCATTTTAAATAGTACAAGTAAAAGTGTTAAGTTAGTGTATGCGTTAGATATGAAAATATTATTTGCATTTTCGCAACAAAGACTAGTACATTATTACGCTCTTTTGAGTCGAAGACTAGTGTATTTCGCACTTCTACGTCGAAAACTAGTATATTTCAAACTTTTGCGTCGAAGACTGGCACATTTCGCACTTTTGCGTCGCTACACTTGACACGCAAGATATCTGATTCGAACTATTTGAATTTTGCAGCGTGTAATATGGGCTTTGCCGAAATCAAAGTCGAGATTGAGTGTTAAGAGGTAAAATCAAGCTCATTTTTAAAAATGTCCATATTACACGATGTTAAATTTAAATAGCTCGAATCAGATATTTTACGTGTCGAGTGTACATACATTTCGCACTCCCGCGGCAAAATGTAGTACATTTTATACTTTATATTAATGCATGGTTAGCGAGTTCAATTGCACCACGTACAAGTACTTGATTCTTTTTATTTTGATTGGGAACCAATATTGGGAAAAACGAGAATTTTGTATACACTAGACGAATATATCTTCAAAGTTTCACATTGCATACTCTTAACATTCGTTGGTAGGGTTCGTTTTATACACAAAAATTTAACACGAATTTTCATATGAATTCTTTTTACACATATATTTTTACATTGAACACAAAGAAATGATTAATATTACATTTTCTACACAATAACATTGTGTACAATATTATTGTATTAAATGGTCAGTACTAATTATCTATTTATCTTCAATAAAAAAGCTTATGTGTAAAAGAAAATTCGTATAAAAATTTGAATTAAAATGTGTAAAAAACCGTAGAACATTCTCAAATGTTTTTAATGTAGGATATGTTAAAAATTTTATAATTGCAAAACAAGTAAAAAATTTGCGACGAATAAAAATCTGTAAAAAACTTTTATTGTTTCAGATGTTTCACTTGATATTTGCACTAGCTTTTCTATTACATATACGTGGAGATGAAAATTCACCCTATGAATTAATACCTATAACGACACCAATATTACGAGAAGAGATGTTTCAAGCCAAACTTTACCATGAGATGTGGACGACGATCCATTTTGTCGACATACTTGAGTTTGAAAGCCATGCAAATGAGGTGAATACAACATTACAAGATCTTCGAAATCAATGTTCTAAATTTAAATCGTGCGGTTACGGAATAGAGTTAGATAATATGTATAAAAGTCTTTATTCAATTCAACAAAAAATTGATTCTTTAGTCTCCTTAAGCGATAAGAAAAGAGAAAAAAGGGGGTTGTTTAATATAATCGGAACAATACAACATTTTTTATTTGGCACTATGTCAGCCAACGATGTTGAAAGAATTGATAAACAAATAGATGACGTATATAATCATACGGGCCACATAGCGACACTTTTCAATAATCAAACAGCCATTATCAAGAGTACTCTGCGCAAATTTATAAATATAACTGAAAATTATAAAAAAAATATGAAAATTATCAAGGATGAAATGCTCCAGAATCCGTTAAAAAATGCTTGCGGGTCATGCATTCTCAAGAGCAGTACGAGCTCATATTTTAAGCTTCACGGCTATAGCTATCATTATCTGCAAGTCAATAAGTAACGTAGCTGGAGTAGAAGTATTTATTAATGAATTTTTTAGTGATTGGATGAAAAACCCTCCTTTGATAAAAGACTGTAAAAGTAATAATTTTATGAAACACTTATCAGAAGAATTCATACAAAAATTAAATAACATTGAAAGCAAGGGTCCAACGCCAAAATTGTGGATACAATATTTCAAATGTGCCACCATAGCCTTACAGTTTATAGAAGCAGAACGCTTAGGTGATTGGAATCTACATTTACAAAGCATTAAAGATATGTTACCATTATTTTACTCAAGTGGTCATTTTGCTTATGCAAAAAGTGCTCAAATTTATCTTCAGGATATGGCAAATTTGGATGTAATAATGGATCCTTTAGAATTTGAACGTTATACGAAAGATGGCTATTTCACTATACGTAGATCAGATAAAGCGTGGTCTGATGTATGGAGTGACATGATAATTGAACAGACATTAAATAGATTTTTCGGTACAGATTTAAAGCATGGTCGAGGTGTCACTCCTAGCGTTGTTGCGCGTTATTTATTTGCCATGCCGTCAGCGTTTAATGTAATGGAGTGTTTGGAAAATTACTGTGCAATGAAATTGAATAATAGTGAACAACATTTTGATCTTTCTAATAGTCGAATGGAGAGAGATAAAAATGACAAACGAATTTGTAACCTGGCTGCAAAATCATAATCCTTTCAATCATCTACATGTTTTGGTATCGCTTTCTACAGGATATAGATTGTCATAAGGCTATTGAAAAAGACTGCAAGGAATGGAAGATATGGTTGGGAAAAATGCTGACAATATTTCAATGTCAAAAATATATAAAGTTAACAATTTAGCAAGTGCCGCAACTGGAATACATTTGGATTACAACCATGAATATCTACTATTGATATTTACTTATTATTTCAAAGAATTTGTGTCATTTTCAATGGTGACGCTGAAAAAACACGCGAAACTTTTTCTTATGAGCTTACGCCATATCCGCTAAGCTTATTCGACGAAAAGGGACAAGCGAGAAAAACGCAGAAATCAAAACTTTATCCGTTATTTAAAACTTCGAATAGGTTGCTAGCGCTGCAAACATCAGATATATATGTCATAGACGGAGGCTGGCTATTGCATGCTGTAGTTTGGCCCCACACCCAGAAATTCAAAGAAGTTTTTAAATTATATTTATCATATATCATTAAACATTTTGGTAGAAGTGTTACTCTTGTTTTTGATGGATATAACAACGAATATATTGGAGTAAAATCATATGAAAGATATTGCCGGAGAGAGAAAAACGTCGGAGCCGATATCGATATCTCTGAAGATAAAATGGTAACAATGAATCAGACAAAATTTCTTTCAAACATTAGTAATAAACTAAATTTTGTGGATTTACTATCAAAATATTTAGAGGAAAGTAACATTCATACAAAAATTTCAGAAGAAGATGCAGACACTGTAATTATTCGTACGACCACCGAATTAAAAGATAGTAATGAAAGTTTCATTTCAGTGGTCGGCAATGATCGATATAGATTTGTTAATTTTACTAATTACACACTGCATCGGTGGAAATAAAATATATTTTTATAAAATGTCACCGAACAAGAAAAATGAATTATATTCAAGCAGAGATCATAAACATTTAGAAAAATACATTTTATTTGCTCATGCGTTTGCTGGATGTGATTCAACAAGTGCTATATATAATAAGGGTAAAAAAAGTATTATAACATTATTACAACAAAAATGAAGACTTGCAACAATTGATATCCATATTTTATAAGCCATTCCAAAATGTCGACGATATATATACAGTTGCTGAAAAACTTATGATAAGAATGTATGGTGCAAATGACCAAAAACTGACTCTACATGAATTAAGATATAAAACATTTTGCACATCTACAGCAATTGCAAAAAAGAATTATCTTTATCGTCTTTACCGCCTACCGATTCGGTATTAAGAGAGCATGCTAAAAGAGTATATTACCAAATGCAGATTTGGCTTGGATTCGATTTAGATCCAGTATTATGGAGATGGAAGAGAACGAGTAATATGCTACTATCTATTATGAATCCTAAACCAGTTGCACCAATCGAATTACTAGAGATGGTGAGTTATTATATGTTATCCTAAAATATATTATATGAAATTGTCTAATTTTTCTTTGAAAATAATTTCCAAATGGCGTATTTAATATTTATTTTAGTGAACTATTCGATATTTTCTATTGTAATATTTACTGTGATAAGAAAAAATAATTAACTTGATTTTCAGATATTCTGTTGATGTAAAACAAACTGTAATACATCCCGATGTTCGTGCAAAAAGGCTGGAATAAAATGTAGTTACTGTTGTAAAAATTGCAATGGCCAAAGCTGTGAAAATGCTTCAAATTCGCATAAGGTCATACTTGAGAGTGATACAGAAGAGCGACAAGATGATATAGATGATATAGAAGATAATGAAAATCTGTGGAATGAGGAAATAAATGATTTACAAGAAGAAGTTGATAAATCACAAACTGAAAATTAAAAAATTTTGCTGAAAAATTCTGTCAATTCTATTTACTAGAATAATATAACCATTTTATTATATATTAAATTTTTTAATAATCATATTTATTTATATTTTGACAATTTTATCCTTGTATTATTGATGTTGCTTCATAATAACATTAAAAAATGCTATCGTAAATTTTTCAACAATAATTTACTTACAGGTAAAAAAAACACAAATTCAAATAATAATTTTTATAGCACTGGGTGGCTTAAATCCGCATTTAAGTCATGCAAATTCGTGGCGTAAGTAGCCCTTTCTGGCACTGTGTATATCGCACTCGCTACGCTCGTGTGCTAACCTCACGCTGCCAGAAAAGGCTACTTACGCCACGGATTTGCGTGACTTGGCGGATTTAATCAAGCAGCGCTATAAAATATTGTACGATACTCGAGTCGTATGTTCACTTTCCAGCACGGCGTAACCTCGCCGTGCCGGAATGTGCCTCATACGACACTTGTATCGTAATGTACTATGGGTCACTGAAACTAAAGAAATCGCTTCCGCGCATACAAAAGTATATGAAATATGACTATTTCATTTTTTCAGCGTCATTGGTGCACCGGTTAAATCAAATTTGGGATGCAAGGTATAATGTCATTTTTCCGCTCATTGGATAGCTATATTGTTGAGAACATTTATTACTTATTTAATTCATAATTGACTATACATACTTAATAATTATATAGCTAATTTTGATAATATTAATAAAAAGTTCATACAATAAGTTTTCCGGGTGTCGCCGCGAAATCAAAAATGATATTTTCGCATGACGCATTCTAACGCGGCTCGGTTCCCGCCGTCCCATCGCTGCGCGCGGAGAGAGCGGCGGCGGCCATGTCGTCTGCGCGCTCGTCTCCCCTGCCTCTACACCAAGCAAATTTCTTTTTCATTAATTATCTCGGAACTTTGCGCTCATCGGAATCGAGTAAAAAATCGTTTCCAATGCAAAATTTAACGCTCTTTCCATTGATGCCAGCCATTTTTTCATAGGTCAAGCCGATCTCGAGATATAAACAAAAATAACTTTCGCACGCTGTTTTCGCATAGAACCCTTCGTTCTAGGAAGCTGCAAATTTCAGAATCGGCTTTTCTGACCCCGATTTACCACATATCCAAAATGCAGCTATTTCTACCGCAGGGCGATTTCACAGCTAATTTTACTGGACTATTATATGGATCTAGTTTCTAGTCCATATATCTACAAACAGGTGATAGCGATTCGTGAGTTAAAGCAAAAGTGGCCCCCCTGGCGGATGAAATTATAAGCTCTGAAATTTATACCAAAACCAAAACAAATCTTGACCATAACCTCGGAATGACGAACACATTCTGTCCATTCAGCTCCAAAACATATTTAATAAAAGTATAAGTATTGCGTATAAAGCATTCAGGCCATACATTACTCGTGCACTTTTTTTTCCATCATTTGCATTTTGGCATAAACTCTTGAGAATTCTTTTTGGCAAATTAGAAGTTCCATTTATTTGAACTGCAGTCGATGACGTATACATTCTTGTATGTCGAGCAAGCTCACTTTCTTCATTAGTACAAAGTATTTGAAAAATATCTTTTTTTAACTGTAGATTTGTTTTAAATTTAGATTACATACGCAGAGCTAACTTTTTCTATGCATATATTATGTATAATAATCAAAATAATCTTGTATATCTAGGTTTACCTATTTAAAATTAATAATACTGCGATAATGTGTTTGCATTTACCACTGTTTCCAGCTTTGCAAGTACAGTGAGCTTTAATAATTTTGTTTTTGTTAATTACATTTATTTCTATTTCTATATTAATTTCATGGGGGTACGCTGACAGAGATGAAGTTTGCAGACACAAAGCAAAATATTTATCTGTTGGTGGATTTTCTTTGGATCCACAATTACCACATAATAATACATGATTTGAATTAATAATTCTGCTTCCTTCTTCAAAAGGTCGCGTACCCCCATTCACATATCCGATTATTTCAAAAATTTCTACTATTAAATTCATTGTGAAACAATTTTTATTTCAACAAACATAATCAAAACAAATATCATCTATAAACATGTTCAAACTTACCTCTAAAGGTCACGTGGTGAAGGTATAGCTTTCAGAGCTGACGGTAGCGCTCTCTGGCGGAGCCTTAACTCGCGAATTAGTATCGACCAGAGTATATCGAATTGAACTTTGAAGCTATAATAGAACCAATTCAGAGTTCAGAGCGTTATCAAAAAATTTTGAGTATGTACATTGTACACTGGAAATAGGGAGCAACTTCAGAGAGTTCAACAACAATAACATCAACGCGCGCGGCAAGCAATAAATTTCTAGTAAGGCTTAATTTATATAGTTAATATAATAGAAACAACTTAACCTCACCATCTTGCAGGATTATATACAACGCACTGTGTTATCGCTGCTGAAAGATTGACCAAATGCTTGACTTCGATTTCGTATCATTTCTGTAATGTATAAGGAAAGGATCGTATATTAGGATAAAGCATAAACGCAGTGAAACTAACAAAATTCAAAGCCGAATGCCACTGGGAATTAAGCCGGAGTGCGCGAAATGCGGAACCCGAGAGACTCCGCTTTGGCACGCCACCGACGTCGGCAACCTCTGCAACGGCTGCCTCGAGAAGGACAGGGTTAAAGCAGCCGCTGCTACTGGTGCCCAAGCACCTTCTAGTGCTGCTAATAATAATAACAACAAAGAAGAGGAGCAGCAGGAATCAAAACCAGCGAGAAAAAGTACTAGGATTACTAGATTCAATGGTAAAACTATTCCAGGCAAGCCTGGCCAGCAGATACTTATCAAGAGTGTGCCCAAGGGCAAGGGACGCAGGCACATTTTCAAAAAGACGGTACCTAAATTCAGTTATTTCATTTTATCATTCATTTCATTGGCTAGTCCAATTGATTTTGATGTTTCATCATTTATATTATTCTATTACTGCATGCATTTCAGCCTATGAAATCACCAGCTGCTACTGCGACTCCTGTGACAAGTAATTTTGTTTTTTACAAAGGCTCTTATTTTCAAGTTGGTGATATAGTATCAATGCAAGATATTGATGGAGGAATCTACTATGCTCAAATCCGAGGTCTACTTACTGATCAGTATTGTGAGAAAAGCGCAGCTGTTACTTGGCTCTTGCCTACCACAGCTAGGTAACTACACTTAATCAACACAGTTTCTATCCAGATTTAACGCTTGATACAATATTAAATAACATGATAACTGAATTAAAGTACGCTTAATTTTATTTCTATTTTACAGCAGCATAATAAATATCATTTAATGTTAAAATTTCATAATTCTATTAAACATGTTTATACTAGTATTTTCTTTCTAATATTATTAAACAATTTTAGAATATCTCAATCTATGCATAATTTTATATTCTTGTACATAATACTCTAAAACATATGTATCTGTATTGTTTTCATTAAATGTTTTTACAGTCCCCCTCCAGAGGATGGATTCAGTCCAGAAACATATATTATTGGACCTGAAGAAGACTTACCACGCAAGTTGGAATACATGGAATTTGTTATGCACGCACCATCAGACTATTACAAGTTGAAAAATAGTCCTTATCCTCCTATACTTGCTGAAGGAGGTCGTGGCTATATATGGACAACTTTAGCAAACGAAGCAAATATAAAAAAATAATTTGTTTCAACAGTACTATAGTATTATATTACACATCTTTGTATTTTTAACCTATGTACAAATAACACTGTGATGTAATTTAACTGTAATAATACTAGTGGTGATTTTCCAAGAATTTTCGAAAAAAAGCTAGTAGTTAATGTAGTATAATGCACTAATTTTATAAAGTATCCTGAAGATATTTTTGCATTATAAATATATAACATTTTAATTATAGTTAACATATAAAAAGAATTGTGTACATAATTATATACTTAATGTTAAAGAAAAGATTGTGACGATTTAAAATTTTATTTTATTTCAAGCAAGACGAATTTTTTTTTTTTATTCAATATAAAATTTAAATACCTTTTAAATTTGATCTTATAGTCTTTAGTTAAATGAAAATGTACACAATACCTGCATATTTTATTACAACTAGATTATTTTGAATAGAATATATATAGCTTTTAAAAAAAAAAATTTTTTTTAAAAGTATATTTTGTCTTAGAAAGGTTGAGTTTGTTTAAAAGGTTATGAATTTGTTAGATATGAATTAAAAGTGCTTGAATTTTATTTTATATCTACCATACAAGGAATTTTAAGACTATTTGTAGTGGAATAAGGCGCATATTTAAAAAGCATTTTTTTTAATGGCATAGAAAAATAATTTCACAAAGTTTTTATAGATTCTATATAGTTAGCATTAAAGTACTCTGTGACCTGTTTCTTTATAAAGCATTGATTAATTTGTTCTATATATTGCTAAAAATTCATGTGTGCTTTTTTTTCATATTCGAATTTATAAGATACACAAAAAATTTCTCAAAAACCACCTCCAAAATGCTATTAAGTCACCACCAGTCTTCAACTTGATAACGCGAGACAATGTATACAACGAAATGCATAGTGAAGTGCTAGAAACCTTGGGGACATTCTTATTGTCTTCAAAAGGAATTAAATACTTAAATTCTTGTGATTTGAAGTATGTGAAAAATTGTTGTAGATATCAGTCAGCTAGGAGCTAGCGATGTGACGGCTGGTCAGAATTTCAGGTCCTTGATTGCCTGAGGTAAATCAGGCAGCTTCATGTCCTTGATTTGCTGTGGTATGTTCATATTTTTCACAGCTGACACTGCACGTGCTGGTGCTGCTGTTATTCCAGCCTGTACACATTATATGAAAAATTGGATAAGGCATAAATTAAATAATCAACTATTAATGCATATGAACAATTATTGAAAAATAAAAATACATTGAGTAAAAAAATTAAAAAATTTAGACGAATATACCAAACTAAATTAAATTAGAAAAGGTAGCATATGTTAAATACAAACAAAAAGATTAGTTAATCTTTAATTATTTTTATATACGATAATTAATTTTGTTAAGATGAAACAGTCACAGAAAATAAAGTTTGAAACAAAGTTTTATTGTAATATTCCATACATAGTATACATTGTTAAAGGCTTTGAAAATTTCATAGGTATTTTAAACACATATAACATAAACATTAATCAAACAATAACAGAAACATGTAAATTATTTAAAGGAAAAAAATAAAAAGAAAAATTTTAATCATCATAGTTTAAGGGATATGTCCCACAAGAATTATTGGGTCAGGTGGATAGGTGCGTCCTGAATTGAAATATACCTAGAATTTTTAGGGTCTCAATCAATAGGACTAATTTGGATTACAAAAGTCATATTAATACAAAAAGTAATTAAAATAATTTCATGCATAAAAACTTTTCAAGCAGGATAACAATATTTGTGCAACAAGATAAAAAACATGCCTAAAATTGAAATCTTACCTCTTGTTTTTCTAACTTATTCTGATCCTCAATCCTGGTTAGAATTTCAGTCATATTTGTTTCTAAAACCATACCACCCATTACTAGTTCATTGAGAATATAATGGACCTTATCAACATGAAAAATAAGATCTAATTCACAAACATTCTCAAAACACTTATCAAGTGTTTCTACAAAAACTTGAATCAAATCTAGAATACCAAGTTCAGATTCTGAGCTATCTACACAAAATACAAAGTATAGTGTTGCATAGTGACGATAAATCAATTTATAATCAGAACCACCAATAAGACTACCACCCTCTAAAAAATTACAAACATTATCATCTCTTTTGGAAACCAAGTGAAAAGTTTCCTTTATTATTTGTTGCTGCATATCTTCATTCTAAAAAAAAACATTATTCATAAACTTATAACTTATGAAACAAATGCAACTATTTTTACAAATTACTAATACGCACAAAGTACTGATAAAATTTGGAAAGTCTTGGTTTGCCATGATTATTAAATACCAAAATTGCTTTGATCATGTTGAAGTAAAATTTTTTTTAAACATACGTCACCAAATTAGGTTATGTTGACTAGAGGGGGATATAGGAATCTTCAAATAATCAGCTTTCGAAATATATGTATTCAATTTGGAGTGTTTGGATCACTACTGACACAATGTCCTTTACTTATAACATTGTTTTTATCAAAGTTAATCGCTTCTTAAACAGTTGTCAGCGTTCATTTGCGCATTAACGCAATATTTCCAAAGAACATTTTGGAGCACACTACTTATCTGATTAATCTTTATCTCTAGTGTGATTTTGAGTTGATACCACCTTCAAGATGTTGCAATAATTATATTTGCAACGAAAAATTTGGCACCTTATTTAATCGCATGTTTGAACTTTTGGTATTACGGAGAGTTCAAGTCTCAAGAGCAAAAACACCGACTACACTTGGCACTAAGTACCGTCAGGTGCGCTGCTTACTACTGAATACCTACTGATACATCAACATTGTATGCACATTGCACGACACTACTAATTATATATACCTACATATATGTTGTACAATCACTGTCAAATCAGTAATGTAACCTCAATTCTCAATATGCGGCAGATTTTGCGCGATTTTCCAGTCCGCGGCACGCAAAAAGGCTGATCTATATATAAGTGGCATGTATTTCCTTTAGTAGTGTAAAAAAATTCTAAATTAACATATTGCAATAAGAAAAAAAACATGTATACATATATCGTCGCTCCGTACGAAGACTAGCACAGTTCAAATCTTCAAACGAAAACTAGCACAACTCGCGATTTGCAGCGAGGAGTAGCACAGTTCAGAAATGCGGTCAAGAGTAGCACAACTCGCGACTCTATATTACTTAAAATGTGAGTATTTTACGTTTTTATTGGGTTATTTTGTTGCTTAAGTTCATGCAGAAAACCTTGGACAAAGACAGACAAACCTCAGTTTTAAAAGGTTTCGGAAATTTTAGGTTTCTAAAAAAAGTGAATAATTTCAAAAAATGTTTGTAAAAAATTATTGTATTTGTGAAAACAATTTCAAATTCGGTAAAAAGTTGTGAATTGTGATCATTTAAAAAAATGTACATCAGGGACATTTTCGCAAAAATCGGGAAATTTTTATAGAAATTCGTTGTTTAAAGTTCGAGTTGTGCTAGTTTTCGCGGCAAATGCGTGATTAGTGCTAGCCTTCACGAGAAATTTTGAGTTGTGCTAGTCTAGCGTGCGTCAAATGAGTTGTGCTACTTATGACGGGAAAGTTGAACAATGCTACTCTTCGTATATAGGGAGCGACGATATAATGAAGAATCAGAGCATTCGGAGCAGTCGACACTCGACGCTGACGTCCGCGGTTCGCACTCCGCGGTCCGACAGACTGATGTGTGCGCACCGCGGTGGACGGAAAAGAAGAATACTTACTTAGTTACGTTACGCGTCACGACTCACGAGTCTCACGACTACGAGCAGCACTAGCATGAGTATAGCAGCCTGCCCTGCGGCAGTAGAGTGATAGAGTCATATAGAGTGTGGGCTGTCAGGTGAGTAAGAGAGGCCGGGGTGCAGCGAACACAGGTCGTCCGTCAAGCATCTTCAAGGATTGAGGAACAGGCGACGACAAATGCTTCCGTGCGACGACAAAGTTGAGGCTTCCAGGACAATAGCTGAACAAGGGATCCACCTGACTAGTGGTCAGTCTTTATACTTTAACCTGTCAAAGCGTATAACGCCTTATGATCCCTTACCTATAACATCAGTGTATGCGTACTTTGTATATACATGCAGTCGGCTATAATAACACTCGGTGCACCTGTGCTCTTTTTTGCATTTCAAGAAACTATGCCTTTTTTACTTTCTGTGACTAATTGGCGGCTTCATTTGTAGGATTCCTGCCCAGATGAGGTAAATGGAGAACTTGCGAATGTCAGTCGAATCTCTTTACAGCCAAGGTGAGCTGGCTTTTGGTATAGTTATATATTACATTGTTGTTCCATTGTTTAAAGCTCTTTGATCTTCTACATTCCGTAATCTCATTAATATAACTTTATTGATTTGTTTAACAAAAAATGTATATGTGAAGATACTGTTACACAGTCAGCATTATCTTTTCTGTAATAATTATTAAATGGTAATTCTCATACATCAAGGATAATTATGAATAAACTTTTATTTTCTCATTTCTTCACTTTTTTCTGAGTATTTATATTTGCACTTGCCTATCAACAAGATCAAGATTTGACTAATGCTTCATTGCACAAATGTATCCATTACAGTCATGCATAAAAAAATTTTTTAAAATAGAAATATTAAAAAACTTTACATTATAATGAAAACTAGTGACAATATTTTCTATTGTCAATCATTGTTTAGATAGATATTTACATTGTCTGCATTTTATTTCAGAAATAATTAATTGTAGATAAAATATAGAAACTATTAATCTATAAAAAAATACTTTTTTATGTCAAAAATGAATCAACTAATAAATTGCTTATCTCTGATATTTTTTTTAAGATGGACAGGGTACGATTATTGCCAATACAATTGCCACCTGCCAGCAGCATAAGTGGAAACAATGGAAATGCAAAAGGAAAGATATCATTTGTAAGACGCCTAGCTTTAGGTTTTATAATACTGGCAGGACTAGGACTACTTTACGTTCCAGCATACCACTCAGCTCAGGGGCAGTTTTCTGGTTTAGGTGAGACTCCGTCCCCAGTAGGATCTGTGGGAGGTACACACTTCGTAGCCTCCTTAGGTATGCATTTGTCAATGCTTCGCGCTATCTTATCTTTATCATGGTTTATTTTTCAATTTATAATTTTAACAATGTAAGTAACACTTTATACCATACATAGAAAAATAATTTGCTGTCTTTTCCACTAAAAGCTGATGAATTTTTTTTATATATACAAGGATAATGAATAATAAGAAAAATTAATTTTTTTTTATTATCATATTGTACTTAATTGCAGTTGAAGCTAACAACACAAGCATTAATATTCAGCCAGGTGATGGGCATAATATGAATGTAAATATAAAATTCTGAAAATATTGAATATGATGAATCTGGACATATAGAAATGGTGTTGGGGATTAGGTTTATTTATGTCGCTAATTGATTTGTGTACCCTACTTGTTGATCACGTTTTATAATTAAATTTTGGCTAATTGTACTAAATTAATCAAATATTACACTGTATATTTATTGTATACTAACAAATTTTTTTTTGTTTCGGACAGTAAATTTAAGTATACTGCAAATATAAAAATCATACATGCAATACACTGTTTTACAGAAAATAAACACAAAACCTTTGCTACTTGAGTGAATATATTCAATGTGTGTGTATATATATATATATATATATATATATATATATATATGGGTCATTCTTTTTGAAACCGACCACCCCCTCTGTCCAAAAATCAGAGGCTCGAAATGATTCCTGCCCGGGCTTAAAATTTAGCTTATTGTATCTAGTTTCCATTACTGAGTGGCCTTTTTGCGAAATTCAAAATGGTGGACCGGTGCAGCTCCGACAGTACACGAATATGACTACGGAATAGCAGTTATATGTCCTTAAAACTTGCAGGGGCAGAGAGAAAATTAATAACAAAACTTATTCGCATGTATTTTTTCCCGCTGAACACGAATCCACCCTTAGTTTTGGCCTCTGGGGCCACCTTTCGTCCATAACCTCAAAAAAGAGTCCAAAAATGCATTATTACGTGTCTGAGACCCGCAAAAGTGGTCAGAAAATTAGGGAAGAAGCTTAGTCGCGTTTATTTTTTCCCGCTGAAGACGAATACACCATTAGTTTTGGCCCGTTACAGACTGTTATGGGACCACCATCCATCCATAACCTCAAAAAACAGCCCAAAAATGCAGTATCACGCAGTTACTACTCGATAAAGTGGTAAAAAAATTAGCGACAAAGCTTTTCTTATGTATTTAGGTCCGTTGTATTATTATTGAATATTTGTTATAGTAATTACATAAAGCATGCATACAATAGTATTAATACTTACATAAAGAGTACAAAAGTTTCAATGTTGATTAT
The DNA here is from genome assembly GCA_037356405.1 of Nasonia oneida. Lineage (NCBI taxonomy): Eukaryota > Metazoa > Arthropoda > Insecta > Hymenoptera > Pteromalidae > Nasonia > Nasonia oneida. The sequence goes on along the minus strand of JAZHPH010000030.1, from coordinate 1,387,839 downwards.
TCAATTACATTAAGTTACATAAGCAATTTATCTCCATTTTTAGAATTCGAATACTTTTTCATTAATAATAAATTTTGAGATAATATAATGAAACCATGATGAGTTAAGATTCCTGTGACTGGTTTTGCCTCTTCAAATCTTTTATTTAGTTTTCTTTTCATTTTGTCGTGTTCTGTATTGCTAAAGTAAACTATCTGATTAGTTTTTAAAAAATTCTTTGCCTTGTTTACAGTGCTTCAGGTGTTAAAATTGCTTTTGTAGGTTTCGCCAGAAGACGCACGATAAGCTTCCCGTTTAAATGCTGCTCCAATGCCATCAAAACAACTTTCCCCATGTGCTGTAGCAATGCCACTCAGCTTCGATGTCAAAATGATTATGATTTAATTATGATTTATTAAGTCATTATGATTTAATAAATTTGCTATTTGATATTTGTTTTTAAAATGTTGCTTTGCCCCATCTGTCACGTAAATTATTTTTTTAAGTAACTGTTTTCAGATCGGCGGGAGATTTTCATTCGTCTTCAGCGGGAAAAAATACACGCGACTAAGTTTCTTCCCTAATTTTCTGACCACTTTTGCGGATCTCAGACACGTAATAATGCATTATTGGACTGTTTTTTGAGGTTATGGACGAAAGGTGACCCCATAGGCCAAAACTAAGGGCGGATTCGTGTTCAGCGGGGAAAAATACATGCGAATAAGTTTTGTTATTAATTTTTTCTCTGCCCCTGCAAGTTTTAAGGACATATAACTGCTATTCCGTAGTCATATTCGTGTACTGTCGGAGCTGCACCGGTCCACCATTTTGAATTTCGCAAAAAGGCCACTCAGTAATGGAAACTAGATACAATAAGCTAAATTTTAAGCCCGGGCAGGAATCATTTTGAGCCTCTGATTTTTGGACAGAGGAGGGTGGTCGGTTTCAAAAAGAATGACCCATATATATATACACATATATATATGAGACATTATTTGTCAACCGGACACCCCCTGCTTTCCAGAATTGTTTAAACTTTTAAGAGTCAATCGAGGATTCAAAATTTGTGTTTTTTCGTCTAGTTTTTGGAGCCGAGTGGCGTTTTTCGATTTTTAAAATGGCTGACACGATATGGCGGCTTAATACAACGGCTTGATGTAGGACTTTAGTTTCATTATAGAAATTATTCAAAATGAATGAGCTCATCAGGCTAAAAATGTTTATGCAAAAGTAATTAATGACATAAAATATGGATCAAGTCTAAAAATGATGAAATTCAAGATGGCGGATCCAATATGTCAGCCGTATAGGCTCCTGCAATTGAAAATAGAAGATAACCCTTTGACTGGCTCTAAATTTGATACTCAGGGGTTTTTGGGGTCGATAATTACAATTCTGATATCCAAATTACTAAATTCAAGATGGTGAATCCAATATGGCATCCTTATGGTCCCTAGATATTCAAAATGGAGAATAAGCGTTCGACTGGTTCATAATTTGATACACAGGGGTTTTTGGAGTTCATAATTACAATTCTGATCTCAAAATGTAAAATTTAAAATGGCGGACGGATATGGTGGATCCAACATGATGGCGGATCCAATATGGCGGCCGCATAGGCCCTTGCAATACAAAATGGTGAACAATCGTTTGACTGGTTCACTCACAATTGACGACCTCGAATGAAAGAACTCACCAACTATCCTGAAAAGGACTGTTGGCAAGCGAACACTGGAAATTGTCAACGTAGAATGAAATAACTCACCAACTATCCTGAAAAGGACTGTCGGCAGATGTTCACTCACAATTGACAGCCTCGAATGAAAGAACTCACCAACTATCCTGAAAAGGACTGTCGGCAGATGTTCACTCACAATTGATGGCCTCGAAGAAAGAACTCACCAACTATCCTGAAAAGGACTGTCGGCAAGCGAACAGTGGAAATTGTCAACCTAGAATGAACAAACTCACCAACTATCCTGATAAGAATTGTCGGCAGGTGATCACTCACAGTTGACATCGACGAATGGAAAATTGTCTCAGTTATTCTGAAAACGAATAATGCAAACAATAGAAGAATATGACTGACTAAATTTCGGCAATTTGTAAACCTCACGAGCACCAATTTTTCCGTAGCCGCGATTCCAATAAAATAATACTGTTGTAGAGATGTTTCAATGGAACATTCAAAAAAAGATTATGCAACTCAAGTCAGAAAAACAATTTTCATTTGAAAAGGGAGAAAAACGTTAATGAAAAAGTAGTATCATAATAGTTCTGATAGATATAAACTTATTCCAGAATTAAGAAAAATTTATACTATTATTATCAATTATTGTATATGCGACTATACAATATGCTCATTTAGTATGGCAACCACCTGTACGCCATCATGTTGGATCCACCATATCCGTCCGCCACTTTAAATTTTACATTTTGACATCAGAATTGTAATTATGAACTCCAAAAACCCCTGTGTATCAAATTTTGAGCCAGTCGAACGCTTATTCTCCATTTTGAATATCAAGGGACTATAAGGATGCCATATTGGACCCGCCATCTTGAATTTAGCAATTTGGATATCAGAATTGTAATTATCGAACCCAAAAATCCCTGAGTATCAAATTTGGAGACAGTCAAACGGTTATCTTCCATTTTCAATTGCAAGAGTCTATACGGCTATCATATTGGATCTGCCATCTTGAATTTCACCATTTTTAGACTTGATCCATATTTTATGACATTAATTACTTTTGCATAAACATTTTTAGCCTGATACGCTCATTCATTTTGAATAATTTCTGTAATGAAACTAAGGTCCTACATCAAGCCGTTGTATTAAGCCGCCATATCGTGCCAACCATTTTGAAAATCGAAAAACGCCACTCGGCTCCAAAAACTAGACGAAAAAACACAAATTTTGAATCCTTGATTGACTCTTAAAAGTTTAAACAATTCTGGAGAGCAGGGGGTGTCCGGTTGACAAATAATGCCTCAATATATATATATATATATATATATATATATATATATATAGTACTAATGTACATACAAATTTATAAACTGTTCTTTTTTAAATCAGTAACTAGTGAAAAGCATTTTATTGATTTAATCACTCAAGTAGACTGTAAATAATGTAAATTTACTGCTAGTCATTCATATCTTTATTACTTATTGATTCAGCTTTACTGCTTTTTGTATTTTTACAACGTGTTTGGTTTACTAGTTATTTGTTTTGTCTAACACAAGTTTATACTATTAAATACTTATTTATTGTTTTGTATACAGCTATATCGCTATATATATAGAAATAAACTAAATAAATATTTGATTTGTAATTGAAAAATTTTAAAATTAAGTGAGAAAAGTAAAATAGTATAAAGTTGATTGTTATTAAAGGGTATCCATCATTTATGCTGATTGTCATCATGATTTTAGCTCAGCTACATGGCTGGGGCTACAACACATCTCGAGATGTGTGCAGTTACATCCATCCTGAGAACACTACAGCTATTCTAAACCCAAAAACTATTTGCAATGAAGTACCATACCTACTCATTGTAGTATGTTCGGCAGTGCCGAATTTAGGTGCAAGAATTGCTATTAGAAACACATGGGGAAACAAAAGCAATTTGGATACACAGTATGAGTCTCCTGTAAAAGTTGCTTTCCTCTTGGGACAAAGTGATAATGATACACTAAATGTATGTATTTTTGTACCTGATTTTTTAACAAGCTATTTTAAAATAAAATTACAAATGCAGTTTATGCCACAAAGATCTTTTTTTTACATTTAGAGTTACGTGATAGATGAGAGTCACTTGTACAACGATATAATTCAAGAAAGCTTTCATGACACATACAATAATTTGACATTAAAGTCAGTAATGTTACTCAAATGGGCAACGACGAATTGCGATAAATTAACTTATCTTATGAAAACGGATGACGATATGTTTGTAAATGTTCCGGCTCTTGTGAAAGCTCTAAAAGGACGTCCCATAAGTACTGGAACACTTATTGGATCTCTTATTTGCAATGCTCGGCCTATTACAGATCCAAAAAACAAATGGTGAGACTTAATTAGAAATTGTATTAGTTATTATTCATACTGGTTTGAGCCAAACAATTATAAATTTGTGTTTTAACGGTCTTGACAAAAATTCTAAAATTAATAAATTATAAATGAATGTTAGAAAAGAAATAGTTTACAAAAGCAAATTTTATAAATGCAAGTTGCTGTTATATGAGTCAAATCTGGCATGGTTAGTGGCGGGTATGTAGCTATAAATGAACAGGCACAAATAGATAAACATCAGCTGTAGTAAGACGGTCCATTGCAATGCTCTGCATATTTACTTGCGTAGTGAATGTTAAATACAGTACAAGATATGATTTGCATAAAACTTTACGAGAATTAAAATGTTTTCATTAAAAATATGATGGTTTCGCATTAAAATGACGAGGCTAGTAAGAACCCTCTGGAAAAATAATCTCGTAAGGGTAATATAATCAACCAAAAAAAAGTCTACTTTTGCCGCGTGTTGCATATAAAATTGTATTCCCCTCCTGATTGAAAAGCCACATTTTGGTCCTGATAAGCGGAGTCAAATTTTGAAAATTTTTGGACAAGATGTTACTTTTGCCTGATTTTACTTTCTCCCCGCTGATTTTACTCTCACCCCGCTAATTTTATTTTCTCCCCACCTGCACCGAAAGTACCACATTCCCTCCCGGGCGCCTGATGAAGAGGAATGTGCATTTTTCATTTTAATTTGTGGATTGCATTTTAAATCAAGTGATTATAAAAATTTGTGTGAGTAAATAAACAAATGATTGATAATGTTATAATATTCCTTATAAGTATTGGATTTTGTGACACTGCAAAATCCACATAGTAAAATATGATTTGAGTTCAGTATTCTACTTGCTTCTTTAAAAGATCTGCTATCTCTATTTATGTAATTAATAAGCTCGAAAATTTCTACAATTGCATTCGACATTTTGTTTGCATCTTCACTAAATTTCTAACGATATACTAAAATTAATAAGTAGAATAAATTTCCAATTCAAACCTGCTTCCAGAAACCACGTGACTTGGTATAACTTAATGAAGCAACACCAGCGCCTCTGGCGGGACCCGATTGATCGAATGGACTGTCCAAGTTTTTTCCTCCCTAGGCACGTAATATACTATTTCGCCCCGTTAATTTTAGTTTCGTCACGCTAATTTTACTTTCGCCCCGCTAATTTTACTTTCGCCTCGCTAATTTATTTTCGTCCCGCAAAACTAGTTTTCGAAAAAAATATGCAACTTTTACCCCGCTTTTTAGGGCCGAGATGTGGCCTTTTAGTCGAGAGTGGAATAAAATACTATATGCAACACGAGGAAAAGTAGAATTTTTCCTTGGGTGATTATATACTGCCCAAATGATAATATTTTTCCAGAGAGTGCGTTTACTGCCCGAGCAGAGGGAGTATATTAAATAAGTGGAAATAAGTGGCTATTATAGTTCAACCATGAATAAAATAATTTGTCAACAGGTATACGCCAAAGTATATGTACTCGGAAAGGACCTATCCGAATTATTTGTCGGGTACAGGATACGTGATGAGTTTTGACGTCGCTCAACGTCTGTATAAAGCAGCCCTTTCCACGCCTGTTCTCCATCTGGAAGATGTCTACATAACCGGGGTGTGCGCAAAGCGAGCGGGTCTCAGGCCAACAAACCAATACGGCTTTAGTTACATTCCGCGTAAACTCGAGACCTGTGCCTTGCGAGACGTCATAACCGCCCACAAGGTCAACGCTACGACAATGCAGACCATCTGGAGTAAACTTAATGCACCCATGGAAGCCGCTTGCGCTAGCGCTAATCATTCTGCAACCGATAAGAAGAGCGCGACAGTTAGTCGACTCGGTAGACACATCGGTTATTTTCTGCTTAAGAGCCGCATACTCAGCAGCAGGTGCGCATAGATGACATAGCCAATGTTTTCGCGCAATGAAAATGACTGCGAATCAATGGCTGTTGCTGTCGAGGGAATTTTATTAACTGTAGTTATATTTTTAATTGAATCACCGAGTTAGGGACTTCGAAAGAGTCTCTAATTGCTGCTAAACACTATGACGCGATAATTGCATTCGCTTATGGCTTTCGATCCAATTAAAAAATTGGAATGACTTTCTGGCTCTCTTTCTTCTTGCATAATTGTCTCCCGTTAAACATACAGTTGCCTCAAACATCTATCAATTTATTGATTTTTTGTTGAAATAGATTATTTGAAAATATCAAACTTGGTCATATTCAGTTTTGTAGGAGTGGAAAATTTATTGGAATAAACGAATAAAATTCTTTCTCGGCCGAAACGTAAAGGAAGAAAATAAGATAAATTTCTTCTCTTACAATTTTTTTCGTTTACACCAATAAATTTTCTACTCTTACAAAATTAATTAATATGAACAATAGAGACAGACGCTTCAAGATTTGTCATATTGAGTTTTAAGATTCCTGCTGGTGTTCAGTCATAGCCTTTTTTCTTCACATACTTCCCTTGAAGCTTGTTTTTTTAAAATAACTTTTACTCTCAAAGTGGTCATACGAATATGATTGACGATTCAACAATATATTATAAATATATTTTTTTCGGCACCACCTGTAAAGTGCGTTCTTTAACCCCTCCTACATAGCGCTAAAGTGCACACTTTACGCTTAACGTGGAGAAAAATAGCATATGCAATACAGAGAAAAAAAAGGCCAAACAAAAGCACGTATTTGCATTAAATTTACACGTTCTCTTGACTGATCTCATTTTTTACTCCTCCAGTTCGTTGTCTACTATCTCGAATGCTATTTAAATCAAATTATCAATCAAATAATTAATAGATTTACTTTTTTTTATAATGAATAAAATTCTTATTTGCATCTAATAACAGGTGAGATTTCAGATGAGAAATTTTTAAAAATCGAAAAAATGTCTGAAATGCTTCGAAACCTAGTTTTTTGAACTTGTTTGAGAGGAGGCGACTCCCAATATTAAAAAACTCGTTTTTGATTAAATAAGAGGGTCTAGCAGCTTCCGGACCAAAATTACAGATGAGATTTTGGCATGAGATTTCAGATGAGATATCATGTGAGATCTTACATGAGATTTTGCAATAGGGTATTTTCTTCGTTAAACAAGTATTCGAATTTTCATGATACATTATCTTTAGAATGATCAAAGATATTGTGATCTGAAGTGACTCAGTGGCTGTGATATTACGTCGATATAGTGATATTCTTTGAAATTCAGTCAAAATGATGCCACTGAAGAGATCTCTAACAAATTGTAATCTTTCTTTTTAAAGCACAATTTCGAGATTTTTTATAAAATGATACATGAATCTGTTAAAGGGGCCCCTTAGTCAATTAGAATCAAGATTTCGTGCCACAAAATAGCAGCTGACAAAAGAAACTAATTGCTTATAAAAAATAATTAAAACAAAATTACGATAAACTACGACATAGTTGCTCTCTGTAATGTAATAATCTCTCATTTTACAAACTTTGAAGTTCATGTGTCAACATCTCACAGAAAAAAGTTCGAATATAACGTCATAAACTAACGCAATTTATACTTCATTTTGTAAGATATTGATATATGAACTTTAAAATGAAATTACAATACAATGAGACATACTTGCCCTCCGTAATATAATTATCCAATTTCATTTAAATTATTTGTTATGAGCAAATTAGTTTCTTTTGTCTTCTCCTACTTTGTGGCACGAAATCTAAATTTGAATAAATATAGAATTTGAAGAAATAAATTTGAATATGGGACCCCTTAAGGCATTTTCATGAGATCACTAGTATTACTTATAAAATAAATGTTCATCACAGAGAGAAAACTCTAGACAATGACTTTATCTTTCCTTAATGATACTGTGTGTGCGTTTGTTACTACGATTTTTAAATTCACAAAGAAAAATCATATTCGAATGTCCCAGAGTAAACTCCTCAAAGCAGTTTCTTACTATTGAGTGATATTATGCTTAACAATGTAATATATTAGTTTTCTACTATTTTTAGCATATTCACTGTCCTACAAATAGTACAATATTATACACTTTTTGCAAATACTTTTCATAGTACTTTTCATATAATAGTAGTCTCCTATAAGTATAAAAGGCAAAGAAAAATTGATTCTTACGACCTTTTTGAATTCCTAGTGCTCAAAGTTATTTAAACATTAAAATACATAGCATAATATTTTTAAAATAGTTTATTTGAAGAAATTTCTTGACATTCAGATTAGAGAAAATAATATTGATGAAGAATGACATTTTAAATATATTTTATTTAGATTAATGAAAAGCCACTACCATGGCTTCTCAACTTGAATATTAGAACGATTATAAATATCTAAATATTTGCAAGATTTTATATGTATTTTGATTAAGGTAGTTCACCGACTGCAGTTGTGCTCAATTAGCGTTTTTATTAGAAAATTCCTTTTTTAAGATATTATACAGTGTTATCTAATATCAAAACCTTACAATTTATAGTATCAAATATTAGCATAGTGATATAAATTGTTTAGAGTATAAAATACTCTCAAAACTTGTAAGAGAGAGAGGAACACTGCGCACCTATATAGATATACTGATAGCATGGGATGAAAACTTTGAATTGTTGTATCTTAAAAAAAAGCCTCGCTGGCCCTATCCAACTTTTTCTCCATGATTTGTATTGCTATTTTACATCATAAGCTAGTTTTTAAAAAATATTCTAAGAAAACTCGCATCGCAATTCAACTAAACGTCCTCAATATTCGGACTCGGTATAGGCTTCCCATGTTAAAATACAAAATTTCAAGGTTCAATATCTCTAAAAATAATGTCGCTTGGGGGGTAAAAAAAACCATGTTGTAGAGGACACTTAATTGAACATGTAAACAAAGTTTGAGCGATATCCTAACAAAATAAATATTCCGGTGAACTACCTTAAGTGAGTTTGAAAAAATTCAAAAACTAAAATATTTTTGTAGCTTGTTGACCTTCATTTGTATACAAAATTGACATTTTACGGTTTTTAATATTATATGAACTTTCTGAAGAGTAATAATACATTTTGCTGAAACCCGTTCCTAGAAAAGTGTAATGGTTTTGTAGTTCATATTAGTTACTGAGAGAAAATGGAAGCAATGAAGAATATACGAATGTACAGAGGTGAACTAAAATAAGCTTATCAATATAATGTGTAGATATGGTTGCGGTTGTGAATTAGCCTTTATTTACTTCCAAAGAAAACCATGGCAAAAATAGAATTTTAGATGATATGTATCCTAAAAAGTGCTTTAAATGATATTTTTTATCTAATGATCGCGTTTCAAAAAATATAAAACGTCAATTAGGTCTCCTTCAGTCATAGGTATTGATACTTATTCCTTTGAGCATTTAACGTTTTTGCCAATCAAATATTTTGTGATTTTGAATGGGCAATGCAACATTAAGATGCTTATTTTTTAGTAGGATTTCAGTTTAAAAGAAAATATTAAAAAATATATAATTAATCGAGAAAATACATTTTAATATCATTTAATGCATTTTTTATTCTTAATTATTTATATTTTAGTGGTGAAAAGTTAATGCTTCCAGATTGAAAAAAAAATTTTATATTTTTATTAGAAGTTTGCTGTGCATATTTCTGTAAATGTTTTCCCTGATATTAACGAGATATACCTGTGACATGTAACTTTCACCAATAAGTACGAAAAAAAATCATTTATCTTCCTTAGTATTTTTTACTTTATTTTAACTGATTTAACATGACCAGAAAGTAAAATTATAACAAGATTAAATCATATTTTTTATTTTAAAATACATACGCTATTGTATTCTATTATTTGTATGATATTTTCTTTAAAAAAATGTCTAACTAAATCTTCAAATGAAATTCAAAAAAGTTATTTAACTAGACCTGTTGGAAAACATGCAATTGAAAATCAATAAATAAATTGTTATGTAAATTCATTAATGTATATAGTAAGCAATTATCTGGCGTGTATAGTGTGTTGTTATTAGACTAAAAAACTTTAGTACGAATATCAGTTATTTGTCAAAACGTCCTGGTATTTTTATAACATAAAATATAGCGTTGTTTAGCGTCCTTGAATGACAAGAAGCGACATTCCATTTAATGAAAAAGCACATGTTTTACTTTCATGATTTTATGGTTTTTTTTTACAAAATAAGGTTTGCTATGTCAATTGTATTAATGAAAAAGAATCGATCAATTTAAAGAAATCATAATAATTTTTTCATTATTATACCATTGTAATAACAAGTAAGAAGTGCTCTTAGGCAATAATCGGGCAATGAAGCTGTACATACATAATTATTGCGGGGGCCACCATACCAGTTATATAGATATACTAATCGTGTTAAATTGACGCGCTCCTTCTTTGCGCCCAACTTTTAGAAAAATGGCTGTATGTACATAGAAGTCTGAAAAAATTACCGGTTATAGTTTTTGATACCGTCTTTGCGCGGAAGCGAACTGGATAGCAGCGGCCGTCAACGGGATCATGGAGAAAAAGATACTTTATAGAACTGCGTGGCATGAATCCGCATTTATGTCACGCCTATCTGTGGCATAAGTAGTCCCTTATTGCACCGTGCTAACCTCACGGTGCAAAAAAGGACTGTTAATGCCACGGATATAGGCGTGACAGCGGATTTATGCTAGTCAGTGCTAGAAAATATCGTACGATACACGCGTCATAAGTCGATCTTCAGTACGACTTATGCTATACTAGTATCGTAATGTACTATTAAAGTACGCTTTCCATCCGAGCGCCTAACCTCAGCCAAAATAAACAATAAACTATCGATCTGATCTAATCCAAAATATTTGACATATCTGGAAAGTATATCTTAAATATCCTTTTCCCCTGAGAGACAACTATGTCCTGTAATTTTTTGAGAGTTATAGAAGCCCTCGTTTTTCCACAAGTTGGGAGTAAAATGATCGCGTAAATTAACATTGGTAGTATATCTATATAACTGGTGTGGTGGACCCTTGATAATGTTTTGTAATTATTCTACGGATCTTTACATAAAAATAGCAATAGATAGATACAATAGGAATACATTTTGAATGTGCATCACAAAATCCTTTTATAAGTTTTGCATTATATATTTTTACAAAAATTCCATATCTGCATGAATATTTTTCAATAATAATGATTCACTTTGAAGTACGATTTTATTACAATGTTTTATAGTAATCTTAATTTAAAACAAAAATCATTCAAATTTTATATTTGCGTGAAGTGCTGTACACGAAAAATGGACAAGTTAGTTTAGTATTATAAGTGTTATATTATATTCATGCTTTCGTTATAAAATACTGCATTGTGAGCCAAGGGCGTAGAGTAAGATATTTTAGACTAAAGTGTCGTGCTTGCCGTACCTAACCGTCGAAGACGAGCTAGTCGGAGCCGAAAACGAGCGCGTTTAAGGCAAAGATACATATATTACAACCGCATATCAAGCCAAAAAGTCCTCTTAGCCCTTGGTACACACTGCCTTTTTTTACGTATGTACTGATTTCTGCATTTTTTGTGCCTGCAATAATTGTTTTCCACGTGTAATTGTTTATTAATTAGATTTGTTTAAACGGGAAAATGTTAAATGTGCTATTTTTAAAGCCTTATATGGTAATGCGCTTATACTGTATATACGTTAAAATCGTCAATTTAACAGCGCTTCATAGGCGTGCAAAATGCAAAAATGACCGCACGCATTCAGAAATAAATGATACATGCGTGGTAAGGGTATTTTTTTTAAACTATAGCATTGTTGTATTTGTCTCTGACTCGTAATAATAATAATAATAGGTACTGCAAACTCCACACTCCGCCAAAAAGAGTTAACTTCTCGTTCTGAGTAAACAACATACTATGTAGGGCTCTCGGGAGCATGTATAAACCTATATAAATAAGTATACAGTAGATATACAGTGAACGAAAGAAGTTAGTGTACCTTGCATCCCAACTTTTGCATCAGCTGGTGCGCCGATATTAAGGGGCTGTAATATTTAGTTTTCCGACTTTTTGGAATTATAAGTATTAAAAAGCAAAAGAATGGGTTGTTTATAAGCTTCGAAAAAGGACGAGCTTATAAATAATTATTTTGGAGCTACTGTGCTCAGATAGGTTTAAGGACCCTAAGTAGAGAGCATATACATATAGATAGAATTTATATATTTAGTAAACGAGGAAATAGGGGTTCCTTGCATCCCAACTTGTGAATCAACTGCTTCACCGATGACGCTGAAAAGGATATATCTTATTGCTTGATATGCCCGTTCTGCGGGGAAGCAAGCTTATAAGCCTTCGTGAGCCCTGTGAATCAAAAATATACATTAAAATTTTCCTAAAATGCACGTACCCGTAACCCCGTAACCCCATCAGAGTCAGCGCGCCTTGGAATGTATGAGCATAATGTTATAAAGAAAGCAGAGAGCGCTCGTTGGTCGTGGCGCGCTTTCCGTTTAGAGATTGATGTGATTCAGTTGATATGATCTTGTTGAAAGCATTTTTCAGTGGATCATCTACTGTAGCATTACTCGAACCAACCAAGGCAAACGAGCGCCGTACGAGCGCGTCTATTTGCGTAGCAATTCTGCCTATAGCCGTGCATTTGCGTAACAGACATTTCTTTTATGGAACTAAAAACCACGCATATCAATAAACCGTAAACTAGTTAAGTTACAAAGAAAACTATTTTTTACTGCATTTCTTTCGAAAAGTTTGCGAACAAGGCGCGCTGGCTCTGAGGTTACGGGTGCGTACAATATAGTAAACATTTGAAGATCGGACAGTTCGATCCGAAAGGCATATTTTAGGAAAATTTTAATGTTTATTTTTGATTCACTGGGCTCATGAAGGCTTATAAGCTCGCTTCCCCGCAGAACGGGTGTGTCATACAATAAGATACATCGTTTTCAGCGCCATTGCTGCAGCAATTGATTTACAAGTTGGGATACAAGGAACCCCTATTTTCCTTGATATAATATAAAAATTCTATCTATATATCCATCCTCCCGAGGACCCGATAAGCGCGCTTCCGAGGACAAAGGGCACTCATTAAATAATATGACTACACGTAATTTTTTCAGCGTTGTATAGTAATGCAGTCATTCAAAAGTTGGGGTGTAAAGTTACTCCGATTTTTTTCGTTTACGATATATTATACAGATTCTACCTAGATATATATATATATATATATATATATATATTATGCACATGCTTCCGAAAGCCCTCAAAATAATAAACCTTTTAGCAAATTATAATTCATTACTTTTCGTCCAATGAAAGTTAACATATTTATTTGCGTACAAATAATCAAAATAACGTCCGGATTTTTTAATGGAAGATCATTTATTAATATTTTTTGTCTTCTGTGTACATACATATAATAGATAGTTTTATGCATCATAGGGGGCCTTAGAAACTGTACTTCAACCTACACGTCTATTACGTGTATAATGTATAAGAGTTCTTTTATCATTTCAAGTATATAAATGAGAATGATAAAATAATTAGGATAACTAGATCGAAAAAGTAGGGTGCTATCGCGAATAAGCTATAAGCTCTACTGTATGTTATAAAAAGTACACCGATATCTGTATACAAATTTTAACTTTTCAATCATTTTTAATAATTAAAATTAATATATCGAATTGAATAAACAATATTTATAAAAACTATATCCTAGCTTGATTATACGCACCTATTAAGAAATGTACTGTAAATTTTAGCATAATTTAGTACAAATATATAAGTATACAACAAACCAAATTTTTTTTAATTCAAAAAACTACGTCTAATGAAGAAAATAAAGTTTTGATGAATGTTATTAAATATAATAAGTATACTTGGGAAATTAAAATTTGTATATAGATGAAGAAATTTTTTTATTCGTATATTATATTTCGTATCATATACTTGTAGATAAAAAAAAACAGATTTGACACTGATAATTTTAATAGATATACATTGATGTAATATGACGTATATTTACTGTTTATTGGATGATTAGTATAACTAAATGTATGTACCTAATGCATACACGTGAAAAATTGCACATTATGTGACAATACACAATTATTATTATTTTGAACCCCGCGTAAAAATATTATATGAGATCTCATATGACTGAAATTCGTACTGAGATCTACATGAGATGCGATCTCATATAAGATCTCATATAATATTTTCACGCGGGACGCCATCGTTCTCTATACTGATTATTAATTTTGTATTTAAATTTACATTAAAGTTAAGTTAAAATTATTATATTGTAATGTTTCATTATTTTGCAAACAAGAAATTAACCCTTTTACTGCTACATGTAATTATAATTATAAGCTCATGAATCAACATTTTTTTGTATTTCTTAATAAAAAACAAATAAAATTTTCTTTATAATAAGTAAGATGCTACTTTTTTGTTACTGATAAAAACCGTATAGTAGAAAAACTTTCATGGATGCTTAATGAATCTTTGAATAATTTTTTACAAAACAAAAATAATGTACTCTGTAACAGTGTGAAAGGGTTAAAAAATACAGAAAGTACCATCAAAGTGCTTTTTTTTCTTTTCATTCATTCCTATTTCTTTTACTTCCATTAAATAGAATAGTCGATAACTGGAAAAACTAATTAATTGAGATCATTTCATAAAATAACTGAGTCACTGCTATATGACACACATGAGTAAAATAAAAGAATTCATAAAATATTTATTAAGTATACTCTAATAAACAGTTTTTATTTTAATGAATTTGGAAAAATTGAATATAAAGATAAATATTATTTTACATTAAATACATATATTTTGTTGTATTAATTGATCATTAATTTTGAACATAGAATATTTACAGCTTTTATACATTATTGAAAAATAAAAATTGAAATTTCATTTAAATAGTAGTAATTGATAAAAGTATATCAAGTAACCACAATTGTTGATTATGAAAATGTACATTGCAAAAGTAAGTAGGAACTACAAACATTCAATTTTCCTAGAAATTACATAATATATTTTGCTTTATTTTATGTTTCTTGATTTAGTTTTTTTCAGAAGACTTGGCATTATTTGTTACTGTTTCTTCTGAAGGATTTGCATCCAAACTAACAGCTAGAAGACTTTCTACAAGTTTACCATATGTTTTCTTCTCTTTTCTTTTCAAGGTTTTACTTTTTTTCAGTTTAATTTTGTGATTCAATCTTAGGGCTTCTGTTTTTGTGCAGTAAGAAAATTTATGATCCTTTGATCTATGATGTCCTTTTTCTTTTTTGCATTTACTATGCATTTTCACAGGCCCTGTTTGATCATCATTTGGAACACAGTTTAAAGATGGATTATTATCAACCACAATAGAAGTCGAAAATTCTAATAAACTTTTATGTTTTTTAAATTTTTTAGTTGATGGCTCCATTGGTGTATCATTGTTTAATTGAATATCATTAATAACATTGCCTGCAATTTCTTGGTCCCGTTTTCTTTTAGACTTTTTTTTCTTACTCTTACATTTTTTTCTTGGTTCTTTTTCTTCCATTGTCTCTTGCTCACTTTTTATCGCATCATCTTCAATCATGCAAGACTTTGTTAATTGTTGACTTAAATTGTGTATTTTTCTTTTAACTTTTTTACAGGTTTTTTTAGATGGATTATAATCATTGTCAGACTTTGTAGTTGAAAGTACCACACAATCATCATTTGCTTCTGCAATAATTTCATTTTTGACTTCGAACATACAATTATGTTCCATTTCGATATCTCTCTTTTTTTTCTTTTTTCTCTTTAATTTAGTTTCATTTTTGTCTGAACTTTCAACTTTAGACTTTAAATATCCAGCAGCAATCAATTGTTTTTCTTGTTCAGCTATTCGAGCAAGCTTACCATTTAATGTTAAACCATGTCTAGCCCCTTTATGAGCTGTTCTACCACCACAAGCCTTAAAAAGTTCTTCGTCTGACATTTTAGTAACACTTTGAATATCTGTGGGTTCCTCTTCAGTTGGTTGACACGAGCTGTCTTTAATCAGGTTTCCATCCTGCAATGTGGAGGTTTTTAAGAATTTTCCATAATGAAGGGAATGCTTTTTCTTGGAGACTTCTAAACCATATTTGGTGGATGATATATTAAATGCATTTTCCTTAGCTACTTTTATAGAAACCTTGTCAGATTTCTTATCCAACACAATGTTTTTCAAAGCTTTATCGTAAACAGATTCCCACCATTCAAATTCTAAATCTTTGTGTCCAACCCCACTTGTATCAAACTTTAATTTTGGTCTTAAAGCTTCAGCAATACCATTTTCATTTTTCCCAAGTCCTTTACCTATAAAAATCAATCACGTCATATTTTTTTGTAAATCAAGAAATTATCACATATTAAAATAAATAAGCAAGATTTTCTAACTTTTAACTTTTAGGTTATAATCGTAGAAAATTTGTTTAATGATATTAAATTACGGTTTTTGCAACAAATACGAGAACAAAGTAATTAATTGCATGTTTTTTTTTTGCCTTTAGAGTTGGGATCAGTTAGTTAATAACAAAATCCTATATAATAGATATTACTGAACTGGCTTATTAAAAGAAATTAACTTTACCTTCAGTCCATCCATATTTCAAAAGCTGAGCTTTTGCAAAATCAGACATATCTTGACTTCTTCTTGAGCAGATTCAATGAATTCGTCATTAAGAAATAAACATCATTCTTCTTTATTATAAAAGTTAGTATATACTATACGCATGTATACACATGACCACGAACTTACTAAAGATGCGAGATTGCCGTGCGATTTGCGATATATGGTATTATTATAATGCGGTTGCGCCTATTGTAGGTGGCGCTAGGCGCTTGTAATTTAAACATTTTTCTTTTTTTGTCAAATGATGCTATGGTGGCATAATGATTATTGGTATAAGTTCATACATGCTTCACGTGTGTTGGTTTTCGTAATTTTTATATATGAAAATATTCACGTAGATAACACTACTTAAACGCAAATTATTAAAACATAAGCTGATGTTTTTGAAATTTCGCTTTAGAAAGGGTAACCACGTTTACTAAAAGAATGAACCTTTGCTCTATATAGCGGAGTAGAGGATCCATGAAGATTTAATAAGAGAACAACAAACTTGAACAGAATAATTCCGGTTTGCTTATTTTAGCGTTAGGGAACACATGCTTTTTCATCGCTAAATTTCAACACTTTCAATACAACTGTTGTCGCTCTCAAGTCTGGATAAAACTCAGAGAGACGGTGTTGTTTTCAAATGAAAGTCTTTACATACTCTTATAAATTATTTTAAAATTAATTTGACAATATTTAAATTACGCGCTGGAGCCTTTCTACAATATATATGTTCAGTTAAGCATGTTCAGTCGAGTCTTGTTCAAAACGTATATATATATATATATATATATATATATATATATATATATATATATATATAACAAAGAAGAGGTCCACTATCTATATGATTATCATTCATGATTGTTAATTTGTCTATTAAATTAATCGAATTTCACATTAAAATAGTACATTTTACGTTCTAATCGAACTATAATATAAACGTAGTGAAAAAACACCATTTTATTTTATTACAAAATTCAATTAATTTAATAAGCCATTTTACAGTCATGAATGTCTAATATACAGATAGTGGACCTCCTCTTTGCTACGTTTTGAACAAGACACGACTGAACAGCTGAACTGAACCTATTGTAGAAAGGCTCCAGTGCTACCAAAAATATGCCGCTAAGGGGGTATCCCGCGCAGCTGCGCGCAGGGCGGTATATAATATACTATATACATATAATACGTAATACGCCGGCGCACAACGGCACAATATACAATATACTATACTTGCATGGCGGTATTTAAAGTTCAGATAAAGGTATAGTCTGGTACATAACCTATATCTACCTATATAATAGACATCGCTCCGAACAGTCCGAACGCGATACAAGTTTGTATACGCAGTCACCGGTTCATGGTATTTATTTACTAACCTAAATTTTTATTTCGAAAAATCATCGATTTGGCGTATTTTTTTACGATGAATGTTTCTTTAGAACACTGTATAAAACTTATCGCATTTTGTTTCTTGCTGTCGTATTAATTCTATAAAACAGCTAAGTTAGCTGATCGCGACTGCTACTTTGCTAAGCCATTGTTACTACTTTGCTAAGCCACTATTACTACTTACTTTTTTAGAAGAAAAGAAAAGAATTTGTTAAATATGCCTAGAAGAATATCTCTCCTTGGCAATACTCTGCCAAGACAGGATGATGTCACAGTGGGTAGGCCAGATGATTTTGGAGGTATTAACAATACAATTCCATCCATCACCATTGCTCCACATGAGTTCAGAAATATTATGGCCAGTTCAGAGCGAAGTGACATGACTATTCGAGAGATGATGGAGGACAGCACTGCAACTGGTTTGGTATTAAAAGCCAATGAGCCCTGGCGTGATGCACATTTAAAATTGCACTATGATTTTTTGGAAAGTTTGCAAGCACATGTGTCAAAATTGCAAATTTTTGACACAGTTGCTACCTTCATTCAAAACTGCACAGATACACTAGAACTTATGAGAGGTATGACATCAAATATTTTTTTTTATATTGTACACATATTCAACTAACATTGCAGATTTAAAATTTTCTTTTATCTTATAGGAATGAAAGCTAAAGTAGAAACTTCAGAATTATCTCCAGAAGAAATTAGCTTAGAAAATGAGAGAAACACCTGGAGACTTGTCTATTGTCTGTATCAAAATCGTTTAGATTCTACAGATGGTGAAACACACATGGAAACAGACAACAAGCGCCGTATGTCAGAAAAAGAAGTTATTCAAGCATTATACAAAAGCAGTAAACTCATAAGAGAATATCAACTTATTATTGATTGGCTAGAAAAAAATGCTTGTGATCAAGCTGATAGGCTACCATCTATAGAAAACTTTACAGACAGAACAGTGGCATGGGAAAATACTCTCCATCAGTTGCAAAACAAAAAAAGTGGTATTGCTTTCCCATCATCCAGACCTATTGTTTCATCCATGGATCCTGATGCTCCCATCAGAGAAGGAAAGCCATTGCATGATTTGGATAAAGAAGATGATGCAAGACTAGAGAAGAGAATGCTTATAGAGGTACAAATTCAATTATCAATAATCAAAATAATTTAAATCTAAAAACAAAGATCATTAAAACTATTACTTATGTTTAACAGGTACGATGTGGTAGGATGCAAAAAGCTCAAGCATTAGCTATACACTGCGGCCAGCACTGGCGAGCTGCTTGCTTACTTGGATGGGCACCCTATCATGATCCAAATTATAACAGTAATAACACTGAAGAAAAATTACCTGTTGAAGGTAATCCAAACAGAAGTTTATGGAAATACTGTGCTTGGCAAATGTCAAATGATGCACGTGTTGGTAAGACCCATTTAAATTATTTAAATGTCTTCTTTTATCCTTAGTAGCTTTTGCATATCATTTCTTGATTGACTTGTCAACAGGTCAGTATTACCGAGCTATATACTCCAGTCTATGTGGGAATGTTAAACAGCTGCTAACAATAGCCAATTCATGGCAGGATGGTCTCTGGGCATACATGAAGACACTGCTTGACATCAAAGTTGAAGCGGAGGTCCGTGGCTTTATGCCTAAGTCTTACATTGCTCTGCCTGAGGACTACTGGAAGGGTGAGAACACATTGGAGGACATTTTCGACGAACTTGAGGGTTCTGCAAATCCTGTGATTGCCAGTCAAGCCAAGGAACCAGCTCATCGAATCCAAAAATACCTAATACTGGACGAGATTACAACGCTGATTGATGATGCAGAAAATATGATCGAGCAGAAAACATGTGACGCCCAGTTTCTCAGATTCTTGGCACATTTGGTCTTGTTCTTCAGACAAATTGGAAAAAACTTGAACGAGCAGGCTGCAGATAAAATTCTGTTGGAATATGTGAAACTTCTTATGGAAATGGGTGATCCATTACTAATAGCTTTTTATACAGCCACTTTACCAAGAGAATCACAGACGGCAAATTACGCCCACTTCTTAGAGAGGGTTACAGAATACGAAGAGCGTAAAAAGTGCCTTAATGCTGCTGAAGATGCTAATTTAAATGTTGAGGCGATTACCAAACTCGTAGTAGAGAATATTAGACAGAAGAACTTGGAGCTTCAGTCACAGGATTTAAACAGCCAGTTGACTGATGCTGATTTGGAGAAGATAAACGCGCTTGATTGGTTAACGTTCTATCCAAGCCAACGAGAAGAAGCGCTATGGCAAACGAACGCTTTGATAAGGTACTTCCTTACCAATGAGAAATTGGATGCTGCAAGAAAAGCTTTCAATAAGGTAAATATTGATCAAATATTGGTTTTTCGTCATAGATAATTGTATTAATTGCATTTATCAATGATTTTCTTTTTATTTGTGTATTCATTTTTTTAGATACCAGTGGACGCCATCGAAACAGTCATTAATGAATTTCCAGCACTGCATAACACCATTGAGAACTTGATGACAACAAATCTTCTACCTAAAAAAATTTCTGCGTCTATTCGCGAGTATCTTTGCTACAAATCTTATTTGGATGCACAAGAAGGTTTTTCCGAGTGGTTTTCTCATTTCTATCACGCTAGACCAAGTCCTGTGGAAGAACTGCCGCCTTATGCCACTTTCACGGAGAAAGTAGCTTACGAACATAAAACCTCTCAATACAACACAGAAATGGAAAGATGGAAGACTACTATGCAGCACCACACAAAGGTTATTTAATTATCATGCTATAAAAGCTCTTACAAATATTTAAAAGTTGATTACTATGATGGACTAATTTAAATTCTTAAACTTGTTTCAGGCTGTCAAACAGCTTTTGTTCAACGTTCTTCTATTTCCAGACGGTGGATGGTTAGTCGACTCAGCGAATGGCTCTAATAATGAACCTCTTACGTCAGAAGAAATTTTAAGAGAACATCAGTTGGAAAAGTTAAGAAAATTGTGTATTCCAAAAATAGCATTCTTATTGCACACTGTTATGACAGAAATGAATGAGCAAGCTGAATGCGTTCAACTGGCCGATATTCTTGCGTCAGAACAGCATCAATTGTACAAAGTAAGTCCTCTAAAAACATATTGAAATAAAATGAGCTATGAAACAAAAACTGAATTTAAATTAAAAGTAATTTTATATAAGAATGTACATTTGAAAAAATAAAATATTTTTTTGTCTAGGTGTTTTCCAAAGATAGAATGCAGGAAATCTTCAAAAAGATTTGCGAATCATCTCTAGCACTGATGGATCAGAAAAAGGACCCGTGGGGTTACTCAAAGTAAAAACATGTGATCTTTGTGGTCACGGTGTATATTATATAGAGTAAACATATTGCGATTCTCACAATGTACATATTATACAACGAGTAAAACGATGTCATAGACAGAAAGGTATAAATGATCTTCACGAGTTTAACTTGCGAGAATCGAAGTTTCTTCTCTGTTACAGTATCATTTATTTATCTTCGCGTTTCATTTGAATTTTTATAAAATCAGTTTATTGTCAACCACAAGAAGTGAATATAAAATTTAATACAATGTTTAATAATGCATAAACATAGTGTATTACGCTATACATTTTAATCGCGCTCACGAATTTCCATTTTTTATTGGTTTTGCACATATTACAACTTAGTTTGGTACATCGATCAGTGATAAACCTGTTCTAGTGCGGTTATGACGTGAAAAAAAAAACATTTTGGAGAATTATGAGATCACTTCACGATACTCAGTACATCGAAGGTGAACGAAATCGCGAACGATTTTTGTTACTACATTTATTAGGTAAAATTGAATATTTTTCAAACATGGTTTTAGCTGAAGGTGATCACGAAACAACATCGTATTTTAGACATGTGCGTTGCCATTGTTTCATAGATATGCCATATTCATCTTTTACTCTTTATCATTTTATGTACTTTAATGAACTGTAGTGCGAGAATATCCACAATGGCATATACGACATGTTTTTTGTTGTTCCGTTTGCTTTTCTTTTCCTGACGAAAGCTGTACCAAGGAATTATATAGGTTCCGGAGTTTGATAGAACATACGTGGAGGATAGAATTTCAAAATTTCCTTAAAACGCTATAATTAGTTGAAAACATTTTTCATGCATTAACACCCATGAAGAAAACTCGCGGAACTTTCGTGCATGCAAAAAGTGTCAAGTTTGTTAAGTGAACTAACGCTGGTACAACTTACGATGGGAAAGAAGCTCAAATTTTGCACTAGCATGTTTTTACTTTGATAAAAAATGGAAGAAAAACCAGATTTTTCGCTTACTTAAAATTAAAAAATCTCATTTTATAAAAGTGTGATGTGCAGTTATTTTTGAAATTAACGTTAAGTATATTCCTAAGTAAATTGTAAACCGAATGTACCATCGTTTTTTTACAATCAAATGTGACCTATCTATATACAAAAATGTTGCTTAATTACGTTTTTTTACTTTACATTGTATACCATAATTGTACAATTGTATGATTCCAAATAATTAGTATAACAAACAATAAAAACTGTTAATCCTTATTTACTTTCAACTTGATCTTTCTTTACATTCAAATATCTTGAGTACATACAAGCTAACGAAGGTAAAAACGTCACAAAATAACTTTTTATAGTTTACCCACAATCGATTTACATCGAAAAAAATACAACTATGTATATAAAAAGACAATTGATTTCATTCATCTGCTTTCGCAAAAAGCTTATGACAATACTTACAAAAGTTTACACACATGCATTCTCGACAAAGCATATTATATAATTATAGTATTTGCACTCGAAAACAAGTGCAATTTCTGTGAAGTATTTACCATATTTCCTCATATAGAATTTGCTCGAATTAATTTTCTATACTATATATAACGCATGAGTGTGAAAAAAATGTTTAGGGTTTATCTTCTTTTCCTGCCTTTCAATTGATTATACTTAAAATATGGATACATAATTATATTTTTTCGTTCGTTCCTATGAACAACGAAGTTAGCTGGAACTTCGTATTTGTCTTATGCGCTCTTTTTTACAATCTTTGTCCGAGGAAACTGGAGTATGTAAAGCACGTTTAATTTGTTTAAAAGATAGATCAAAGTTCATTTCCATCAACCTAATTATACATTTCTTTCTATTTTTTGCACAATTATAATTTGTCGCTTCCTATTGAAGAGTAACACTTTCCGTTATTCGCGTCGAAGACTAGCACGCTTTACGGCTTAAACTAACGTTAAAGCGCTCATAAATATCATCAATTGTTTAAACGTAAAGCCCTGAAACCGCTGAAAGGACGTGCTAGTTTTCATTGGGAGCGACGATATCATTAATTAATCGTGATGCATGACACCAGGGTTTATACATATAACCATGAAACTCGAAGAAAGTAATAATGTAAACGAATACGTGCAAGATAAAACTTGGTTAAATAATCTAAAGCTTGCACCGTTTATAAGGAAGTCTCATATAGTTAGTTTAAATCCAGATTTCGTACCACAATAACGGACGACAGAGGAAACTAATTTGCTTATAACAAACAATTTTAAAACAAAATTACGATAAACCACGACATAGTTGCCCTGTGCAAAGTAATTATCCTTCATTTTACAAAGTTTAAAGTTTATATCTTGATATCCAACAGAATAAAGTTTGAATAATCCATCTACTTATCCATAATCTATAGTAGGTAAAAATAGAGCAAGCGCTCAAATCGATATCGAAACTCGATAAGTGAGTGGAGTGACTCGCGATAAGCAAACATCGCAAATGTAAATAATCAAACTGATGGCTGAATTCAAATGCAGTTATGGGGTTAGAAGAATCATACGCTGATGCTTGCGCACACGAGAAAAATTTCACCTACTCTTATACCTATAATTTCACAAAACTAGGGTATGATCAGGTGCGCAAGCGCGCTAATTTCTCGAATTTGGATTATTGTTTTCATTTTTCTGTATAGTTTTTGTGAATAATTATATTCCTTTTTATTTAAAAAGAAGTGTTAACAGGTGTGTGTGTGTGTGTGTGTGTGTGTGTGTTTATAATGAATCGAATGAAATATGGTTAGAACAGGAAACCTCGATCGGGAACTGTACTATGAGGTGCTGGCGTACTCGGGCTGGATGGACCTCTTTATTATACGCTGTGTGCATGTTCCAAGAGTCTCACCGGGCCTAAAAAGTTTTATTCGATTGAGAGTAGTTAGAACAGGTAGCCTCGATCAGGGCGGTCAGTATGAAGGATTTCCTCCACTGTGGATATCCCGATCGTCCCTTAACTTGTTCTAACCAATCGTTCACAACACAACGTTCTAGACCCAGCGGATCTCATGGATCGTGTATAATAAAGAGGTCCATCCAGCCTGATTACTGAGCCAGAAATTTTAACGTTCGGAAAATCCTTCAAAACTTTTCTCATACCAATCTAAGCTCCATATTCCAACCACTCGCGATTTAGCAAATCTGCAAAATTTAAATAGACAGAAAATCCTTCATAGCGATCGCCCCGATCGAGGCTACCTGTTCTAACTACTCTCAATCGAATCCTTGCGAAAAAATAAAACTTTTCAGGCCCGGCGGGACTCTCGGAACATGCACAAAGTTAACTATAAATAACCCTATTTCGCCAACCAGTAGAACCTCAGCATTTTAATAATCTTTTTCGATACAGTGTGCGTAAAATGCACTTTTACGCACGCTCCGCGTGCGTTCAACTGCATTTTCCGCCCCCTTTCTCAAAAAATATCGTTCGATACGCGTGCTTTTTTTTATTCTACTAGACTTGGCGCAGTGCGCTGCGCGCACTGTAGTAGACTATAATTTAATTAACTTATTAAATGGAATATAAATACTTGATTGATATTTTTAATATTTGTTTTCTATCACGGAAATATATCAAACTTTACAATATATGATTCATTTCGCGCTCATATAAATTTCAAAATTGCCGCGGTTTTGTCGCCAACTTCCTTTTAAAATTTTAAGGTTATGTCTCGAAAAAAGAATAGTCTCGAGAGTAGAATGTCTTTATAGAATATCAAGGGGCGCGACAGCGCCGCGCTAGCAAGAAAAAGTACAAAGTTCGATTTGTCGACGGCGCAACCCTATATACTTTGAAATTGGGTTTCCTTAACGTTAAAAAAAATCTCGCAACAAATCTCGCTATCTGTTGGTATCTACTTGAATATATTAACCTAATCTTTCATGATTAAAAAGATTCATCCAAAAATATTAAGTTATTAACTTAATATTGCAAGTTGAAAATTTGCTCGGTATATTTCATTTCGTTCAGAGTTTCCATCCTCTCCCGATTTTTTTCATCTCCTCCGGTCACGTGACTCCGGTGAGGTTAGGTATTATACACCAGTGGTTAAAGTGGTTCATCTACTTTGTCGACATTCGTCTGCTACTCGGCGACACACGCGATCATATGCATATAATAATGCTATACGATTATATGCGCGATGCGATCAATGTCTAAAGCAATAGTAGCTTATTGTCTATCGAATAGATCAAGATTTCATGAAGTGCAATAGCAAGGAGGATATGCTTTGCAAAAGATGTGGAATCTCCCAAAAAAACTTTTTTCAATAGTGAAAACCTTGGCAAGAAAAAGACTAATAAATGTAGTGAAATCTCTAAATATTAAAATGTCAAGTAAATGTTTTTTGCTATACGCATTAAGATATAAAATTAAAGTTAAAATTGGTTTTGCCAAAAAATGATGTCTTAATGCGTATAGCAAAAAACATTTACTTGACAATTTAATATTTAGAGATTTCACTACGTTTATTAGTCTTTTCCTTGCCAAGGTTTTCACTTTTGAAAAAAGTTTTTTTGGGAGATTATAAATACACAATTATAATTTTATATGTATTATAGTATTATATTACATTTTTAATATTAGAATCAATTTTAGAAATCAAGAACAAATCAAAAAATTCTAACGATACTTTTGAAGCATGCGCACTACATGAGCCAATCATATTGACGCATTCTTGGCTTCACTTCATTCGGTCATGACTTTTTTATATAGGTAATAGGGAATACTCGCGTGATTGTCACCCTCGCTTCGCTCAGGCGACAAACCTCACACTCTTATTTGAACTTTATTCTGCTAGATATTAACATAATGTATACTTAAAACTAACGTGATTTTAAGATATTATTCAAACTTTATTCTGTGAGAAATTGACATATAAACTTCAAACTTTGTAAAATGATGTATAATTATATTATGGAGGGCAACTATTGGGAGTTTCAAGTTGCAATACGCCCTCTGGTGGATGCGACTTTATCGCCGCCATATTATATATATGGTTATACTAGCAATGTATAACTAGTGACTTTGTCGCCGCCATTTTTCTGACCGCGAATTAACTTTATACTCCCAATGTCGTGGTTTTATCGTAATATTGTTTTAATTATTTGTTATACAAGCCAATTAGTATCTTTTGTCGTCTGCTATTTTATGGCGCGAAATCTGGACTTGAATTAATGTCAGGACCCCTTTAAAAATCCAAGTTTGTTTTTGCTCATACTCTTGGTTTTACTTATTTGCAGAAAAATAAATTATAATAAATTTTATGGCGGTGGGAAAGCGATCGCAGGCGATGAATATTGAAGTTGACTATTCGCTGTGTGCGGAACTTAATACGCAGCGCTATCTGGTACTTTGGTGGAAAATTACTTTGTGATCCATGTATTATGTAGTCGCTTGTGGGCTTTGAAAAGAAAAAATATTATTTATATATTATTAGAAATTTGAATTGTAATTAAACTATTATTCCCAAATAGTACTTATTAATAAATACCACGACAAATTATTTTCTATTTTTGTAAAATGGTATTTTTTCTGCAGCGAATAAAAGAAGAATCTTTGTGAGGATTTATATATCGTCGGTCCCTACGAAGAGTAGTACGGTTCAGATTTGCTACAAAGACTAGTACGGTTCAGATTTGCCGCGAAGACTAGTACATTTCAGATCTTTCCTACATGAAAAAATCTAATTGTTTTGGAGAAAAACAAATAGCTATTCTAGTTAAAACTAATAGAAGTGCAATATTTTAAAGTTGCCCGAACATTTTTAAAACATTTTTATTAAAAATTTTATTAAGAAAAAAAGTAATTTTAAATCTCATAACTTTTAAAATTTCGAAATTTTTTCAAAAATTTTTTGGCAACTTTAAAATATTGCACTTCTATTAGTTTTAACTAGAATAACTATTTGTTTTTCTCCAAAACAATTAGATTTTTTCATGTGGGATAGATCTGAAATGTACTAGTCTTCGCGGCAAATCTGAACCGTACTACTCTTTGTAGGGACCGACGATATACAGTTCTGTTGTTTTAAAGGATCAGCTGATCGGTGTTTTCGAAGGAAATGAGAGTAAATCGATGGATTTTATAACAATATAATTCAAATATCTTGCTTGATTCTTCATTTGAATAAATTTTCGTTTTTTGTTTAATACTCTTTGTCACTTTTAGGTTATTTTCGTTCAATGTAAACAATTGTACTTCTTTGACGAATAATTGAGGGTTATGTTACTCCAACACCTATGCTTATTACACAGTATTTGCTAACTATCCAAAATATCAAGATCCGACTATATAAGATAAATAATACACTGTTCTTTGCTAAGGTGACATCATTTTGTGAAGGATACAAAGATGCAGCAATCAATTTTATTATTTTTCACTCCGTTTCCGGATATCCAGGTATATATTTTCAACAGGGACAGCACCGAAAACCGTCACCATAATCACTGCGATTTCATTCTCTGTTCCGCACATAGCGAATAAAAATATACGGATGATTTTGCCGTAACTCTCTCATTTTGTGTACAAGCATATGTTGCGTTTGTGCATTTGTGTGTGTGTGTGAGCACATTCGCACACATAAATATATTTTTATAGTAAATTAATCAATAAGGTGTAATTTTTATCAAATAAAATGGTAATTACTTTGAAACTCATGCCTTGGGAAATTGTTTATAACATTTGGTTAGGCTAATAATCATAAATAGAAATGTCAGTTCCGTAACCAAATACGTATAAAATCATACACGGATTAGATAGACAAATTTTAGTATGCATACGCGAGTTGTAAATAATTGATTTTGATGTATGGATATTTTGAGGTCGGCTTTGGGCAAGTTACGGCGGAATCACCTATATATACGAATAATAATCGCAATAGTTGAATTCGCCTATTTGCCCATATGTCATACACGCCATATTTCTTGTCCATCTTGATGCCGTATAAAAGTAAGCTATACATGTAACATGCAGGTATAAGTACAAATGAAATGTAGCATTATTTCCCTCTGGTGGGCCAATACTATAATTTTACGGCTTCTGGATGGAAAACTGTTACTTTCTGCCCGATTAGCTTGCGCGCAAAAACATGCTTACATTTATATACATCGTCGCTCTATATGAAGACCAGTTTCTAGTTTAAATTTTCCACCGCGCATTTATTGCGAACGGTAACACACAGTTCAGAGCAGGACCCTGATTAATTTTTTAAATTGTTTGTACATGAAGCGACGATATTATGTAAGTCAAAAGGTATTTTTATATTACATAACATTCATCTTCGAAAGGAAAATTAAATCGTTATGATAAAATAAAACAGGAATTATTGTTATTATAATAATATGACATAGGTACGTGTATACGGTAATATAATTTGCTGCATATAAACGAAACTATTATCGTTATGCAGATGCTAAAGAGTAAGTCTTGTTTTTGTCTGTATTCGTTCAATGAACTGCGATATACACTCATCACACATTAAGAAAAATGTAAATTTTGTTTTTTCCTCATTAGAAACTTATGCAACTTGCGCGATTCTCTTTAGACGCATACCCTTTAGACATAATCATATTTACTACTTATATTAGTATTATATAATTGTTATTATTGTTGTTATTGTTATTCTGTCGTGTATACTTGATGCGATAAAACGCATAAAAGAATAGTTTCTACCTGAACTATGCTTACATACGGTTGTTATATTCTATAATATACATACATATCATGTATATTACGCGAAAAATTACATTTTTATCTCTAATATATCTTCTTTGTTTATGAGAATCATCTCTGGCTTCCTTTGAGTTACACGCTTCCCGCCATCGTATTGCATAATATATTGACACAACTCGTCGAATATACACAAATCATCTTGCTCAAAACTTTAAATTTTTATATTCGACACTGAATAATCGATACACACTTCTGATGAAAAATTCATAAGTATGCTCCGACATGATTTTTTAAATCACTTTTGGAATCTATATCGCCAGAAAATTCGCATATATTGTATTCTTTTAAAACGTTGATATTTTATACTTTTAAAATATTACATCTTCACATGTAAATCATTAGATAATATTTTTAAACCTTTGAATTTGAAATATAACAACGTTTGTTAGGGTAAACTGATACTGGATAGTTAATGAATTTTTTGTCGGAAACGAAAAATAATTACGCTAAGGAAGATAAATTTCATGTATTATTGACTAATCAGTTTACCCTATACATATAACCATCTAACATGAATTGAACGGATTTACACATAATTCAAAATAGTACATTATACAACTAGGGGCGAAAGTTGGCTTTTGTGACTCGTGTCCGTCTCGGGCGCCTGCGGCACCATCGACTCCCACTCGTGCTCAATCATCATCCTCGCTTGAAAAAGCCAACTTTCGCCCCTTGTTGTGTACCGTGCTTTTTATAATCAGGGCATCGATAGCGCTCTTCTTAGCCTGTCTGAAAAAGCAGAATTATGAAAATTTCGATAGTTGTAAAAATTTCAAAAATTTTGAAAATTCAAAAATTTTGAAAATTCAAAAATTTTGAACATTCAAAAATTTTGGAGTCGAAAGTGCTGTCTACTTTCGCGCCTAGGGAAAAAACACTTTCGCCTTAAGATATATGTATATATGTGTGTTTGGGTGTGTTTATATGTACATATATACACAAAAACACTAAAAAGGCCTTTCCCCCAGGCTTGAAAAACTCGATTTTCGCACCACTTTTTCGTAGGCGAAAAGCGCGTTTTCGATGCACGAGTTATGAAAAATATTTTTTAAAAACGGCTTTAAAAATGTTGATCGTATTCTATTATGTTTATATACCTGTATACACTTTTTAAAAATCTTTACAAATGCTGATCTCATTGATTTTGTGTTTTAAATTTTGAAAAATAACAAATTGTTTTGGCATTAAGAATCAACATTTTTTTTAACAATCTTGATTACAATTAAAATTAATGGTTAATTAATTGATAAAAGAAGCATGTACCACTTTTAAATGATACATACTTTAAAATACACTTGCAACTTTGCACTTTCATTTTCACCATTCTTAAAATCTCATAAATTATCCTGCACTAAACTTACATGGATTTTATTTTGTACAGCATTAATTTACTGCATTTTGTAAAATTTTCTAAGATTAATATAGTAAATATAGATGATTCTGTAAAATAAAAAAAAAATTACTGTTTTTACTTTAGGCGTGAATATGATCTATGTATGCAATGTACAGACATTGTTCATACACAATATGATCTGTGTAATGTAAATTGAATGCTTATAACAGTCCTTCGTATTATATATTTCCCAGAGGATATAAATGTTATTATAGGTAAACATAGGCTTGATATGGCGAAAATGTAATTATTTCCTTAACAACTATAATATAATTATAATTCGTATATTATCAATTTATAATTATGCACAAGCGATGTAAATTACTTTTACAATATGTTTTACATATATAGTACTATATCGTAGCAACCGTGGACATTGTGGGGCTGCTCCGCAAAAGGGATTTTGCCCGCATACCTTCACTATAGAATGTGTTATTTACATTCTTCTGTAAATAGAATGAAAATATTTCCCGAAATTCGGCGAATCGCACAAAATTATTGTCTACCTTCACATGCTTATTATTGTCCGTATGTATATCTTTCTGAATTTATGCGCGCCACAACCCTTCTTTGCCACCGCAACTGTATCATAAAAATGGGTTTGTTTACACTAAAGGTTGTTATATGAAAAATGCACTTTTTAATTCTAGCATATATATTTAAAAAAATGTATTGTCAAAATACTGTTTGTATATTAAATAAATATTAAAGAACTTTTGCTCTCTCATTCAACTTTTGAATTTGTTCCATCGCCGGCACCTAATCTATAAATTCTGACAAGCTTCTCCCGTATCAACACATCTGAGTGTAAATTATCGGCTCCCCTCGGTAATCTGCGGGCATATTTTATGTTCTTCAGTGCTGAATCGAAATCTCATGGTTACAGAACTCGAAAACCGTAAGTTTTTTTTTTCGTTACAAACAAATGACTTATTTACAATAAATAAGAAAATTATTTTTGTTTTTCGTACAAGTTTTTTCGTAAAACATTTAGTTTTTTAATTAAAAATAATTCAATTTCCCGCATTTTCACGAGAGTGCGCACGGGAAGAAAACCTCACAAAATCGTATTTTGTGATAATTTTATCGATTTTTTACTCAAGAACTACGAAAAAACTTGTAAGAATACTTTCGAGTTAAAATTACCTAAATAACATATTAACGCAGATTTTTCCAATGGCAAACAACAATTTTTTGTTTGTTCCAAATCAGTAATTTGTTTGTAATGAAAAAACTGACAGATATCGAGTCCTGTAACCATAAAATTTCGATTCAAAGCACCGAAGAAGACAAAATACGCCCAAGTTAGGGAGATTCCACATGATTGTACTTCCCTACCCCTTACCCTGTAGCCGTACCGCGTCCGACTTTGTCATCGAGTTTTCATCTACATGATTCTGTGGTCATTGGAGAATTCGATCTGTGAACGTGAGAAGCGCATGTATATGTACACCATACCGTTCACAGATCGAATTCTCCAATGATCACAGAATCATGTAGATGAAAACTCGATGACAAAGTCGGAGGCGGTACGGCTACAGGGTAAGGGGTAGGGAAGTACAATCATGTGGAATCTCCCTTACCGAGGGGCGCTGACAATTTACACTCAGATGTCACCAGTAGCGGCTGGAATATTTAAAAATCCGTCAATATTTTTGAATGTGGCTATAAATACAATAAATGAAACTTTGCAATTCATGAACAGTATAGGCTTCTTCTCCGGGGCAGCCCATTTGAACGTGTCGGTTTTACCTTAAAATTGTATTTATTGTCAGACATCAGCCGGTGTGACTTGTGGTTTATATACTTAAGTCAGTTATTATCATTAATCCTTGCCTATGTGCGCATTTTTAAATTTGCGAGTACGAGATTGTAAGTGGGCCTCGTAAATCTCTGGTTGCAGAAAAACAATAAAAAGATCAATCTTAAATACGCAGTGCTGTCATACATCTTCTTCTAGTACATTAAAAAAATATATTGTTGTTCACTTGTGCTGCATGTCTGCTACATTAATTCATGATATTATTTACTACAATCCGAATCATGTCAAATCTGTAAGTTGTATTACTTTCATTTTTTTTTATGATACTTCCAAGACTGCATGCGTATTATAGATTAAAACTCTGCAACCCGATTTAGGCGCTTGCCATCCTCGCCATCAAGCTCGCACTTAATTTACTATACGTATTATACCTTATAGTATGCGAGAATCTATGTCTTAAGCAATTATTTATGTATTTTTACTTTCATTCTGAATTACACGTCGAGCCGATCTATCACGAAAATGCTATTTTAAACAACATAATTTACGTGCGAAATCTTTGGAGCAATATTTTGCTTTAAACCGCATACATTCCCTGGTAGAAACGGTATCCAAGTTATTTGGACGTTTTGAGGTTGTCAATCTCAGAACTTGGTAGTTTTCTTTGTCAATTTTTGTTACAAGATGTAACGCTTTTTATCCCAGTTCTTTGGTAGTTTTTAGATTGAGTATTCTTAACTATTTTCTTCCAAAGATAGTTGGTGAAATAATATGATACAGGTGCACGTGGTTAATGGCGATTCGAGTAGGTTAGAATTGGAAAATCAATACTAGCAGGCTTGTATTCGAGTTTTTTTTTAAATAAAAGTATATAGAATAATAATTCGCATGCGAAAAATCGTCCGAAAAATTTCGAGCGACCGGGGACTGCACAAGGATAGCCGCGCGCCTTAGCCAACCGAGCCGAGTAAACGTTGTCATTTGACCAACTATCTTGGGCATTACTTTTCAAAAACAGCTCGATCTAAGAACTGCCAAAGAACTAGGATAAAAAGCGTTATATTTTGTAACACGATCTGGCAAAGAAAAGTACCAAGTTCTTAGCATTTTTACCATTTTAAATCGGCTAATTTCTACCAGGGTTCTGATAGAGTTGTTCCAAATGAATCTGAATTTTTGTCCAAAATATGTTTAGAGACGAAGTTTCGCATTATGAAGGGAACGTTTACATTTTTTAAGAATTATTTATACTTTATAAATCACAAATTTAAACTCTATAATGGTTCAACTATGGGCAAATAATAATTGATGCCTAGCGTCTGGTTGCCAACAAATAAAATCAAATCTGTAAAAAGTAACTACATCAAATATGTTTTTGTAGAAAAATAAGTTGATAATTTTGTATTGCTTAACAAAATCTCACTCTTAAATTCGTACGTCACTTGATTCTTGTACTTATAATATAATAATTGAAATTTTGTATTCAAATTATTTGCTTTGCACTTTCGCGTGTAATATCGTTACATGTCTATGATATACCGAAAGTATTGCAAGATACCCCGTGTAGCACTTGAAAAAAAGTATTTGTTTGAATTAGACGATTTACGCACGTTTATTAAAGCTAACATTTCCCGCCGCATCCAGCTGATTATGTATTATCGCTGATTTCTTGGCTTCGGTTTCGTCTTTTATAACACGTCAGTGTTAATAATTATATTAGAATCTACTTACTTTTTGTAAATTCCTTCGTTATATTGAACCGTATATTGAAAATCCCTTGAGCGCATTATAAAATTCGATTTCACGTTTGTTTATTGCAATACGCTTACCTCTTAAAATTGGACTCGGATCGTTCTCAGAATGTAAATCTTATGTACGACTTGTCGACTTATACCTTCAATAGTGGTTTTCACTTCATGAACATGCTAATGCAACTGGTTTGTTAGTATTTGTGCTTGAGTTAGTTTTTTTTTTTTTTTTTTTTTTTTAATTAACGATATAGACGTGCCGTATTCAACGTTAAAAAATTTATTAAAATTTCATGAACTGCATTATTCTAATGCATTGTGCTAATAAACACAGGGCCAATGAATTATGGATCGACTTATGGTAACTTTATCTGATCTATCTCTTGAAATTTGCGAGCGCATATTATTATATAGGTGTGTTTTCAAAAATGTACACTCATATACTATATGCGTATACGAAGCTGCATCGACACGCTCAAGGGATTGAATTCCAAGCACTCCAGGGCATCTCTACGTGCGATTTTATCATTTTGCACTGCACATTTCTTTGTCATCCGCATGCGTTTCTATTTTTACCGTAACTTTCGGTTCAGCTCTGAACAAGCGAGACTTGAATAAATCTGCACCCAAGGCACATTTATACTTTCATTCTGTATTATAATATAGAGAAGGTCCACTCCGATGGTTCACATTATTTGCTTCGCCATCGTTTTTTCTTTCTTATATTTACACGGTATAATATATAGCGCGTATATGTTTGTCTCTGCTTAACCTGCGTATTACAGTTAATGTTGATAACAATAAGTATAATATGCTTACGTAGAATTTCTAAGTCCTTATATCCGAGTTCAGCTTGATCAGACGAGCGAAAGAGTAAACGAATTATTGTCAAGCTCTTTCTGCCAGTCAACCAAGTTATTATCTTTTTTTTGTATCATATATAATATTATACTATCGGATCGATTATTGTCGAACAGCATTTTTTATAAATTAGTATCCCTAACGTTTACTGAATAAGTTTGAGCTCTTTAAATCGTAGGTGCGTTAATATACATTTTTTCGCGCTTTACTTTTGCCTTTGTCGTTTATCAACTCATGAATTTTTTTACGCCTACATTCGAAATTTCAGAAGTCCTCTGGTGTCTCAAAGTTTTTCCTTCGTTCTTAGCAGGTAGAATGAATCAATTAAATCGCTTCGTCGAGAAGTGTGGATAAAAGCATTTTTTTCCGTTTCAACGGGCCAAGGTTTTGAAACTCAGAATATAACCGCGTTAAATAAAAGCAGAATACGTCAACTCGGAGGCACAAGAGGGCAATGAGTATTACAGCCTAATGCCATTAGTCGACTATACGTCTCGCATCATCAGCCCATTTACTTTCAAAAGTTTCTCATCGCGAGGTTCGCCCTCGTTCATATATTTGTTTGTATGTATATACTTATTGTCGAAAAAGCGGTGGCCGGTACGTCTCACCAATTCGGTCGTCGTACAATTATTGTCGAACGTGTAACACAACTAGTCGTATTGAGCAAAATAGCGCGCTTCGCATTATATTATATACTGGTATCGTCGCTCCCGACGAAGACTAGCAAATTGTTATCCTTTCGCGTTCAGTCAGAGAAATCTGAAGAAATGGAGTGCGCTAGTCTTCGTTGGAAGCGACGAATCACGCATATGTGTGTGTGTGTGTGTGTGCGCGCGCGCGCGTGCGTGCGTGAGTACACGTATATAATATGAAATATTGAATCTGTGTATTAGCTCTTAAAAATATCTCGCTGAATCTCTTGATACGCGCTTACGGCTTAAGCTTATCCGCTAAGTACTTTCTTAACAACCTTGCATCTCGTGTGTGTGCGTGCGTGTGGGGGAGTCGTCAGCTCGTTTTGTTTCTGCGTATATGGAGTATGTAGTTAATGCCCGCTCGAGTGCGTCGCGCCCCGGGCGTCATATCACCGTCGTTTAACTTTCATTCGGTTGCTCCTCCTCGGCGTATTGGCCTGCTTGGTTGACTCTCCAGAGAGAAGCGGACGACGAGGACGAAGACGAAGGGGGAGAAGGAGGAGAAGGGGGAGGGCGAAGCGAAGAAACATGCGCCGGCTCTTGCCGCGTTCATCTGCCGACGAGCGACCCCAGCGCAGCGGCGAGGCAGCCGACGAGGAGCGCCAGCAGCGCGCGGGACCGCCCGGCCCCGGATTCCGTCTTGAGCGGCCCGTAGCCCTGGTCGACGACGTGTATCTTCCAGCCCAGGTTCCTGTGCGTGTAACACTGGGGGGGGGGAGAAAGAGCGAGGCGTGAATGAATGAGACGCGAGGCGAAGAGAGCGAGGAAGCGGCGGGACTTACCTGATAGTAGACCAGGTCGGGCGTGTCCTCCTCGACGTGCCAGACGAGCGCGGCTGGCTGGCCCTCCTCGCAGTGGAGCCGGAGGGTGCCGAAGAACTCCCCGAAGCTCTCGGTGATGGCGCTCTTGTCGACGCTCTTGTGCTGGTACTCGCAGTAGCGGCCGGCGGCGGTCGGGTAGGGGTAGCCGCTGGCGTCGCGGGCCACCCCGGCGAAGAGCCTCTGGCGCTTCTGCTGCTCCGCGTTGAGCTGGCCGTAGCCGCCCTCGCGGCTGCTCGTTATGTAGAACGGATGGTACCTGGTCGACATGGTCTTGTCGTCGCCGCCCTCGACGAGGAACGTGTAGTTCTGGCCGCGCTCGACCGTCAGCTCGGGGATGAGCATCTCGTTGATGTACCAGGCGATGCCCCAGGCGGGCTCGCCGGTGATGCTTGGGTAGCCCCGGTCGCCGCCGGTCGGGCCGATGCGCGCGGTGAAGGTGTCCTCGCCGGCGATGCTCATCGCCGGCCAGGGCTTGAGCTCCTTCTGGGCCGGCAGGTTGTAGAGCGAGTTGGTGCACTGGTGGACGCCCCGGCCGGCGAAGTCGATGCGGATGTCCTCGCCGGTGCTGTCCGAGCTGAGGTGGGCGTTCGCCTCGAAGTTCTTGTTCAGCAGGCCGATGGCCGCGATTATCGTCGTCTCCTTGTCCGGGATCATGCGGTCGTAGTCGAGCTCGTTCGTGCGCAGCGGCCTCATGTACGTCACTGCGGGCGCATCGAGATATACGTAATTATTATATACACGTAATAATATGCCTGCGCGCTAAAAACTCACCCGTGGTCACGCCGTTCTCCCGCCTGCCGGACACGAAGACGGCGTCGTTCTTGCCGCCGATCCGGTGGTCGGGGCAGACGCCCCGCTTGCCGTCGCACTGCGCGTACTCCGACATGTAGTAGTCCTCGGCGAAGAAGCTGTTGCTGGACTTGTTGTAGCCGACGACGACCACGTCGGCGCCGATCATCTGGGCCTTGCCCTCGCTGCCCGAGAGCCCGAACGCCACGTACTGGTTCTCGCGGATCCTGCCCGAGACGCGGATCTGCACGTCCTCGCCCATCAGCTCCCACTGCACCTGCACGCGGCCCTCCAGCAGCTCGATGCAGTTGCTCATCTCGGGCGCCGGCGTGCTGCTCGTCTGCAAAACGCCCAAAGCCCAGATCAGCGTGCGCGGCTCAAATCGGGCCTCGTGCCGCTGCGGACAGCCGCCGGCTCCTCGATAGAGGGAGCCCGCAGTGGTTCGCAGCAATCGCAGCACATCCGAACGCGCGCACAAGCAACACGGAAGCGAGCAAGCAAGCTGCACACCAACATAATCTCTACATGCAGCTACGATATTGCCTTTCTCACGATGACGATGCTTTCAATACTCACAGGGGTGTACCACCATGGCGGCTATTCCGTGCGCATGCAATGAGAAAATTCCGTCTGACATTAGCTTGTTCTTCATATATACATATATGCGATGACGTATAGCGTAATAAAGTTCGACGGTCAGTACGTGAGAATGAAGTTATCTGTGCGCGTGTGTGTGTATATACAACAATGTGCAGGCGCAGATTCCGAGCGTGCTTACCGCGATCTTGGTCTGGCCCAACGCGGGCGGCACGTCCAGGTCCTTGGGTATGAGGACGTGTCCGAAGTTGTGCTTGTACTGGACGCACCAGACGGCCAGCCAGTCGATGTCGTAGACGGTCAGGTTACCCGGCAGCACGATCTCGATGTCCACGCCCTCGTAGCCCTGCAGAGGCTGCGAGCTGCAATCCAGAGTATAGGAATATCTTGCTTACAGGAAGCGTTGAAAAAAAAGAAAAACAAATCACACACCTGTTCATCTCGTTGGGCACTTTGATGCCGTGCGTGTCGGGTTCGGGCCCCTTGCCGACCCAGAAGTAGGCGTCGGGCCCAGCGCCGTCGTAGTGCAGGTTGGGGATGTAGAAGGTCTTGCTGTCGAGGATGGTGATGTTGTCGCTGCGCAGTCCGTGAGCCAGCCGCGAGAACTCGGGGAGGACGCGTGGCGCCGGGATCCACAGGTCCTCCGGGATCAGTACCATGCCGAAGTTCACCTGCGGGAAACAACGGCCAATTAGCTAATCCGAGCGCCTGCTCTAATAAGAAGGGAAAACTCATCGAGTTCGGCGCTGATAATCCGATATACAGCTTTGATCTGGCGCTCGTTAGAGAGAAGCCCCTAAGTGTAGCTAGCCTCGACCTCTCAAAAAACACGTTTTTATGGATTCCGAATCCGCTTCTCCCGGAAGCTGCTCCTCGGCAGATAACCACGACTCTCGGCGAGAGATTTCCGCGCCACATACCGGGCCATTTGTACACACATGCGAGCGATGAGCAAACGCGCTCCATTAATAATTTCCTAATCTCGTCCGGTCCACGCGGGGGAAAAATGCGAACGGGCGCCGAATCTCGCCGGCACAAGCCGGCGACAAACGAGCGACGAGTGACGGGGGACGGGGTCGGGAAGGGGGGGGGGGGGGTGGGGGGGGGGGGGAGAGAGACAATACATGCCCCGGCGACCGAGGGTGGAAATAATAATCAGAGCGCGCGGAGGCAGGCATGTATATATGTAGCCGCGTTATCGGAGCGCCGGATCGACCCTCGCGAGAAATTGAGACACGGGACGTCGGCGCAGCTCGTTATACGTCTATACAGACCAGCGCAGCCTCCTTTTTATTATAAGCTGCTTTATGTGCGTATCGCCCGGCTCCTCGTCCTCGTTAATTATCCCGAATTTGAATAGAGAGCGACGTATGGTATACGTATATTATAGTAAAAGGACGGGCCGAGTGTCCGCTAGCGCACAGAGCCCCGCGGCCACAATCCCCGGTTAATATCGAAGCTCTCCTTCCGCGCGGCTTTTAAAAAGTGGGACGCGCGGCGAAAAGCCTTTCAGCTGCCATTTTGCATGCGATGCGCGCGTCCCTTGTACCAACACCGGAAATTCTCTTTCAGCGCAAATTACCCCCCGCGCGCTCGCCAATAGCTGCGGTTTACGCCTCTCCGTAAAAATAAAACCAAATGGAATCGACGTCCCGAGGAGCCGCGAGCTCTTAACGGGCTCGCGAGATTGGCGGCGTTTCAAATTGGTTTACGCTCTGCGCGTACTCGCCGCGATAAGTCGCCGGTAATGAGGAGCGACTATGCAGGCTGTACAGGCTCCGTAAAAACGCCGCGACCGATCACCGCGGGTTTAAGGGAAGAGGAGCAGCAGCGTAGCGGGTAATCGAGACGGTGACAAACCGAACATCTCGCGCGCCCTATAAGCTCGCCTACGGAGCCGCGCGTTTTTCCCCGGCCTTCCGAATCTTTACGGGAGCTTGCAGTCCTTTAAATGCCCCTATCAATTAGCAGCCGCAGCAGCTGATCTGCCGAGATCGCTCGCGATCCGCGCGGGCGAAAAACTTGGAAAATCGCGAAATACGAGTTCGGCCGGGCTGCAGCGGGGGCGAGGGGAGGCCGAGCTTTGATTTTGCGGAAAATAGTCCGCGCGGCGAGCGAGCTTCGGGACAAAACTTAGCCGGCCGGCGCTGGTGGGCGGAGACGCGCGCGCAAGCTCCGTCCAATCGGGCGGCGCCGCCGGTGTACATGCTCTCTCTCTCTCTCTCTCTCTCTCTCTCTCTCGATCCGCTGTGGGTTGCAGAGTCGGCCGAAAAATTCTATAACTCGGCCCCGAAATACTTGCGGATTCCCCGCGGACCGAGCGACGGGAGACGCAGCAGAGACTTTGGCCCAATTACTGCTACTAACAATAAGTCGCGACTGCGAATGCACGGCGCGCGCGGGGGCAGATAGCGCCGAGTTGCTGGCGATGCACAACGCCTCCGCCCGCGCGCTATATCGATCCGAAAGCTCGAAAAGTAGCTTGTAAATTTGCGCACAATATGAGTAAGCTGCGCGGGCGGCCTGGGACACTTTTTAAGTTTCAAGAGGATGAAATTATACGGCTCTGCGTGGGCGGCTGCTGCTGCTGCGCTGAACAGATAAAGTTGAATTAGTGCGCCGCCGGCTCGCGGCTTTTTCGAGCGTCAAACTTGCTGCTCGTTGTAACCTGCCCAGCGATATATCCCTGGAAGTATTTTGCTTTGCGTTGCTCGGACCACTGAGGCTCGCCACCTTTTCTGCTATACGTGCTGATGCGCGCTCTGCAGTGGCACACGGCGCTTAATCCAGGGCGTGGGCGATGCCAAAATGGCGACCGACTTTAAGTGCAGAGTGCTGGCTGCCAAAAGCGGCCGATGACTCGTCGGGCCTTTTACGTGAAAGAAGTGCGTTGGCAAACGAGGACGAGTAATTTTCTTCATATTCATCGGGCGAACGAGAAAGCTCGACTTTAACTATAGACGACACACGGGGCAGTGGTATATATAATCGAGAGAGCTTGTATTCCCGCACGTTCTCGGATGCGCACGTGCAGCCCGTCGCTGTCATGAAAAAAGTCGCGTCTCGAATTCCGCGCATTCCGTCGCGCTGCAGTCTTCGGGCGATACGTGATGCGGGAAGGGGGAAAAAAAATAGCAAATAGTTCGCATCGACGGAAGAGCGAAACTTCACGAGACGCTACTTGTGCCCGCCTGAGCCAATCGGCCCCTGGCTACTGAGCATACCAGCGTTATGCAGAGCTTTGAAAGGGCATTAAAGCTCGTCGAAAAAAGCTCAGAAGCTCGAGCGTTCGCCAGCGGCTCCTCCGTTCTAATCCTGGCTCTGTCTCGCTCTTTCTCCCTCTGTCTGTCTGCCTGTCCTTCTCTCTGTGTCCCGGGCGCAACGGCGCGCAGCATCGACCGCCGCCCGCGCACGCGCCAAAGGGTTGAGTCGCGCATCAACGTGTATAACCGGCTATATATATGCTCTCGAGTACGAGCGCACGCTGCGTGTGTACTACGTGCGTATTTTCCGCCCGGCGCTTAGCAGCGCCATCTCAATTTAGATTTCCCTGCCCTTCTCGCTTATGCTTCCGTGCTTGCAAGCTCTACGCCTATACCGCGAGCTAATTAACAATCGAGTGGGTGATCTGACGTTGCGATTTTTCCTGCGTCAT
Source organism: Nasonia oneida (assembly GCA_037356405.1). Classification (NCBI taxonomy): domain Eukaryota; kingdom Metazoa; phylum Arthropoda; class Insecta; order Hymenoptera; family Pteromalidae; genus Nasonia; species Nasonia oneida. The sequence goes on along the minus strand of JAZHPH010000030.1, from coordinate 1,346,342 downwards.
GACTGCCCACAACTGGATGTAGATTGCGTGTGCGCATGTGCTCCTACGATCTCGGGATGCATAACACGCATATTGCCCATCAGCCATTTCCGGGTATTGCCACCATCGCGCGCATTCTTCAAGTCCACAAATATTATTAATCTGGTACAAGTTTGGATGACGTAGGCGAGTATTACAAGTTGCTTAATTTTTGGTATATAAGTTGAGTTGACTTGATCAATATATGTAGCTTGACGTACTTTCGTGTTTTATAAAACATTTTTCAATGCAAAGTAAAAGTTTTGAAAGTTTACCGTATTTGCGTCTGAGAGATGCAATATTGCGAATTTATGTCCGTGAAATGTCATCATCGATCCTCCTTGATAAATTCAAATAACATTCCAAAGACGTACAAAATTAAAAAACTGCTCTTATAATAAATGCTGCGGTAAATAACTTTTATTATAAGAAAAAGTTTTATTAATAACATGAAATAAGAATTTATTCAGACGTGAACTGAAGGCTTTCAAACTTTTTCAGGCTGCACATTACAATTTAGACCTATACACATATCAGAAAAAAACACCTTTTACAAAGTAAAATGTTGGCAACTATAGGATTTGTACCCATCCTCACCGTTCTGTATCTTAGTATTATTATTATGATTTCTCCTCTAATAAGTTATGCAATCCTTAAAGAAATTGTCTAATGTTTATAACTTACGCAAGTTCTTCTGTATTTTTATCAATATACGTTAATGAATGTAGAAAAATCAGTTTTAAAAACGTGTTGAAAATCAGCACACAGACAAAAACCATTACTTACTCCAAGAATAATCGAACATACTTGATTTATAATTTTACGGTGATCGAGGTAAAAAAATAATTTTTCAATGATAACTTTTCATTTCTCAATATCTGCTTTATAATTAATGTATGCTGTGTTACACTAAATTTGAAAGATGTTATAAAATTCATTTGAGGATTTCATTAATTTTTATCTAATCACACAATTCACATCAGGAACTATCAACCGACGGGTTTATCAAGTATGTTCGATTATTCTTGGAGTAAGTAATGATTTTTGTCAGTGTGCTGATTTTCAACACGTTTTTAAAACTGATTTTTCTACATTCATTAACGTATATTGATAAAAATACAAAAAAACTTACGTAAGCTTACATTAGACAATTTCTTTAAGGATTGCACAACTTTTTAGAGGAGAAATCATAATAATAATACTAAGATAGAGAACGGTGAGGATGGGTACAAAACTTATAGTTGACAACATTTTACCTTGAACTAAAATGCTTGAGCAAATAATACTTTATGCACTTTGTCTTGAACAAGTTTTAATAACTTTATTCGTAATAAGAGCAGTCGTTTTTGAGTTATTGTTGAAAAACCACATTTTGACCATTATTATTGGTCTGCTTCTACGGGAAATACATTAGATAATAATTGATGCATTTCAATATTTCAAGCAACTTTCAATCACGATAATTCATTTTGTAGCTGCAGTAGTTTTTGAGATATTTTTAAAGAGAAAGTATTTGCTAGGAGAAATCAATTAACCTAACCTGATAAAACATCGCGCGGCCGTTTTTTCATTTAAAATTATTATCGTTGGGTATACAGCAATCAAGCTTCTTTACTTCTATAATACAACAGATGAGTCAACAGGACATATGATTTAAATTCTTTTATATTTTTAATATCTATCAAGTAGCCTTTGTAATAATTAATGAATCCTATGTATATCTATAGCTATGACTGACTGAAAGAAAAAAAAAGAGAAATGGGGAGGCGAAAATTTAATGTTTTTCGCAAAATTAATTTTCAAACTTAATTATTTCACAAACAAGCAATTTTCTTAACAAAATAATATGGTAATTAGAAAAATCTTACAAAAATCTTTGAAATTGTATACTCATACATAATAGGTTATTTAGCAAATTCAAAGTATAATAGGTCGCGGCGCGCTCCCGACGGCACAGTGTATATAAAACTTATACTTGCCATCGGGGCGCTACCGCGCCCCTTGCTATTCTTGTTTTACGCGATAATCAATATCACCTATGTTCGAATTGATTGATGTTCGAAATAGTAGGATAAGACCTATAATAAGTAAATAAGACCTCTTTTGTTGTGGGTATAAAGTGGATTGAAAAAAAGAATTTTTAAAGGTCTACTCAAATCTGAATACAAAGATGAACAGTATAAAGATTTTATAAAATTTACCAAAAATGTCTAAATTTTCAAAGTTTTTCAAAATGCGAAGCTTTGATGCAAAGGAAATGCAGTAAAAATGTGTATCTGTGGCTTCTCGTAACTGGGGACGGTGCTGTAGCATACGAATTACGACGCGATACTGTGCTTACTTGATGTATTAGGAACAACCTTTCAATTTGTTGTTGTACTGGGCATAAAAAACAGTAATTGACAGAGCTTTTTTTTTAAGTTAAGGACTAATTTTTAAGTGATTGTCGATATTCGTGAATATTTTGCAGACAAAAATGGACTTGTTGGGTGATCGTTTTGCCAGTAATTCTGCGAAATTTTACGGCAAAAGTAAATATACGTTGTTTCCATTGTGATTCTTCAAAATGTTTACATACAGATGGATATTTCTACAAGATTTGGAAACATATTATTGGAGAAAAATGAATACGGCATCAAGAGTGGTCTTTTGTATGCTCGCACATGTAAAGTATCAAATTCAAGTTGTTTCTAAGGGTGATTTGTTAATAATGCTTTCTTCGCAGTATACTTAACCTACCCAGTCTGTCTTATAGCGCCATTGATTATAATTTGAACGTTTAAAATGCATTGAACTGTGAGTCTTCAGCTCTGACGGGTGCTTACGGGCGTTTCAAATAAACAAATTCTTTGAATCTCACGTATGCGTTTTCCTCTCGATGTTAAAATTGATCACCAATTATAGCACACCCGTATATTATGATATCGCACTCACACCACAGCCGCATTATACCAAAACTCCATACTAGACTTTCGCCACATGTCTCTATTGAAATAACGCTTCTGCAACTGACCCCAGTTAAATTGTGATTTCTCTCTCTCTCTCTCTCTCTCTCTCTCTCTCCCAAACAGCAGCAACAAAGCCTCGCATAAATTATATGTACGCGTCACCGCAGGCGTCTTCGTTGCAGGAAAGCAAGGGGTTAACAATCGCGCGGCGGTCCACTCGACGCCAGCGCCAGAGATAGCCCCCGAAAACTAAGGCGCGTTTAATTAACTGCTGCTCCGTGCGCCAATTCTACTCGCCTTCTCTCTCGCTCTGCAGCCTCTGTATGGATTCAGATGCAAATGCAGCGAGAGACACGCGGCTCCGCGCGCAGCTTCCTTCATTTCCAAGCTCGCGTGCGCACAACTTGTCCTCCCTCCCTTTCCCGTCTAATTTGCGCGCTAAGGCAGACTCTGAGGGTCTTTTTCATTATCTGCTCTCCTCGCCTCGTCGTTTTGCAGCGACGCACTGCGCGGACTGTAAGTATACACGCACGTCAAGTCAAATCGTAACGCGGTCATCACTGCCGATATCACGCGGCGCTCCATTTGCAATTGAAAGATCCGCAGTCGGATATACTCTCTGCGGATAAAATCAGCGGGGCGGGGGAAAAATGACTAAATCCGGCTATCGGGCCGATGCCGGTCCATTGATCTCGCGCCTCGAGGGAGGAAAGGGGATGAAAGCCGGCGAGCGAGCAAGAGATAGAGAGAGAGGGAGAGAGAGAGAGAGAGAGAGACGGCGTCGCAAACAATGGGCCTGCGAGGACAGGTTAGCCCTCTTTGTGACGTCGCTCGGACTGCATTCGAAATTGAATTTTCGCGCGATACAGAGCTTTTCTCTTAATTAGTCGGGGGGGAAATAAGAGGCGCGGGAGAGCTTACATCCCCGATCACGCGCAGTGCAGAGCCATATACGCGGGGGAAAGCTCCGATTGACAGACAGGAGCAGCCTACTCGATATCCTCCGCGGAATATTGACGAGGGCGCGCAGCCCCCCGGCAGCGGCAGCTTTCTTCTCTCCTCGGTGTGTATACGCTCAAGTGTGCATCCACACAGAGACGCTCGCGTATTTCGAGGCCGAGATTAGCGGATGTATCTGCGAGGTAGCTGGGAGAGCTTTTCGATAAATATATCCAAGTTGAGAGAGAGAGAGAGAGAGAGAATTCCGGCTCGCGGTGGCAGAGCGTGTCTGACGGAGGGTGTCACGCTAGACCGAGCCCCCCGCGCGATATCGAGCGACGACATTTTTCCTCTCTCGGCCCGCGCGTCCGCAACGTCTCGGGCACGGAAAAAAGCCCCCGCTACATCCATCCGACACGTGCCATTGAGCACGAAAGGGCGACGTGAGTTCGAAAATCGAGTTATCGCGATACGCGGACCGTTATAGTATTGCAGCATCAAGCATCGGTGCATGTATACTCACGGTGAACCTGCGGCACCAGACGCTGAGGTACTTGATGTCGCGGACCTTGATGCCGGCCGGCAGTCTCAGGATGATGTCCTGGTCCTGGTAGGCCTGCAGCGGCTTCGGGTTGCTGGAAAGAAAGGCGCGCAGCGTCATGCTCGGTAAGCGCATCAGGGGGCGACTGGAGATAGCTCAAAGGCCGCCGGAGCATCGGACACATCAGTCAGCGAATCAGTGCAGTTATATAGAGGCATCAGGCCTTTAACTCGGACGGGCTTCGAGACGCAGAGAGAATGGGATACGCTCAATGTACTCACTCGCTCGTGTGCTCGGGGTAGGGCACGGGAGTGCCGTCGGGCATGGGCATGGGGGTCTTGCCGATCCAGAAGTAGCCGTTGGGCGCGTTGCCGTCGTAGTTGAAGTGCCTGATGTAGAAGGTCGACTCGTCGAGGACGTAGACGTCGCCGCCGAGGTTGTGCGCGTAGCTGCTGAAGTTGCCGACGAAGGTGCCGTAGTAGTTGGGCCCCCGCTGGCTCTGCGAGCGCTGTGCAGCAGCTGTGGACAGAGATGCGCGCGTGCTTTATGGACATTGGACAGGCATTCTTAATTGTCCCTGGGGCCTGGAATCCTCTCTCCCTGCACTGCTCTCGCCCCTCCCGTACTCATTTTCTTAATGCAGTTTGCTCATCAAAGCAGCCCTCGCCAGCTGATATCTATTACCGGAGCGCGGGAGATGCCTCTCGGCCGATAATCTTTTACTCTAAACAATCTCGCTCCTCCGAGTCTGCGCCGCACATTCGGTGCGCGCGCACAAAGCGACGAAGGAACAATGCAAATGCGCGCGGCAGTGTGTGAGAGAGTGATTTTAAAAGCGCGCACGCACCCCAGCACTCTGCCGCCCATTTTCTTCGCTTGTCGGTTTTACCCGCTCTCTCGCCCCCGTCCGCGCTTTTGTTCTCTGCACACATCTCCGCTCCGTCTGTCTGTCTGCGGCGTTGCCTCCCGCGCGCTTTCCAGCCGAACCGCCGATCGGCTACGCAACAGCGCGCGCGTATGCGTTTACGCATGACGCGTATATTAGGCTGAAAATAGCAAATGGCGAGAGAGAGAGAGAGAGAGAGAGAGCGAAGGAGCGAGGCGCGAAGATAAAAAGCCGGATAGCGGGCGCGTGCGCGATAAAGATAAAAAGCCCCGATAAAAGAGATAGCAGCCAAGTAAGAAAAAGAGTTGATGCGCGCGCGGGATAAGGGCGACAATGAGCGACGCAACGATCGGTATCCGGTGGGGGGAGGGCGAGGGGGTCTCTCGGTGGCGTTGGAGCTAAACCAGCCGAGACTGGTGCGCCGCGCCGGGCTTTTATTGCGCTATTGGATTGCGCGCGGAGGCGTCTATTTGTTGCCCGCGACGACGCCGAGCGTTAATGGATCCATAATCACCGGGATGAATTAGGGCTCGCCGATAATACAGCCTGTGCCCTGGCCTTGTAACCGCCACTTTGATGCATTCCAACCGATATCCGCCGTCTAGTCAAGAGTGAAAAAGCGAAACTTGCGAAGCGCGCGCGCTGATGAGTTCGAGAGCCCGGGATTAAAGGCGGCCCCTTTGCGCGTTTCATCAGTTTCATGCTCCCTGGAAGTTCAGGTATATGGAAGACGAGGAAGAGAGTCGTCGTCGCAATATGCTCCGCGTCGATTCGCACACTGAGAAAACTAGATATTAAAATTTTCTACATATGCAGGAAAAATTACTATATTATATAGTAACGGACGGTTATTACTTGCTTTGTATTAAATTTTACTATCTCAGATAGCAATTTCTATACTGCAATGAAATTTTTTTAAATTTAATTTTTTTTTCTGTCCAATTTTACGCGCTCATTCGAATATGATTATTATTATTATTGATATTTAATGTTGTTAAGTGAAAGAAATAAACGAAAGAATAAACTAAAATAAATTTGAGGTAATAAATCAACTTTATAACCTCAAATTCTGGCTGACGGAGAAATTCTTAAAATAATTTTTACTATATAATGTAGTAATTTCTAGTAAACACGTAACAAATTTTAATATATAGTTGTCTCAGTAGTGCAGCGGTCGGAGAGAAAACGCGCAGAGATGAGGAGAGCCGTTCTCTGTCTTTCTCTCTCGAGGGCATGTTTGCTCGGCTCAAATGTTGACCGGCTTCCGCGAGCAGTCCTGCGGGAGCGAGCGTAGCTTGCGGCAAGCGCTTTCCCCGAGGCTGCTTCTCGCTCCGTCCCCGCAGCCCGCTTTCTTCTTCGCCTCCAACTCCGAGATGATGCGCCCGATCGAATGCAGCGCGCACGCGCAAATGGATGAGGCAACGAGAAAAGTACGTAATTGCGTTATTAATGTTTTCTGCATCAATCAAAATTCGCGCGGCGCTCGCGGGCTACACGCAAATGGCATTAGGAGCGAGCGAGAGCTTGCGAGGGATCGTAGCGCAAGTTTCTTCTCTCTCTCTCTCTCTCTCCTCTCGCTCGTGCTAGCGGCTCTTCGTGCACTCGACAATTACGCGATATTAGTGGATGGATTTAGCTCCGTTCTACTCAAAGTAGACGGATTAGCAAGTGCACGCGTTCGCGGCTCCCCCTCCATCTCTCTCTCTCTCTCTCTCTATCCACTATAAGTCTGATGGGACACGAGTGCGCGCAAGCATTAAGGCTCCTCTCGCTGCACGTGTACAGCCTGCGTCGAGAATTTCGCTCCACTCCGTTGAATCGCGCATGCTTGAAGCGCTGACAGTGTCCCGTCTAGTTTAACGCTGTGAGAAACATTCTCCGACTGGCTACGGAGCTTTTTTACGATGTTAAAAAACACCGACACGCTACATCCTTCTCGAGTCTGCGATCGAGCGGCAGCGAGAAAATTCCAGCGCGGACTGTACATCGGGAGAAACCGTAAGTGAAGAGGAAGCATGTTCCAGCGAGCTCGAAAGCTGAGTTGGACATTAACGAGACTAACTGGATTCAAACGAGCAAGGAAAAAGACGGGAAGAGAATGAGAGCGTGAACGAGCGGGCTGTGCCGATTACTTATATATACCTATAGTTTCGAAATTTCGCGGCTCGAGAAGGTATCCCGCGCGAACTAATTCGGTCAGCGACTCGTTCCCGAAATCGCATCGGAAAACGACCAGGAGACAGAGGGCCGAGCCGCGGGAAAAAAGCGGAGCGTGCTGAAGCGAGAGAAAGAGAGCAGCCGAGAGCCGGGGTAGACGAGAGCGCGCAAAGGAGAAAATAAGCGCGCGAAGGGAGAAGAGCCTAGGGACAGAGACGACGGGAAGGTGGCACTGATTTTAATCAAGATATGGCCTGGCAGTCGAGTAGGCGACGGCGCTGCCGGATCAAGCGTGAGACAGAGAGCGGGCTGGAACTATTGATTTTCCGAGTGCTCCTGACCAAGTAACGCAATTTTCAGACTCGAGAGAGCCTGATAAATCCGGCGCTTAATCTTGCGCGCCTATAAGCAGTGTCCGTATTCGCGTTCGGCGCGGGCTATACAGGGCAGCAGCGCTGCATAAGAGGGTCAAGTCCGGCGCGCGGACGCGCTCGCCTGAATACGAACTAGCGCGTTAATCCGCGGCGTAATCGTCCGCGACGGCTGTACGAGCAATCTTGTTAATCGAAGTCGCGTGTGACGTAAGTAGTGTTTCCCTCTCGGCCGCTCCTCGGCCCGTTAAGAGATTAAAGCGTCGTCGCCGCAGCAGGCGCTTCGTTTCAGAGCCACTATATCGAGATAATAGAGGGGCCAGACGACGGGACAGTCAGCCGCGAGGATCCGAGCGCGAACGCTTTTTGCTATTTTTTCCTCCGCTTTGTGAGTAGCTGTATATAGTGCTCGGTGCGGACAGCTGCGTATGCGCCCGTCACGATAATTCGCACAGGAACGTTTCCCATTGGCTCGCTACTCACGCAGACGCATGTCCGGAGAGTTATCAGCAAAATACGCAGCTCATAAAGCCGGTGACGCGAGCGCGCGCGAATTTTCCCATTGTCCGCTGAATTTTCAGAGCGCGCCGGCGATCTAATCAAAATTGCTGCCGAATAGCGCGCGGGATGTGACGCTCTCGTTACGCGGATCAGTCTCGCGGAGAACACGTCGCGTCAAATGCTTTTTCCCAATTCGTCGAACGATCGAGAGCGAGAGCGTAACGGCGCACAAAAATGCAAAAGGTGGGCAGGAGGCGAGACGCGCAGGGGGTTCGGCGAACTCGCTGAGCTTGCGGAAAGGGTGGCCGGTGGTGCGTGCAGAACGAGCGGTTACAGCCGCGGCGAATGCATTAAGACCGCCTTTTCAGCTATACCGCCGCCGCCGCCGCCGCCGCCGCCGCACGATATTGAACTTTTCAGCCGAGGGGGGGATAGGCGAGAGAAAGAGAGAGCTTCCGCCCTCTCTCCCGAACTTGTACCGCGCGCCGCGTAGTTTTACCTCGGACGAGAGGTCGGAACCGGCACTCGCTTCTTCTCCTTCATATTCCAACTTGTTTTTCCACGGTCATTGTATCGCGACCGGGAAACCGGGTGCGTAGTCCTCTGATGCGGAACGCCAACGGGGACAAATATACCCACAAAAGCGACGTGTTTAGAATGAACTCGCATTCAACGACGCGTGGAAATTTCATACCTCATATGTCTGAATGTATGCGTCTCAAAGTCGATACTTTTCTAGTAAATCGCAAAAGAGACGGAGGCGGTAATGGTCGTTGAACTATCGGCTCGCGGCGCTACGATTTATTGCCCGCACGAGAAAGTTATTGGCTGGTTTATTACTTTGAGCTATCGAGATTAATAAATAGCATTCTTATTTCGGGCCCCGTGCCGAGATATTTATGTTTTGCTCCAGCATCGACTCGCCCCCTTCAAGTCCAGTCGGATAAAATATCGGGAATTTTTTAATAAGCGCCAAGAGCGCCCGGTGGGCGTTTTTCAGTTTTATACTTCGAGCTCCTGTACTGTACTGTTACATAAAACGTACGCACAGCTGATAACGGCTATTATGTCATTCTTATTTCAATAGTCCATATACGTGTTGGGATTGTCATCAACAATTGAATAGCATCGCGTTATTAATGGATGTATTATAAGTGCTCGGATTTTTATCTTTTTATCGGAGATCTAAGTGATCGTCGAAACACAGATTTGCATACAAACTGCACGAAACGAAAATAATTATACTTTGATGTAAGTCCAGGCAGTCTTATATTTCCAGCACTTTTCGATATTTATCGCGGACATTTTTTTTTTAAATAGCAACAGTGTATTTAATGAATTCTCATTTTTTTTACTTTGATCAATATATGAAAAGAGTTATACGAACCCTAATTCTTTATACATAGCGATGTTTGTTATAGCTAGATCCGCTAACCTTGCACTTGACCTTGCGGAAACGCTCTGCTTGTGTCGAGATTCGTTTGAGCGGAAAAACTAACTGATACAGGCTAAGCAGATAAATCTCTACGAACTTGTTGCTACGCTGTCAATAATTAAGCGATCAAGTATTCCCAGCGTTATCATCGACGCAAGAAATAAAATTTGGTTTTTCGCATTTTTCTGTTTTGTTTTTGTTTGGGATTTTTAGAAGTGATTATTTATCGATTTGCATGATCGTTCGCAATTACAGGTGAACCTGTACTCAAAAACATGAAATATAACAAAAGAGCTGAAGTATTGCTGAAGTGACTATAAATTTCAAAAATTGGCAACATGCCTGCGCTATTTCCTCTTAGAGCATAAAATGCGATAACCAAATTTAGTTGAACAACATCATCTGCACGATTACAAACATCTGCATTTCCTCTGACACTAAACATGATATGCGAATTATGTAAAATAATGCCTCATATTGACAGACATGTGGCGATGCGTTTCTGTTATTAATATACTGAAATACGATATGTATATTTTTCATTGCTAAAGCATACTAATATAAGCTTTTCAACATTTTTAGCCCTAACAAATGCAAAATTTGATAATTTAAAAAATTTTAAAGAAAAGTTGCTTTTGTAAAAACTATATAGATTTTTATATCTGTTAAGAAGCTATCGTATTACTTTTACACACTTTTTTGACTCTCAAAAATTGCAATTTTCACTCTTTGACACAGTCCTTGTACATAAGCCGCGTCTCTATAGTATTCATCGAGAGAGATTATTTAGAAAGTCGAATTTTGAAATTCGAATTTTTAGAAGTCTTTTGTTAGAAAAGAGCTGTAAATTGTTAATTTGACCATATTATAGAATACTGTACATAATCCACTCACTCCCGCTCGTTCACTGTGATGAAATGAAATATGCCCACGAGTGTATTTGATTAAAAAACTCCGATTGGCGCCCGCACCGGGCTGTCTAGGGCAAATCAGCATATAATGATGCATACACATAAAAGTAATAATAGCGGCCAGCACGTAAACTCATAGACTTGACCATGATGAATTAGAGCTTTAACTGCATTTTTCACATCGTGCAAGTAATTTGTCTACTAACTTTGTCACGCGCGTAGGGTTTTTCGCCTTGTTTACAAAGAAGCGCACCTCCAGGTACAATTGCTGCGTTCTAAAAACACCGGGAAATCCGAGGCAATCCTCCCCGGCGCTGACTCTAGGGATTTCCCAAAGTCCTGTACTTTATATGCGCGTTGCGCGTTGTCGCGAGCATTAAACGCTCGTCTCCTTGAGTCCGGAGCTCAGTCTCGATTCGATCTCCGCGTCGCGTGCATATTACATCCCACCGCGAGCGCTCTAATATTACAGAAAAACAGAGCACACCCGAGGCTGCTCTGCAGTACGTCGCTGCATCCATCAGCTATTTTCCGCATATGACGATTTACGCAATCGAACCACTTGCTTGCTGATTTGCATAGCTGCTGCTGGTTGTCGCTCTTTAATAGCTGGCTCTTACTATACGGCCGGCTTGTGCTGCGAAGAATTGAACTTTGAGTGTCTGCTGTTATCGCTTGCGTTGGAGATAATCGCAAAATGACGTACGGCAAGTTTGGTAAGCTGAAACTTTTAATCCTTCATTCGCCTTCCAATACTTTCATTTCAAAGTTTCTCGATATGCAGTACTTTCGAGTTTTTCATTTTTTTTCCTGTATGAAGTCTGCATGAAATTCGAAACTCCGGGTATCCAGAAGCTCGATACGCCTGACTTTCGCGCGAATTCAAATTCAAATCGCTCATTTCCATTGTTTCGTCAAGAAGCAGGTGTCGAGAAGCCGAAGCAGGAAGCAACGTGCATCGGACCATTGCAAGTGAGGCGGGACGTTACGGACTTTCCGTACATCGTAGCATTCGGGGTCATGCTCTTAGTCTGGCTCTCTGTCGGAATCTATGGTAAATATAATAACTGCTGTGCTTTAAAATTTCTAATATTTGTTCAACTGACTTGACTTTTTTTTTCAGCTTTCTGCGTCGGCGATTCAGTATTTTTCCATCACTTCAGGCATTACACGATACACATGGAATTCGTCTACATGGCGGCGTTCTTCCACGAACACATAAAGCAGGCCAGGTAACTTTCTGAATTGTTTCTGAATTGTTTCTGAATTGTTTCTGAATTGTTTCTGAATTGTTTCTGAATTTCACTTAGTGCAATGAAAAAGTACGATACTATTAGTATCCGATTTGCCGATTTCTAACGTGCGCTTTGCCTTGCTACATTCCAGTCACATCGTCATCGGCTTCGTCGCTTGGTCTGCGTTTCTACTGGCGGCAATGGCTATCCTGTTTCGATACACCACCAAAATCTTCGTTTGGGTGACAGTCGGCCTATCGGCAATTATGGTGCTAACGATTTGGGTTTTTCTAATATACGGTATGGATGTGCACGGTTTCCACGTGTTGGACGGTTTGCTACTGCTTTTCTTCATAACCATCGTCTATGGGCTGCTGGTATACTCGATCGTCCAAGCAGGAACCAAGATGGTCTGCAAAATCATCAGAGAGTCTTGCAAGTGAGTAGACTGCAACAAACAATCGGGAAGCGATCTAATCGATATATTTTTCAGAGTGATGCTCTTCTTCCCGTCTACACTCGCTCTTGCAGCGGTGCAGTTCTCATTGCAACTTTCGATAGCCATATTCTCGGGAGCGGTTTACATGTATTTGACGAGCATTCGACAATTCGTGGTCACGGAGGCTATGGACATCGCGAACGCCACCGATGAAGACTTTACGAGCGAGGAACTGAACGAGACAGACACGTCAGCACATTGGTTCTACGAGGACGAGATTTTCTATCGGAACTTCTCGTCTCCCGCCCACATCCCCCTGTTTCACCTGATCAATTACTGTGGTTTCTTCTGGTCAACCTGGTTCCTCATGGGAGCGGGAAGGATGGTCTTGACCGCAGCCTTCGCCACCTGGTATCAGACGAAAGATAAGAGCGCCATTCCACTGAACCTGATACCTCAATGCTTCATGATGATAATGAGGTGACGATTGCACGCGCGTAAAGCTGCGATTCTGCGCAGTTAATTGGCACTTGTAATGCTGTCTTTAAACTTTCCCAATGCAGGCATCACGCGGGAACCTTGGCTTACGCGTCATCGCCGGTCACAATCGTTCCAATGTGCATCGTGGTTTGGAAGTACGGAAGGGACAAGCTCAAGGAAATGTACAAACGGCCAGTCTTGATGATCTCGTGGTTGACCATAGCCCTGAAATTTTCATTCGACGCCATGACCATGACCGCCATCAACGGACATACGTTCTACAAATCAGCCAAAGAGTCTTACATTCTATTCATGAAGCATCCTGTGTCTTATCTGGCGATGAACACCGTAAGTAGTCTGTGACTGATGCGCACTCTACATTGTGATGCGTGTCACTTTGAGATTGATGAAAAATCCCTTCTCTGTTCAGGTGACCGAGTACGTCATCGTTCTCGGAACGATACTTCACCCCATTCTGTCGATGTTCTCCGTTCTCGGTTACATATCGATTTTCGATCTATCGGATTACAAAAGGGGCGTAGCCCCCACAGCCGTGTTGGTAGTCTCGATGATAGCTATGTTCATGTCGATAACCTTGTTCATGGTGTTCCGGTCGGCCGCAAACACCATTCGCCACTGTTACCAGGAAGACGCCAAGGCCAATCAGGAGTCGGAAATGAATCTCTACCAGGTTCAAGTGGACGATCTTTCGATCGGCGATGTCGAGCAGGATCCTTGAACTGGCTTAGAAGCGAGCGTTTGCAGGAGTTACTTTGCCATCAAGGACTTAAATTTGTGCCAGCGTTTCCGCGGCAAAACTAAGCAATCAAGCGGTCAAGCTTTGTTTTCTGCGCGCAATATGATAGTTTTGGTGAACGCGATGGAATACGAATTAGGATTAAATAACTACGCGTTAATCAGTAATATTGCTCTCATATGAATTCAAAGCGCACGTGTGATTGTGGAATCGATGATCATGATTGTTACTAATTTTACGCTTACAGTTCCTGTTATGTATATATGTATGGCGGCCTAAGTAGTTGTATGCAGTCTTTTTGTATTCGAGTAACTCGAGTTCGACGAAATTATCTCCACTCGTATCTCCACTGATGTGATATAATGTTAAGATGCGGATATCTGCGACATATAAGCACTTATGTCCCGTGCTTTTTCTGCACTTGTATCAAGTTCTCACGCTAAAGATGTAGTATTGTCGAAGGAAAATAATAAAGTTTCGAACTTTGTATAGCAAAGCGCGAAAAGCCTTATCTGTCCAACGATCGCTCTCCATCCAGTCGACGTTTTTTCACCAACGAGCAATCGCATCAATAGCTCACGAAGCCCGATGACGGAACAGAGCCACTTGTCGTGTCCCGCTCAAAGCCAAGGTAAGTAAGCACTCGCCGTGCGGCGCCTACAGTGCATGGAAGCTCTGTTCCGTGTAATCTCGAGGCTGCCGAGAAGAAAGCGGGGGCGGGAGCGCAAAAGAAAGGAAGAGAGTGAGTGAGAGAGAAAGATCCCGAGCTCTCGAGTGAAAATGTTTGGCGCGACGGGGAGGAATCGAAGCACACAGGTCGTGTAGTGCAAGAGCGCGCGGGGCTGAAAACACGACGACCCTTCGTCGGAGGGGGTGGCAGTGGCGCGAGACACGCGGCCCTCGAGGAAATGGAAACCGTGCCGCAAATACCGGCAGCCCGGCTCAGGAACTGTCGTTTTTGACCGGCTTATTATATGGCTACGCGCGTCTGTATATTACACTCCAACTTCCCGATGTCGAGGGCTTTTTGCCGCGGTCTTTTTATTACTTTCTCCCCGAGATTCGTGATCGATGGAACTGGAGGGCTTTGCGAAGGTATAACGACGTGCGGGCTGGACTTTTACGCGCTCCGCGTCGCCCCGAGAGCCGAAGAACTGAGTACACGGTACTTGACGCGACGCTTCGGAATAAGTTGCGGCAGCTCGAGATTGAATTTCGGAAAAACAGCCGCGCGTGAGCTCGAGCAGAAAAAGTGCGCATACTCGGAGAGTGAGCAGGAGAGAAGCAGCTCCCTCGCGGCGGTCCGCACACCAGCCTTTATCTCCGTGTCCCGCAGCGTCGGTGCCGGCACACCGGGGGAGTGTCGTCCGCGTATCGATTCTGCGCGGGGCTGCGGCATTCAGCCGCTCACACACACGCGCGCGCACACACACGGGCGCGCGTTCGCAGACAGTCCTGGTGGACCAGATCTCGAGAGAGAGAGAGAGAGAGAGAGAGAGGGATAGGGGGTTTGGCTGGTGATATAGAGCTGTATAGAATTGGGGGAGTATACGCGAACGCGGTGAAGGGCGCGACCGAACGGCTGATAATGATGACATCGCTTTATAGCTTCGCAGAGCATCGATTTATGAAAGCCGCTCGTGTGGCTGAGCGACTCCGCGCGTCTGTGTCCGGCTGGCTGGCTGACTCTTCCTTTTATTGCGAGGAGCTTATATATAGACCGTATTATTATGTGTGGCAAAAGGGACATATTTCGGGAGGCTTCGTCGTAATGACGCCTACCGCGCCGATGCTGCATCTTTGTTCCTCCGCGCGCTCTTAGCAGCTCGTTAGCCGCTCTCGTTATAGCGCGCGCTCGATTGCAGCATCGCAGTACTTTGGCGGACGACATACATAATATGCGACGGTCCATTAATCAGCGAAAAATTGCAAACACATGCTGCCGCGCCGAGAGCTCATGACTTTTGAATCCGTCGGTGCGACGACGGGGGGTGCGACGGTTATTACTCTGCTCCCCGATATACGCGCCGCTCTCGTTTGGGGCTGGGGCGTGCGTGCGGGGCGGCAAATAACGTTTGCCGGTAATTGGCAGATACATACTGCGCCGGAGGACGCGCATAATGGGAATAAAAAGATCTGCTCTCCCGCGCGTTATGGCCCATGAAATCAGTCGTTGGTTCGGCCCTATTACTGCGTGGGAGTGAATTTCGGAGCAGACGCTCCGCGTTTGCGCGGCGAGGAAAAAAAGCTCGATTCGGGGGCACAATGAAGATTGTCGGGCCATTGTGCGCGGCCTATACTAATGGATTGCGAAATCGCGATAAAATTGAAGAGAAACTCGCGGCCTCGAAAGCGCGCCGGGCCGGCGAGGCAGGGGAGAAAAACGGATTAGATGGCGAGGCAAAGCTGGCCCTGCGAGTTCGAAACGGCGAAAGCAATACACTTCCATTAGTTAAATTGTTTCCTCGAAACCCTCTGGATTTTTCAACTCTTTGACCCCCCCCCCCCCCCCCCCCCCCCACCGTTATTTCCTTTCTTTCGCTCTCCCCGCGCGCTCTAGCTGCTGTCTGCACTTTCACTTTGCCACTGTGCCTATACGCCTTTCCGCGCCTCACAAGCGACACAGCTTCCACGAATTCTCCCGAGTATCGATGATGAGTATAAGCGATCTCTCAATAGAGCCCTGATTCGGTCCGAATCCGCGGAAGCCGACGGACGCGACGGACGCGACAAAACACTCGATCGAGGGAAGACCGGTCAATTCGAGAGGACCGACTGTAGCCGAGGCCGAAGAATCGAGGCTTCGCGCTATGCGAAAGTGGAACGAGGCGCGCGCCGTTTGGAAAAAATACTCTTAAGAGCGCGAACGAGGTCGCGCGGTGTCGAAAGGACTCTTTGATGTTTCTCATTATCTTGGCCCGAGAGATGCTTTGCGCTTCTAGACTCTAGAGCTGAAATCTGTCTGGCTGAATGTCGAGCCGACTGTATTATTATTATTGCATCATCCATCCGAGAGCTTCGGGCGAAATTTAAAAAAAAAAATTTTAAAAAAAATAGCCGTTTGACACTGACTTTCGTTCGTGCCGCGAGTCAGAATCTCCGCGGGCTAATTTGTGTTTACCTCGCATTCTGGAGGTCTCGCGCATTAGGCTTGCGAAATAATGAAAGCAATTTGGGCCTGAGGTACAATTGGCATAACGATGCCTCTAGCGCAAGATGCATTTCTCGACTGGCGCACAATCCTATATAAATGTACACGCGGGGCTCGAGACTTTTCATTCCGAGGATCCATGCTGTCTTCTTACGGCGCTTTCAGAGATGAGGTCCGTTCTGCTGATCTTTTGCCTGGCGTCCGTAGCGGTGAGTACTTTTGTTGCTTGTTTCGGCCGCTCAGCAGTTGAATTGACAGCGGTTTTTCGTCTCCAAAGGTCCGCGTATCCGCTCACCTTTCTCCCGTGGCCGACAGCTTCAAAGCGTGCTTGGCTGAAAGTGGAATGACTAGAGGTATCGCGACGCGTTTTCTCATTCGAAACCGCGATCGATCGATGGGCTCGCATAAATTTTGATTTCTGTTTCTCGCAGACGATTTTATCAAGACCTTGCAGTCGAGCGACGACTCGAAAGCCCAGTGCATCGCGGCCTGTACGATGGAGAAGGAGAAATTCGTGAGTAGATATTGCATTCGAATGGGCGAGTTCAACGAGCTTCACAATTGCGAAAACTGTTGCAGATGAGCGACGAGAAGATAAACATAGACGCGATAATAGCGAAGATGGAGGACGTGTCGCAGGAGATTGGCAAAGTCCAGATAAGGAATTTAGTGAGGAACTGCGCAGCCGAAGGTAACCTCAGCATGAGTTCGCATGTTGCCTCTGCACCAGGTTTTCATCTATTGTTAAAAAGCTTTCTGGACACATTTTCAAAGATTAGACAATCTTACGAACGATTAGCCTGTCACAGCCGCGGATTAGTAATTAAAAATATTCGAATGTTTTAGCTAAGGACAAGAGCGGCAAGTGCGGCGTCGCTCACTCCGTCGTGAGGTGCATACACGACGAGTTGCGAAAGGAAGGCTGGATATAACAAGCGGAAAGGCATCAGTCATTTCGATATCTGCACACACTGCGCGAAGCAGGCATCTGTAAAAGCCAATAATAAAGCATGTGTTTTCCCCCAATGTGATCGTCCTTTAATTTCACGAGCAATCAAACGCTCGTTTCGAAACCCAAATAAGAAGGCAAGCGTTATTTAAATCCCGCGCGCAGACACAGTAACAGCCTGCGCAAACAGCAACACCGCACAGTCGACAGCGCACGTATATCCATACACACAGCGCAGAGCACGGCGTTTTCACCCGGCGAATCGGCGATTAATGGCAGACCGCAGCGCTTTCAATTCGCTTTTCGAACGCTCTCGCAGCCCATCTGCCCCATCTGCCGCAGCGCCCGCAACGTATACACGCCGGACGCCGGCTCCTGTGTGCAACAAGTATAGATACGCACACACGTACACGGTCGAGTCCCTGCGGGCCCTTTTACCGGGCGGCGATTTCAATTACTCCAGAAGGACTCGTATTTCAGCGGACTCGTTGAGCAAAGTGAGGCCGAGATGCTCGCACTGCGCGGCCGATGATTAAGGCGAGGAATTTCGACTCGGCTGGCTTTTTGGCTTTTTTAATGAAACTTAGGGCTATTGTGCAGCTGGCTTTCGCGTCGACAGAATTTATCTCGTGGACTTTTACGCGCCTACTTTGTATATTGCCCAACGGTCTCTATCGAGCTCTGATATCTAGAATATAAAGCAGGATATATGGCGGCAGCACAAATATAAGCGCAAAGATCGCGAAGGTCTTGAGAGATGCGATAAATAAAAACAAGCATGCGAGTGCGTGACGCAAGTCGCGAATTCAGGGCCCGCTCGCGAGAAACACGCGTGTGCGCTGCACGCCTTTATTACACACAACGACGACGAGGTCATCCGCAGCCCAAGGTCAGCGATTCGTCGTACACACTGTACGGTCAACGCCGGATAACGCGGGTATGGACGTACGGTAAGTATATGCGCTCGCTCGAAAGGAACGTATTGCCTAGATTCGTTCTTAATTGGATGCGAAAGTGGTTCATATGAGCGAGGCTAGATGATGCCGACGGCATGTGAGCTAATAGTTTGCTCCAGTTTTGAAACGATCCTGAGATTCGAACAAACGACGTTCTCGTACGCGCGTGGAGCAAATTTTTTTTCCCCGCTCTTATCGAGAAGAGCGATCCGAACAATTCGACCTTCGCCCCCGATGTAAGCTGCTACATACATCGAGATTTTATATTTTTACGTATACCTTCCCTACTCACTGTGCGCCGCGCACAGTCTCATCCGCTTTGTATTACTGCGTATAGCTAACGGAGTAGACGGGCACGTCTGCGCGCGATACTCGAAAGCGCGCGTATAATCTAAGGCGAAGCTTCGCAGGATTGAGTTCTCACGGGTCGCAAGCTCGAGTGAACGAGCGAGGGAATAAATCCCCGGTCGAACGTGTAATCCCCTGCCTGCGGGGAGAGCTGCTCGGGGACCTTTCGTATATACATACTCGCTCGCTTTGTATACTGACGCGGAGAGAAGGGTATTTAAAAACGACTCGCGCTACCACCCGTTGACGATTTTATCGATCGTCTAATTGCTTATGATAATCAGCCGGAAAATGAGCCGGCCGCACGCGTCGCGGAGGCGCTGCAGGTTGTAACAAAAGAGCGATTCTCCATATAAGAGTGTTAAAGCGAACGCGAAAAAGAGCGAGTCCCCCTCCGATGCAACAATGCGTTATTAACGAGATTTTCTCTCTCTCTCTCTCTCTCTCTCTCTGCGCCGCTCTCGCCGGGCTCGACACAGACAGACGCTGAAAAGCGCCCGCCGCGAGGCCGAGGAGGAGAGGAAGAGGCCTCGGTCATTGTCTCGGCGCCAAAGGCGTTTTTTCCGACAGAGAGCCGAGAGAGCGAGAACGGGACGAAACGGAGCGCGCGGAAGGAGAGCTGCCGGCGGGAGGAATAACGTGGAATAACGCGAACTTTGCTCATTAGACCGGCTTTTCTTCCCTCTTTTTTTCACGCGCCCGGCCGCCTCTGTCTACGCATCGTCGCGCGAGAAACTTTGTCAACCTGCAGCATATCGCTGGGGCCGTCGATTCGGTCGAGCGGTCGTAGCGGGGAAAATCGATGACGCTGCAGAGCCGTAAGCCCGAACGAGTGTGTGTGTGTGTGTGTGTGTGTGTGCCGAAAATCCTGGGCATTAGAGCGGGGGCTGCTTGTTTTCCTTGGCGCTGCAGCGAATTACGCATTACACGGGCCGGCTCTCGAAATAATCCGCGTAAGCCGCTAAACGCGCTAAACGCCGGCAATTTGTGCGCCAGCGAAAACAATATTCCCCGTACGCACTCGCCAAGTGCTGCGGGGCGGGGGCTGTATACGCAGCTCCTCTATACACCTAGCGCGCGGATCTCCCCAGTGTGCGGTGTGCGCACAGCCCCGGAAGCGAAAATTCTCCCTAATGCGCGCCTCGGCTTTCGTGCCTGCGTGCGTGTAGGGGCATCCGGGGGACTATAACCTGCGCCCCGCGCTCCATTATCGCGGATTCAATGCGCGCGCCATTTCGACTGATCGATGATTGTCGTCGTAGCCGCGAAATAATGGACGTTCGAGAGCCGTCGACTCGAATGAATGTGGCAGCGATCGGAAGAAAGCTGATACGCGGCGATAGAGCGATGCATCAAAGCCCGACCGTACGTTTGCACTTGATATATACGGACAGGCGTTAATGTCCTGCGACGACGACGGCCGAAGGCCTAATGGAGTGGCAGCGCGATCGGACTCGACATGCATCTCGGATTTCACTCCCGATCGAGTTGTGCGCCTATGATACGCGTCACGCTGCCGAGCTTCGAGTCTCTCGGTCGTCGCGACTTTTCCACCGCATACAGCTCTCTTCAAAATACCTCAGGCAGACGTTGTTCCGCGCGCGAGGCGAAACGCGAGGCGGTGAAAGCCAAAAACTCCGTACGTCTGCTGTAACCCGTTTGACGCTCGTGTGGTGCGCGTTATGTGTGCGCGCGCGCGCCAGAGAGAGGTTGCGGAATCCGCCGCTCAGGGCTATGGGAAAATTTTCGCTCTGATAATTTCGCGGATATTGCACATGAGCGCTCACAGCGCGCTGAAAAGTGTCCGTCTCGTTTTGCGGCGCGCGCATATGTTGGCCTGAAATTTCGTTCTACGGCGATCTCCATAGCGCAAGTGTCGACGGCGGCGAGTGAAAGTCCCCTCGAGCGCAGAAGCAGGCCATGGCTCGGCGATGTGCCGCCCGTTACGCAATCGTATTATATTATTGTGCGATCGGCGCGTCCTGCGGCTTTCAAACGCGCTTCACAATGCCTAGCCCCTCGCCTCCTTTCTATGGGCCGAGGTAAGGCTTCTGATGCGCGCTTAGCCGCGGACTCGACTCGGTGACTTTTTCGCGCTCGGAAAGTATGTTTGCCGCGGGAGAAAGTTGTAGGCGCGCGTACTTTTACTTTTTACTTTTGAAGACCGGCAGCTCAGTGCAGAGTCCGAGGTTCGTTTTTCGGCGATTCACACAAGGTCTTCCAAAACAAGAACATTCGCTGAAACTCACCGGAATGCAACGTCACGGCGATGCCAAGGAGCAGGCCGGCGAGCAAGTGCATCCTCGTCGCCCTCGGCATCGTGCTTCCTCTTCTCCTCGCTTCGTCGATGACTTGGCTATCCGTCTCCTCGCCTGCGCCGCTGCTGCTGCTGCTGCTGCTGCTGCTGCTGCTGCTGTTGTTATTCCGCTGCACACTTGCGATTATCACGCGCGACACTTACATTTGATCTGCAAATCCACAAGAGGGTGAGCGAGGCCGATCGCACTGTACCGGTCGTTCGGGCGAGGCTGCCGCGAGTATCGAGCCGATCGAGAAAGAGAAACAGGAGAGAGACGTATGTCTGTGTGTGTACCCAAAGCCGGTCCAACGCGATCTAAAGCGTGTCTCTCGCTGCGTGCGAAGCGGCGGCGATGCCGATCCGCGACCTTCGCTGCGCTGGGCGAGCGGCGGCGAGCAATACACGCGGAGGAGAGAGAAGGTAAAATCGGCGCCGGTACTCGTGTCTATACAGCGTACCTATACTACTCGCTCGGCTCTCTCTCTCTCTCTCTCTCTCTCTCCGCTTTGCGTGAAAAGTTCGAAGGAGCGTCGACCGATCGAGGAATCGTTCCGAATCGTCGGGAAACCCATAAGGGTATTGCACCGAAGACTCGCGATACCAATGCGTGTGCGGAGCTGGCGACAACCCGTGGAAAATGTAATATCGAGCTGGAGCTCTTCGCAAATATTTAAACAACCTCGGCGAATGCGTGTGAAGGCGAATTTTATTTTCGGTAAACAGCCCGTTGGACGAGTGTCTCGCTTTCGGCCGTGAGATTAATTTCGCCGCGTAAAATGAAAGTATTCTCGCGCAACTTTTTTTTCATTTGACTTTGACGCCGTCGTGTTTTTAATCAACGCAGCTTTTTACGATATTAGTCCGCGGCCCGAGTGTGCTCTGTAATATTGGTTTTCTGAATTAAAAATTTTTGCTCCCAGCGGGATAAACTGCGGGACCTAGTGTGAACGTGTCATACTAGCCGCGATCAACATAAACACTCGACTGAATCAAGTTAACGGGCCTCGACTACTTTACGACTTCGCAGGTTCAAGGCTTCTCAAAATCTTCGATCCGCGATGGATTCTTTCATGAATAATTCAGAGTGCGAGGCTGTCTAGCAGACGAGTCGCCGTGTGATGTACTGGTGAGAGGTCCGTCACGCCGATCTCACTGAGGTGATCACGTGCGAGGCGATGAAGCTATTCGGACTATTCCAACTTCCAAACGACTCATCCGACGCACGCTGGAATTTCTGAAATTCCGGGAATTCGCACCTTGGCCGCGTTTTCCGCAATTTCACAAACAAAAATTTCACAAACAAGGACCGAGTGCATGATCGTCACAAGCACGCGTGGAAAGTACGGTGGCGGAAGCGGTCGCTCAGGTAGACCGAGACCGACGGCCGGACGGCGGGAGTAGCACAGGTGTAGGTCGATACCTAGTTAAGGGGCGCCTCGCTGCAGTGATATTTGGCGCGCGCGCACAGATGCGCCGCGGCAGCGCGTGCGGTATCTGCTCACGCTCGGCTCTGCTCCGCTCTCGGACTGAGCCGAAAGCTCCGGGCCGGCATATGTATTGGCTCCCGACGCCGGCGCGAGTCAAGCTCCACCCACGCGCGCGCGCATCTCCCCCTGTGGGAGGGCTCGAGCTTGCGCGCCCGCGCCGCCAAGCTTGCGACCTTTGACCAGGCCGGGCCACTCTTCTCTGCCGCTGCTGATTTATCAAGGTCGAGCGGCGGCCGAGATTTTTTCCTGCGACGTTTCGCGCGCTTTCGGGGCCGAAAGCTCGTCCCGCCTCAGCGAGACGTCGCGGAGGAATGTCACGAGGGGCAGAAAAATCAGCACTTGATGCGTCGCATCGAGCGGAAATGACGGCGGGCGAAGCAGCAGCAGCAGCAGCAGCAGCAGCAGCAGCAGCAGGCAATCACGGAGCGGAATTCCCGAGGACATGCAGCCATCTCGAGCGAATCGTGCAGGCACATAGTAAGCTGAGAAACGCTATGTATTGCGACGTCGTCCTCGCAGATTCTCAAAGCATCCCTCGATCCATCACGAGGAATCCCGCAAACAAAAGCGTATTACGAGCACACAGAAGGAGAAAAATCTGATCGAACAGTATATAGCACACGCACGGCTGCTGATCGATTCGCGATGCGTCGCTGCCGGAATTTCAAATTCGCGCCGACGACTCGCTTTCCTACTGCACCGCCGAGTGTACATTACGGAGCGCGAGGCGAGAAAAACCGCGCGGCTCGCAAAATGAATGGATCGCAAGAGAGAGGGCGAGTTATACTGGGCTCCCTTTTCTCTTGGGCCGGAGGAAGTAATATATTTTTCTGCGAGTTTCTGCTCTTTGAAATAATCAAACGAGAGCTTATAAAGTTCGGCCGTGCGCGCGAGGCCCGGCTCTGAATCCCGGATTAGCTTGTCCCGCGCGATAGGATTTTTCCTTATTTATGCATGTGATGAGATTTCCCGGGAGAAAATCGATTTCCGATACACGCCGGCGAAGCTTCGCTCTCGTGTACACGCGGTCCGCTGATTTCGAGAGGAGTCTGCAGATTGCGAGAAAGTTTGGCAGTGCCGCGGGCTACTCCGCCAGGTAAGACGTACGCGTGAATAAAAGCACCATAGAAGCACTCAGAAACCATCAGCAGTTACTGGACGTCGTTGAGGCGAAAAAGAAACTTTGTCGCAACGCTGACAAGGGCCGTAAAGCGAGCATTTCAAAATCGAAGAAGCTAATGCAGTTGCGCAAAAAAGCATTCAATGCGACAATGCGTACATTCTCACCTCGCGAGTAGCCAAGTTTAATACCGCGTGTACAGGGAGAGAGGAGAGCAAAGGGGAGGCGGCACGTGGCGGCACGTGGCGGCTTTGGGCGTACGCGCGTCTCATAAACTGCGCGAGGGGCGGCCTCGGCTCCTCTCTCCCTCAGCGCTGTTGGCAACGCGCGCACGCTTCACATATATTAACGTCGAGAGTCTATGTACTCGACGAATCGCCTTTATGAATTACGCGACCCTACGACCCACGGCGAAACTTGCGCCGCGCGGCTAGACGAGTGAGGGCTAGTCCGTGACTGAGGCTCGGCTCTTACGTCCTCGCGGCTATAACATGTCGTCACGAATTCGGGAAAGAAGGCAAGGCAATCAATTACACGGCCGCTGTATATCCTCGTTTAAAACTCGACGCCGTATATTCTCCCAGAGCTAATCCTCGCCGAGCGGCTGACGGTATACACTGCATCGGCGTCCGACTTAATTAGCCCGTTACTACTTAACTCGCCCCTTTGTGATTTAGCGAGCGATAATTGAATCGAATAATCCGATCTGAAATTACCATTGAAGAATCGAACGCGGCAGTTGGCCGAGAGGGCGTTAGATGGCGCGACCCGAGCCTCCGCGCGCCAGAGAGGGAGAGAGAACAAAAAGCTGCGCAGCGAGCCAGCGCGAGAGGCTGCGAGAGCTTGCGGAACACCGGCCGGGAGTAGCTGGCAAAAAGGCGGCAAAATAATTAGCTAATATCACGTGCTGAGTTTTTATCGCGCGGAAATTAGATTGTAGCTTTCGAATATAATTATGCAGTGCATGGGATTAAATTAAGCCTCTCTTCGTACTGATGGGTGCTGCGATAATAGGCTGCAATCGTTCGAGCCTAAGATGAGAAAGACGCCGCTTATACATACAAACTGCAGAGCGGAAGGAGAAGGCGCTGCAGGCGGAGGCGGAGGAGGCGAGGAGCGCCGGTTTATTGATTCGGTTTTTCTTTTCAGCCGAGTCGGGAGCTTTCCCGTGCTTTTCCGCGTACAGCCATTCTGACGATAGAAAGCGATTCCAAACGACACCTGTGTGCAGCAGTAATTCGAAATCCAAGCATTTGTCGGGTCCTCCGTCGCGGTTTCAAATATTGCACAAATTCTCCTACGTCGCGCAGATTGTATACATTTTTCGCGAGACGCAACTCGAGGACAATTGGGTCAAGCCGTTTCTCCCTGCTCCGCTTTTGCGATTCACTTTACGCTCGCGCTTTATACGGCATTTTCCGAGATTCGTCAAAATGGAATCTCGGCGCACAAAGTATCGTGATTTCGTTACGCGCGACGCTCGTTAGTCGACACTCGATGGATTCGACTTGTCCTACATCGGCTTCGTTCCTGGCTTTGGCAGAGAACGCGAGCAAACGTAAACTGGAGGTTGGAGTTGGGTATAATTTTTCGGACAAGATTTCTTGAAACGAACACGCACGCCATCAAACTATTGCAACAGTCATCCTCGCGTCATCGCGCGATAAAGAGCGGAAATATGGCCAGGGGGAGAAGCGCGGGGAAAGGACGCCGGATGACGCAGCCTTTTCTCTGAAATCCTCGTATCGTGAATCGACTGCGCTTTCGATCAGCATAATTCCGAGCTGCACAATGCGAGAGATATTAGAGGGGAAAAATCCTCCGCGCGAGCGAACTAAAGCGTCCGCATAAGGCCGATATAAGCTGCATCGCATTATCAGGAGCAGCCGATTGGTCGACTGCACACAGACATCGGCTGGCGCATAAGCGTATAGCGAGTACACTATATATAGCTTGGCGCGAGCTAGCGATCGAAATGAATTCGCTGTTTACCCGAGGCTCCCCGGCAGGCGATGCGCGCCCTCGCCTACTCCGGATGCGCAATAGCCGCCGGGCTAGGCTCTCTCTCTCTCTCTCTCTCTCTCTCTCGCTTCATCCCGCGCTCTGCTGCGGCCCGGAGTTCAAGGGCTGAATTACTGCGAGGAGCCCCAGCTTTCACTGTCTCGACTAGCCCCTCGCTTATCCTCTCTCTCTCTCTCTCTCTCTCTCTCTCTCTCTCTCTCTCTCTCTCTCTCTCTCCAAACTCTCGGCTTTTTCATTTCATTTTTACTTTTTATCCTCGCGGCCCCTTCTATCGGCCAGCCTATAATAGTTTTCGATTCCGGCCAGCGTCGATACGCACCCCCGAAACGCATCAGCTCCGTACAGTCGGTCTCGATTATCCCAAATGAGGGGTTACAGCCGGACGTTTGAGTAAATCGAAGATCATCATCGCAGTCGCGCGACACCCCTATAACGTGCATGTATAAACGAGGATCGACGCAATCAATCGGCACGCGTGCGTGTGAAATCGTCATCGCATCCAATAAGCGGATATCTACCCCCTGACTTTTATGTTCTCGAGCAATTTCCTCGTTGGAGGGAACCTTTTGGAAAACCAGCGACTCGTCTTTTTCGGCGCAGATCATCTTTCTAATTTTCCTGCCAGCTTATTAAGCAGTAGAGCAGAGTCGTCCGGATGAATAGTCGAGGAAAGAAGAGCAGCAGCGGTTAACGAGTGCAGTGCGGCAGTGCTAGCTCGTATGTAAAATTTCGACGGCATCAGGATTAAATGAAGAGGCTTTGAGAGAGTACTTTTGCGGATTATAAGGCTCGCACGAGCATGCAGGAACATGCAGACTGAAAGAGGACTTTTCATTATACGAGAAATGTGTTTAAAACTCTGCTCTTGAATTTTTTATCAATTTTTTCCTTTCCATGCATCTAGTGGCGATAAACCCGCGTTTTCAAGCTGTTACAATATCTTAAATGTATGTTAGTCGGATATACATCAACGCGATACGTATCCAGCATATAACTAATGATATTTTTCTTTACAACATCGTTACAAATTTTTTTACGCTTTTGAAAAATACTCCGAAATGTGTCTTTTGTTATTATACATTATGCCACTGCGAGGAGCTGGAAGGCAATCAACGTTTCATGAAGTGAATGTTCTCATTATGCAATTAAATCTCATTACCCGTTCTCTCTATGAATGTCAATTGATTCGATTCCAAACTACGTGTTACGTGAGGATTATGAGTGAATATATTCAGTAGTCGTATCTGGTATATTAATTCCATTTGTCGAAAAAAAAAAAAAATATTCAATTTGCATAACTATAACATGCAGGATTTGTAAAAATTGTGACGATTCAAAAGTATACAGGTCTACACAGAGATAGAGATTACGTTTGACGATAGCAAGAATAGTTTGAACAACTATAGTTTTGACTTTTTTTCATTAATTTCGCACCATTTGTCTCAAAGGTCGTATATCCCCAAATCTCCCTATAGAATAATGATTGCTGGATTTAATGTATTGAAAAATGTCGCAATATTTTTTAAAATAATTATTATCTTGCCACTTTCTTTAAAAGCTTTAATTGAAAAAAAACAAAATTAGCTAAAAAATGATAAGAATTTAAAGAAAGAATAAAAATGACTTGATTCTGTAAGAAAATTCACGAGATTTTGTAAATTATTTACTGTTTGATTTTTCTTCATTCTCATTTATTGTCAATGCTCTCCCTTGTACTTTTCGTTTCTACGGCTACGTGATTTTCGTCTGTAATCTTATGCATTGCATAAACATTCTTATGTCAAATTTCGTTGTGAATTTAAACTGCCACCAGTAAAGGACCATTAAAAAGATAGTTAAAAAATCTTATCAATCAAGTTTTTAACGTAATTGTCGTAAAACAATTTTCCGTAGAAGTGCTCGCGTGAACCTAAAAATGCTGGGTAGAAAATTTATTTTTGATTATAATTGTGGGCTCCCGCGGCCTACCAGCGATACTGGCGACAAAAAAGATCAAAGTGCGTGCGCAATTGCACATCGCGAGACCCCCTCCCGCGGGCGCACCCCCAGGAGTTCATCGTCAACGACGTGCTGCTACGACGGGCGCCTCCTCAGGTCAAGCCGCCGGCAGGACAAACCACGCCGTGCATAGAGGTTGCGCTAGGTAAAAAAAAGTGGCACTTTGATCTCAGCCAGTTGTAGGCCGAGGAGCGACTCTGCTGTCGCTTTCTGGGCCTTTATGGCTTAAAAAACCTAAAAACACGCGCGGGATGCGGAACGGCACTCGCCACCTAGCGGTCGCTTTCTGTACTTTTTGCTCGCGATGATGCCCAATAGCCCATGATACTTGATTCGATAGAACGCGACAACTAACTAGGAAGCCTCAAGGCCGCATCATTTACTTTAATTTTAGTTGTAAACTAAATGTATAAACGCTCTAGTACTATGTGGAATGATAATTAGATAAAAAACAAACACAATCAAAATGATGCAAAACTATAGCCCATAGGCACGTGTCCGACCAACATTTAGCTTATCTACTTGTTTAAACTATTCTCGCTTTTTTACAACGCAATGCAGTAAAAATACGTGTGTTCCGAGATACCAGATGAGCCAGCTCGAGAACGGAGAAGCGGAGAAAGATTCAGATAGAGAAAAGAGGAAGTGAAAAGGAGGGTCGATATTAGAATGGTAAATTAGGGGGTGCAGAAAAGGAGATATCAGATTTAGCCGAATAAAAGGGAAGATCGTTTATAGAGTGCGACTCCTTCTTCGGGATATCTTTGGATTTGAGGGGATCCGGCAGGGCATTAAACGTAATCGTAGAGGGGTTATTCGTGAATGATTGATGATAGTTTTGCGCCGCCGGTTATAGCCTACTGTACCAGAAACTTTGAATCGATATTCCGGAAAGAGTATTCGGCATTGGCATTCGTTGGATAATCAACTGGGTTTCGTTTTTTAATGAAAAGTCATAAGTGTAATTTCAATCTGATGTTTAATTTATCTCATTTTTTCGAATAATGTTCATCGGCGTAGCATTATATCAATTTAGTTTTGACAAGAATTCGAGAATTTCTCATTATGCTCTGTACAACGAATGCAATTTCCATTCTATATAGTTTTCTCCAACAATGACGATTACACGAGTGGCGCCACCTGTCAGAAGTAATTCCCACTCACAAAAGACACCCCTCTATGGCCGTGGTGAATGCTCGGTTGGTTCGTGCGTGGGATAAGTAGGGAGCTCGTATTATTGGTTAGCTACAACAATGCACGTCGTTACGTTTTCTGCGGAATGCAATTTTACGAAAAAAATCGTCATAAAAGCTAAGCTTCTGCGTTATAAGTATATAAAAAGGATAATCAGGCAAAATAGATTTGTAACATTGCGCCCGAACGGTTTACACACAGAAAACTATCTCCCAATGCAAAGCCGGAATCCTCCGCCAATGAATACGAAATCGCGGTGAAAGAAAACCGTCGCAAGCTCTCGTCGCCGAATCAAATAAATATAATAGCTCACGATCCCGCGCGCAAAACGTCGAGCCCGCAGACGTACACGCGGCGACTGGGAAGAGAAAAGATTCAATTTGTATCAAGATCGGGAAGGTAGTCGCATAAGCGAAAGCGGCCTCGGCTGCAGATATAAAAGGGCTGCCGCGAGGGGACTACTGCCGCCGCGGGGGGTGTATGCGGGGCTGAACGACGCGCGGCGTTAAGAGCCGTTAAGTCGATAAGCGCGCGAGTTTACGACTATGGAGAAGCGGCCATTTGAATAAAGCAATTTGCAGGCCGAATGCAAAGTCGATGCTGTCGCTGGTATTTAATTCGCGCGCACCCCAGAGCGGCCGCGGGAGAGTTACTCGATTCGATCCGACGTGCGAGCGCCCGAAGCGGGGGATATCGGGGAGGGAGGCCTGGAGGGAGACAACGCCGAGACTGGCTACCGGCCGTGTGTATATATATATACACATACATATAGAATAACTTAATGTAAGAAGTACAAAAGTTCTACCGATTGCGCAACCTTTGATATACGAGTTAAATCAATTTATTCAGAGCTGCGCGAAATTAGTTTCGATTCGAGCGGCGGTCGAAAGTGGGCGGCTTTAAACGAGGGGGCGGAAAAAGCGTAGCGCAGTAGAAGAGCTGGATTCCGGAAAATTTCGTAACGCGCCGCGAAGCCTCGTAACGACTGAAAAAGCAAAATAAACGAGGCGAGAACGGGACAATGGCAGACTGTCGCGCGTTAAAAAGGAGCGAGCATTATAGCTGCACAGCGCGCGATAATAAATCAACCAGTTGCGCCGCGCGCGCTCTCCGCCGTCCCAAACACGCCCCTGTGATGTAGCCAGATGGGTTAATTTCATTGCCCCACCTCCCTCCACGTCTCCCTCACTCGCAGCTTTATACGCGCGCATAGCTATACGAGTATGCTGCAGACAGCCAGGGAGGGGGGAAAAGTTGTCGCGGCGACGATAACGAGTACGTGCTCGGATTTTCGCGAATTTTCAATGAGGCCAGCGCGAGTGCACCTGTTGTACGAATATTAGTCTGTTTCAGTTAATTCACGATTCGTATGCCTGCTTCGGAGGATTAAAGAAACTCAGGGATGTTACTCGAGTGCTGGTGGCCTTTCAAGGGCTGGATCAGGCCTTTGCTCGTCGACGTCGCTTCGAATATTTTGATTCTTCAAATCGTTTTACTTTTTTTTCAACTTTTATCCTTCTCGCGGCAACGTAAATCTCCGCTTTACTGCGGCGGCCGTAAAGTTTAGAAATTCAACAAAGCTTTACGCCGGAAAATGTATGTCGCCCGCGGTATAAAATTTATAAATTCCCGCAGCGATCCAACAATAAATTTGCATAGGAAACACGTCGTGAATTACGTAACGCTCAAAGGGCTGACTCGTTTCGCGTTTCACCGCTTGGCAGGCAAGATTTATCTCCGCGATCAAGCTTTTTTTCGCGCAAAAGACTTATTATAAAAGTTTCAGCAGTCATTAGGTTAACTATAAGACCTTCATTTCATCCCTGAGATCAAAGTTTCAGCAATTAGGTCGCACTTACACAACGACTCGGGCCGACTAGCGTTTCCCTTAATTCGCCCTCCGAGCTGTAGAGAGGGCGAGACAGGCCAAGTTTTATTGGATCTCAGTTTATTCCAGTCTCTGCGAATTGGGTGTACAAAAAGAGAAAATTCCGGGGTCAATTTCCTCCGACGGGCGAGCGGAGCTTGCGTAACACACGCGCACGCTCGGAGGAGCAAAGAGCCTCGCTGCGCGCACAGTCGAGGGGCTGAGACACTTAATTTCTCGGCTGCTCATGGCCTATAACGTAGTCGCGCGTCGCACTCGTGGAATAATATGCGCGCAAGCTCTGCTCTCCAATTGCGGAGCTAATTGACCGCGAGAGCGTGTCTTGGCGCTGACGCTCGGATCACTCGGATACGTCGAGAGGGCGGTTGCTTGGGATCAAGAGGACTGGAGGACTGCGAGAATTCGAGGCTTTGATTGCCAGGGGATAGCGCCTCTTATTGGACGAGTCTGGCTCCGGCTTATCTGCTTTTCTAATGCTCTTCTCCAACTTTGTCAACTATGACAAAGCTCTATGAGCGATCAGCGCATTCGACACACTGGATGAAACATTCAGAGCGCAACAAATGAAATGGCGTGTAATCCAAGTATGCCGTGTTCATTCGACGGTTTTCGATTCGTTACATTGTGTGACATAGATCGGAACACGGCTATGGTATATGAAACATCGAAGGCTGTCGCCTGAGGTGAACTTGTTTCATCTTGTTCTCCCGCAGGCTGATGACATTGATCGCTAAACACTCAGCAGCCAGGTTGCGAAACGTTACGCAGCGACTACGCAATATAAAGCACAGCTCAGCGAGCTTTGAAAAAGATATAAGCTTTAATGAGTCGAAAGATACATAGAGATTCGAGCTACATGTTGTGTACGTCTGTGTTTGAGTTGGCTGTTTGTTTGAACATCTTGAGATATGTTCGAGTCGTGATGCAAGTTCGTGTTTGCGTTATGCGTAGACATCTATTAGACAGGTATATGAAAACGAGCAAACATCTAGTATATGTACATCCAGCATAACGAGCTAATGCGTGGCTAGTACCTTGCGATGGAAAATCCTGAAAATCAAACTACCGACACTTTGGCAACAACAACAATCACACTTTTTGCGCGAACCGTGAGGACACTTCATCGCACGAAAAATCACTTTAAAATCGTCGTCAGCGCGATGTCTCGAGAAATGCCAAGTGCGAGCGCAAGGAAGAACGAAGCAGCTCTAGAAATTCCTAGAATCGTCGGACGCAGCCCTGTGCGGCTAGAAGAGAGGAAAAACGCCTCAGCCACCCCCGCAGTCGAGCGACACGCACTGAACGAGCGCGAAGCATCGTGACCTTTCTCTCTCTCTCTCTCTCTCTCTCTCTCTCAATACTCGCGATATATTCGGGAGATCGTATTACTTGGACATAGGGGGGCACGCGACGCCGGTGCAGCTCTCGCGGAGACGGCCGGAGTCCGGACTCTGGCCGGCCGCAGACGGCTGTTCCCGCGGAGAGCCGCAGAATTCTATCCCTCCTCTGCGCGGGCTCCTGCTTGCCTCCCACCTAACGCTGGTGCCGCTGTTTCGCCACCCCCTACGCGCTGCGCCTCTCGCGCTTTCTCGCGCCCTGCTTCACTTTTCCCCGAATCCGCTTCTGACAATTTTCATCGCAAAATCATACGACTGGCGGGCGCGATGCGATCGATCTCGCTGGCGTGCAGGTATGCCCAGCGCAGCGGGGAACTCGCAGTGCGAGAGGAGCTTAATCGAATTCGGCTCTCGCGCGGGCTTTTCAGTGCTATGCGCCGCTACAGCCTCGTTACGGCGCGGTTATCCACTCAACCTGCGCGGTTCGCTTCCCGCCAGGCATAAATTCCGCGCAATGGTGTTGCGCACCGGTGATGACCACAGCGCGTTTAATAGTGGCCGAAAGTAATTCCCCGACACTCGCGGGGCATTTAGCATCGTTTATCGCTCGCGCAAAAAAAGCTTCTTCTCGCGCCTCTCGGCGTTAGTCGCTCTATACAGATATGTACGTATACTCCCATCCGCCCGCGTTGCGCACTGGCGTTTTTGCTCGGGGCGCATGTGCTCGGCTTCTCGCGAGTCCCCCTCCCTCCCTCCCCCCACCCCCCTTGCTCCCGATAATATAGCTATACACAGAGCTCTCGCGTCTCGTTCCGAGTCTCTTTGTCGTGGCCCCGCGAATTTATGATCGATAAAATATGCCTCCTGTATGTACTCTCTGCCGGCGGGTGGGAGCCCCTCGCAGAAAATCGCGGGGAAAACAAGGGAGGGAGCAGCGGCCCAGGACGTACTGAGGAAATTGATTTGCTCGCCGCTTATAATACCTTATATAGCTTAGGTACTCTGTGTGTTTCAGGCTCTTTATGCCTGCACCTTTTCTCGGCTCGCCTGCGGTATTTCATTAGAAGAGTGTCGGAGTGAGCTTTGACCTAATTATTGCGCTACGCGCCTGACTTTTCATATGAGGTTTGCCGAGTTTCCTTTTTTTTCGCGGTTTCCGTTCACAGCTCTAACGATGCAGTTACGAGTTTCCAAATTTTTCAACGCTCGAAAATTGAAGTGCGCAACTTTTTGAGATAGATTTACTTGGTCCACTACAGGAATGTCTAGCGGGATACAACTGTAGAATTCAGTTAAGGTTCATTCAATGGAAGCTCCTCTCCTTACTGAAAGAATTCTTATCTGGCATTCACCTGAAAATCTAGCTTATCGATGCTATAAACTACTGAAAAAATTAAAACTCGAAAAATACACGTGGAGATAGAAATTGTAAAGTTTGATAAATTCTTTAATAGTACATTGTGCATCAAGAAAATAGGCTATTTCAAGCGAGGGTGAGATGTTCAACACGAGTCGGAGTCGAGTGCTGAAAACACGTCACCCGAGTCTTGGATAGCCTTTCTTCCCATGGTACACACCGTATTTTTTACAACGAGGGCATGAAAAGACCTCTTTTAACGCCAGAAAGTAACGTAGGGAATCGTGCACGATAGAGTTATTTTTTTGTGTTCAAAGTTCAATTTTAAAGAATTCATAAAATTTGCAAAAACTTAAAAAACACGCATTTATAGCAGGGACAAATGGCTTATTTTTTATTATATTCCCCGCTGTATTGATCTGTTTTTTCCTCTAGTTCGAACTTTTTCACACACGCTTGCAATCAACGATTTTCTACGCTACCATCTTGCGTGAAAAGAGGTTCATTTCATGCCTGAGTTGTGAAAAATTTTTTGTTAGTTTAGTCAATTGCGTGTGAGAGACTGATTATACGTCACACAAAAGCAACTCAAATGGGAACCTGTTTGCAATGTATTGCACTCCGCTTTGACTCGCTGTGTTCAGTTGGTAAAAAATTATCGACAAAGCTAAAAAATTCGTCGCAACTCAAACCGATGCCAGGAATTCGCTTGATCACTTAAATCTAGTTGGCGCGCTCCCTGGCTTTCGATATGCAGATCTAAGTTCTGTTTGAAGATGATGAGCACGTCACTCGGGTCTCTCGTAGACGATGTCTAGGTTTTCGACGAAAGGAAAATAATATAAAATATGTATAGGTAGCGCGCCGCTCTGTGGAAATAATTACTATACAAGACATCAAAAAATGTTTGAAAATATTTGATAATTTTGGAAATTTTTTTCGAACAATACAATAGCATATTCTATATATTTATTATAGGTATATCACAAACCGAAATTATAAATCACTATAATAGTATTAAAATTTCATAACCTTAAATTACTACATTTTAAATTTTCCCGAACCATTGGTTAAATGTTGGCTAATATTCATGATAAGCGTTGAAAAACATTTTTAGCCAATTCTTAATTCACAGGCCATTTTGGTTCGTTTACTTTCTACCACGGTAAGACGGATCGTAATACGGTTTTTTGCATCCGATTCATCAGAGTTACAATTTCTCGTAAAATTATCGGAGACGACGTTCATATGGTCTACCCTGGGCATCAGGTACCTCGGAGGCCGTTGCCGTTGCCATATTCGGGTTCAGCGACCCCAATAACTCCCTTTTAGCAAAACGGGACTCATTTCCATCGACATTTACCGACTTGCAAATTTTGTATTTAATGTCTCCTCGGAATGCAATTTATGTATGCAATAATGCATTTTCAAAAAGGTAATTAAACACACTAGGTTACAAAATTTCCTGACGCTCTGACGAATCGAATGCAAAAAACCGCATTACGATCCGTCTTACTGCTCAAAAAACTGCTGCCAATTCTTTGGCACGTAGCTTCCTCTAACAAAATTTATAATTCCAATAGATACAATATTGTTCAAATATACAGTATATTCATGATTTTTAAAATACTTTCAACTTTAATTATTTTACTGAAGGAGCACCTGTCACAATATTAAATCATATAATTTTCAATCCGAAAATCTTTTAAACTAAATGGTTTCATAAGCTGCAAAAAGAACCTAGTCGAGCAGATCCAAGGAACATTGTCCAGAGGGCGCTGAAAATTCCGAGCCCGATATACATACATATCTCTAAAAAAATTAACTTTTAAAACAGTAAAAGGTTAGGCGAGTTTGATATATTTGGCAACGAAATTACAGATAGAAAAGATCTGAGATCAATCAAACAAATTCAAGTTTATTATATTTAATCGTAATATAGCAAGGAGCAACTCTCAAGATAATTAATACGTAACTTGCCATGCCCGTTTCATTGTACTTATGGTGTTTGTATAACATTATAATATATAAAAAGAAAATTTTAGTTGTTCACCAATAAACAAAATGAAACGGGCATGGCAAGTTACGTAGTAATTACCTTGAGAGTTGTTCCTTGCTTCATTACGATTAGATTTTATTTTTTAGAGATTTCAATCCTTTTTCTGATATACACTACCCTTGAATTATTTCTACACCTAGACACCAAAAACCACGGAGCGCACGAGGTGTACACCTCAACACCGCCCTCGTATGATTTATTTACTTAGACACCAAAAATCATGGAGCGCACCACCTAGACGTCGTCATCGGCCACCCTGTAACCTAGACACCGTACTTGAATGATTTTTATACCAAGACACTGAAAACAACCTGAACCTTGTCATCGGCTACCCTGGCACGCTATTTACTATTACAGCTCCGGAACGCAGAGTATGCACCGACAACCTCTTAATTCTAAATATCATAATATATTATTATACTTTCTTGAGGACGCAATTTCCATCTGTACATAGCTTTGCGGCCAACTTCACGGTCCTAACACTTCTTGCGGCCTTTAACTTTAACTTAACGGTCCTTTCACATTTCGGGCTGAAGAAAAAAAACGTGATTTTAGCATTTATGGATTATACACTCATATTGTCAATTCATTCACGGTCGAAGCAGGGTCAAGTAAAAGTTTAACGTTTCAAAAGCGTAAAAAATGGTTAAACAATAAAGGTAGGATGTTAAAAAATACATTATTTAAGATAAAATATTAAACAGCATTTTGCTTTTGTAATATTAGAACAAATTTTTAATAATTGTATTTGCCAAACTGCATCACTTCCAGTTTAGATGTTTTTTTTTTAAGTTGAATTTCTTTAATCTAATATGAATTGTAACGATTGTTCTCTCGCTGTCTTCAATTTAAATCACAATGTCTTAACGTAAGAAAATAAGAAGTTACAAATTTGATTTAAAAATTATACAGTTTGAAAATTCCTCATTTTTTTGTTGTCACTTTCTTATTTTGGTCTAGTTTCAATTTCAATAAAGAGTGAATGTAAATAAAATAGTTTTTCTTATTATAAACAAAATTTTCAACATGGACGATTATCAATCCAATGAAATTGTTGATATGGTAATGATCTTAGGCGAAACCCAAAACAATGCCAGAGCCGCGGTGCGACTCTACGCTGAACGCTTTCCTCTAAGAAGGCGTCCTACTCACGACACATTACTAAGATTAGTTCGAAGAGCTCGTAATGGACATCTTCGTCGTCAACGCAGACACCACGAATACAACGAAAATGATCCTAATGTTATAGCCGTCTTAGCAGCTGTTCATCTCAATCCACAAATTAGTAGTCGACAAATTGAAAGAGAAATCGGTATACGACGAAGAACAGCATTGAGAATTCTCAATAATCTCCACTATCACGATTACCACATAAGATTAGTTCATGGGCTGAGGCCACGCCATTTTCTAATGCGTATTAACTTTTGCCAGTGGGCTTTAGGAGTTTTACAAAATGATCCAGATTTTTTCAGATTTGTTATGTTTTCTGACGAGGCTATATTTCGCAGTGTAGGTCAATTAAATAGGCACAATAGTCACTACTTGTCACCTGTAAATCCCCACTGGTACAGGGCTATTGACCATCAAAACCGATGGAGTTTAATGGTGTGGTGTGAGATCATTAATGGTTACCTGATTGGGCCATATTTTTTCGATCAAAATGTTAACCAGAATAGCTATTTGGCATTGCTCAGAGATCGACTGCCAGAGCTTTTAGAGGATGTTGACTTGGAAACGAGAAGAAGAATGTGGTTTCAACAGGATGGCGCAGGTCCCCACTTTGCGCGAACAGTGCGTACATTTTTGAATGAAAATTATAATGGAAGATGGATTGGTCGCGGAGGTCCAATTAACTGGCCATCAAACTCACCAGACATGAAATCCCCTGATTTTTACTTGTGGGGCTATCTAAAAAATATTTGTTTTGCACGGCAGCCAACGACTAGAAATGATGGACCGCATTCGCAGAGCTTGTGCAGCGATCCCAAGAGAAGTTTTGCTCAGGACGGTACAGCATTTTCAAAGGAGGTTAAATTTGTGTCTTCAAGCCAATGGAAGAAATTTTGAGCATTTTTTGTAAAATAGTAAAGTGAGAGGCAAGGGGACTCACGATAAACAAGCACCCCAAAGGGAACATAATCCTAATACGTCCACGTCGTTGTTCCTGGGTAGCTCTGAAATTAGGGAATTATTTTGTTTTCAAGGTAAATATTTTCATGGTCATTGTCACATTGGGTTTGAATATTCATCATAAAAGTACATTAACTACGATTATTCTATCAGAAAATGCGATTAAATAGCAATTACAGTATTTCTTAACATTTGACCTTGAAATGACCTTGTGAAGGTCATGAAAAAGATGTTGAAATACCGTTTCGGACGTAAAATTTCCTGTTCTTTCCGAATCTGCTATCAAAAATAGGGGTTCCTATTTAAAAAAAAAAATTTGACCTTCAAATGACCTTGAAATTTGAGTTCAAGGTCAAAACTAATTGCACAAAAAGATGTCCCCCTTGATCCTGGACAACTTTCATCTGAACAATTTTTCTGTTTGCTACATGGCTTAATTTAGGAGTTATTAGACTGGTTTGATTAAAATGGCCCACCCTGTATATCTATACTATATAATATATTTATATATGTTTATAATGCAGATTCTAACAAAAAGGCAAAACAATTAAATAGTTTCTTATTTTTTATCATAAGGACTGATGAACATTTTTGCGAGGCAACAATTACGTCAGGAGAAAATTCAGATGAAGCAGTAACTACGCTGCAGAATGATATTGCAATGCGTCAAGAAAATGAAAATGAGAACATTACGCCAGCGATACAAATTCCGCATGTTAGCATGCTAGAAAATAAATGTTACAGTATTGAATTTCTATCATTTTCAAAAGAAGCAACAAAAGAAAAAGTAAACGCATGAGATTGAAATTAAAATATCGGTGTGTGAGTCAAAAAAAAACCATTGTATGTCACTGTTCATGTCCTGCAGGAGCTGGCCGCAAGTGCAAACATATTTTTGCAACGTTACTGTACATCAACAAGTAATTACAATTAACTATTATAGTTACGTTCCTTCTGCTTAAAGATATAATACAATATAACTGCATATACACTTTTTTAAATTTTAGATCAGGTGTTACGAATATACCTCTAATAAGCTGCACAGATGTAAGACAAAAATGGGGCAAAGTAAAACACAATTTCAACATTCCTTACCAAAAGATTCTGCCAATTAACAAATATTGTCATTTCCAAAAATCAGACTCTCAAGTGAAATATAATGATGTAAATGATGAAATGAAAAAAATATTTTTTGAAACCATGAATGCAGGTAAAATTGTTTAATTATTCTTTAAGATTATAAATATAAAATTTATATTATATATTAAAAAATAATTTATTATATTTGTTTATCTAGCATGTCCAAATGCAGAAAGTACGATACACGTTTCCAGAAAACGTCAGACTAAAGAATGCATGATAGTTGTGACAAATACTGATAGTAAATGTACAGAATTAGTGAATAATTTGATGAACAAACCTACGTTAGATGATGTTTTACTTTGCATACCAGAAAGTTATTTTATTTCTTCTGAATTTTATGAAAGTGCTGTTCGAATTTCAAGAGCTAAAGCTATAGATATATTCATACGCTCTGTAAATCAAAATAATGATTTATGGAAGAAAGAGAGAAGAGTACATATTACTGGAAGTGTATGCTACGAACTTTTTACTTACACCTTCAACAAAAAAGCTGATTGGGAAAAAAAAGTTCAAAATGTTTTCTTCTCAGAATTCAAAGGTAATACTGCAAGTCGTTATGGAGTATTAAATGAAAGTATAGCTTTTGAGCTCTATGAAAAACAGTTAGCAATATAAACAGAGAAATTTGGATTATTTATCAATCCAAATGCACCTTGGCTAGAATACAGCGCTGACAGTATTAACGTTCAAGAAGATTGTTTGTGTGAAGTGAAATGCCCACTTAAAGGGAAGAAAATGACAGCCACAGAGTTAGTAAAAGAGTTACCTTTTTTAATTTGTAATTCTGATGGTGAAGTTACTTTCAAAAATAATCATAACTATTATGGGCAAATCCAATTAGGCATGATGTTATTAGGCTTGTTAAAATGTCATTTTATAATCTTTGCTTCGTTTGATGATTCGATTGCTGTGCTAGACATATCTTACAATGAGAATTTTACAAAAAGAACGATAGGTGCGTTGCATGCTGCCTACTTTAACAATATATTGCCTGTTTTAGAAACGCATTTGAATGTAAATTAAAAAGACATTTGATATGTAAATAGAAAAAAATATATTAACTTAAGTTTTACAATTTGCATGTTACGTTTTTTATTTCACATAACAACAATTTTATAAAAATAAATTATTTTAATTTCATTTATTGAAAAATTTGTCATCAGAAAGAATTGGTGATTGCAAATTTGTTATAGCACATACAATTTTCATTATAATATTTATGTAAGGAACAAGTTCATTTCCTAAAGGACCTTTCAAGATTTGAAATTGTCGCACTCTTTGAATTCTTCTTTCTACATGAACTCTAGCTGCTGCTATATCTCTCGGTTGTTCTGCTTTTTCCCACTAAGTTGTTGTTCTTTTTTTAAAAAGGGAGGTCTTATCAACTTGATGTCATACTCAGCACATTCTTGATCTATAAGGAATCCTTTATCCACCATTACTGCGTCAATAATTCTCTTCATCCTCTCAAGTAGCTTTGATATAATAAATATCTGTTTGTCCGAGACTCTTCCTCTGTACCCTTTACTCACAAATGAGATCAAGCCAGATGGTGTTACACCCAACATAAATTTTACTGTATGGTTTGATTTATATGTTGAGTACGTAGGGATTCTGCACTTCAAGCACTTCGATCTACCCATAGATATTTCAAGACAGTCTAGTACAATTCTTATATTTTTATATTTTGCAAAACATTTGGGTATATTATCCAATATTTCGTCCTTTGATGGCCACCTTATTTGTGGAGATAAGATGGCATACAGCTCATGGAGTGTATTAATAAAATACTTTTTGCTCAACTGTATGCTTATGCAACAAAAAAATACTAATTACTGTGTATGAAAAATTTTTATTGTGTCTTAGTTTCATTAATGCTAAAACTATACTATGTTGTATTGGCATTGCAATATTCTTTTTTTTTTTGTTGATGATCGCAGCAACTTAATACACTTTTCCATGGCATTTAGTTGTTCGAAAGATTGTATGCCAGTAAAACTGTATAATTTGGTATCGCTGTCCAAAAGATTTAGAATAAAAGACTTCTTATTGTTTGTCGCTGGTATATTTGCAACGGGATCTTCACATTTTTCAGTCATGGTCCATTTGTCACATTTATTGGAATCGCTTTGATTATTGATACAACCAAGTTTATTTCGTTTACTATTAGTACTAGACAGATCATTTTCATTATTTATAGTCACGTTCATTATGTTCACTATTAGTACTAGAAGACTCGTTTTGTGATTGCTGAACTTGCATTGACTCATGATCAGATTGAATGACAATTGCTTTTCCTCTTGTAATTTGGAATTTGTTTCGGCTCTGAAATAAAAATATATGCATTAATCTGATTATAAACAAACAGAAGAAGTTATATACATTTAGTATTTTCACAAAATGATTAACATACAATTCTGCAAAATGATAACAATACAATTACTGCCTTTTTCTGATACCGTCTTTCTACTCTGACTTTACGTTGTATGACCAAATGAACATTTTTCTTTTTTTCAGTTACTAAAGTAACTGGAATATTTTGTGATGGAACAGCAGTTCTCTACAAAATTTTTTTTCTGCTAGGATCAGCTATAAATACAATGAAGAAAATTCATTGTGCATTATTATTCTAATAAAATTTATAATTTTACCTGTTCCAAAGTAATCAGTAGCAACAAAATGTTTGCTACAAATTCTTTTGTATGGGGTTAACCTGTCCAATTTCACAGCTTTCCACCACTTTATAAATAAAATTGGATTTTTTGAAAGTCTATGAAAATATACAACCTCATTTTGGCTCCTTTCACAAAAAGGCACTGAACAATAATTTAGATTTTTATTATTTTTTTGCTCCATTTCAGACGTGAATCGTCAAGTGTACACACAAACTTAGCAGACGAAAAGACATATATAATATATGTCGAGCTGATAGTTCCTTACTTTGAAATTAAACTATTAAAAAACTAGACAACTTATTAATGACTTTTCAATTGAATAATATTACGCATAAAATTTTCTTTCAATTTCTGACATCATTCATTCGCTAGGAATTCATATATTTTTTTTTAAATCAATTACTACCTTTTCCTATTTTAATTTTTGATTCGTCGGGTATTGCTCAGTTTCTAGGCCACCAGGTATCGCATCGGTATCGTTGCATTGCCAATGGCATCGCCTCAACATTCAGATGAGGGCGAAGAAGTAAGTGAGCGAAGTAAAAGAAAAGTTTTTACAAGCTCCTTTCAACAAAGACATCCTGATGGAAGAGTTAATTATTCAATGTATCTTGAAGATTCTGATGATAAATCTGGTACAAAATCTGATGACGATTGTGCACCAGAAAAAAATCATAGCTCAGAAGATAATTCAAATAGTAGATACTCAAATTTTGCATTAAAAAAATTGTGTGAGGAGGTCACTAGTGCCGAAAGGAAAAAAAGGAGAAAAACAAAACGTAATAAATAAACGTTGACATTGGTGAGATTAAACTAGATCCAACGATTTTGAAAGATAAAACAGGAAAGTATGATAAAGAACAAATAAGAAAAGTACTAGATTCTTTCATCTGTTATGCTTATCATTGTAGATGCCTGATATCATTTTATAACGAATTGCGCTTGAACATGCGATCTATTAGTGTCTACGCTAATGTGCTTCGGCAGAACACACTCAACATATTAAATTTAAGATACACAATTTGAATGATGATGCATGTAGGTTAGTCATAACAAGCGATGATAAAATAAATCAAGTGCATGATAGAGATTCTAAAGATCCTCGTTACCTTTCATTGAAAGGTAAAGCATGCAAAGTTGTTGGAGAAAGATTAAAACATCAGTCAGTCGAATCTTATGCAAATGAAATAATAATGAATACTAGTACTAAGTTAAAAGAAGATGGTCATCTGCAAGATCTGCGTCAAGTGCATGTGTATCACAGGATCGTATCTGAAATAAACAGTGAAAATATTTCGTCACTAAAAAATAAAGAGTCCTATGATAAAGGAGACTTATTACAAATATGGATCGAGGACAGTCGACTGAAAAATCACTTCTTAAGAAGTGCTGGCCTTCCTTTAAATGCAGAAATATATGTATACAGTACGAAATCTTGAATTGATGACGGGATAAAAAGATACAATTTTAAATTGCTACTGGATCCGTCGTAAGGAAGCCAGAAAATGTTGATTGCAAGCGCATTTTTTATTATTGCATCTTAGCTAGAGATGATAAAGAAATGTTTAAACTAAGTCATATGATTCTGTCGGAGTACAACACACCATCCATAAATAACTGGCTCGGTATTCGGCAGTACTTTGTTACGGAGTGTTAAAAGTGGCTATTATAAAACATTGTCGTAACAGATCATGCATATGCCATAGTAAAATCTATAATAGAATAATGGAATAAAATGAGTCTTTGAGTATATTTACAAACTACATATGAACTCCTGAACTCAAAAAATCCTCGGGCCACACAACGTATAATCGTAAAGATATGTTATGGCTATTTTTCACATAATATTGCAAAAACTATCGACAAATTATACGTTGCTGGAAAAAAAGAAGAGACCTACAAGACATTGAAGCAGGTTTTGAAAGATTGCATTTAAGTGTTATGCGTGGCTAAAAGTTTCAATGAGATAGATAAACTATTCATACATATTTGTATTGTTTTTCTCAATAAATATACAGCAGTAGCTAATGATAGTATAAGGATACTCGCTGGATTACATAATTCTAATGTCTCTAAATTAAACAGTGGCAATGAGGAAAAAATTAAAGAAATGTATGAAGAGATTGAAACGATATTTGACGATTTGGAAAGAAGTGACGCAGTTTATAGGAATTCAGCGTACTACAGAAGATATAACGCCATCATGGTTAAGGAACAGACAGAAGCAGATAAACTCAATGAAAATGTAGCCGATGACGATATTAATAAATTTTATGCTCCTGAATTTTGGATAAGGTACTTACCAAATAAATGGCTTATGCAAGATTTTGGAGTTCATTAGACCTCGATGTTTGCTTTCGAAGTGTCACGAGTCAGTAATGCTTACATCGAAAGCTCTAATAGAATTATAGAACAGTTTGTGTTGAAAGAGCGCACAGAGTCTTCCATCGGAAATGTGGTGAGAGCTTTAAAGTCAGGTGCAGAGCATACTGCTGCATACATAGTACTAAACGAAGACTTGAAAGGAAGCAGGCAATCGCGTGATAAACCCGAATATCCTACGGTTCAATCTGAAAACGTTGTATTTCCTACAAAAACTAACAATTCTGAGGTTAAATCGAAAAAAAAAATAATAGCATTAAAAACAATAAGAAAGCTTCTAACGAAGACGAAATGAAAGATGACGGTGCATCAAATCCATTTGTGGTAGAAAGTTGCAATAAGAAGAAGCAACAGAGAGGAAAGAGAACCACAGGGATTGATATTGGTGTACTCATGAAAGTAAGTAAAGATATTGAAAAATAGCGTGCAAAGTTGCAATAAAAACACGCAAAACTTGATGAGCTTAAGGGGACACAACACCTTTAAATCCTAAAAAAAAAGAATTATGAGTAAAAATTACAAAATTAAAGTAAATCATTTGAACTTTTTTTTAGTGATATTTAGTATAAATACCTTTAACTTTACCGTGCTAAAACCTTAATTATTCCTGCTGGCCCATTATGGCACTCAGTGCAATGTTTTGTGAATTTGTTCACTGTCCGTAGGATTCCAAGTGAACGAATGGTTCTTTTGCACTTAAATTCAAGAAGGATACTTTGCACACCTGTAGTTCTGGTATGAATGCAGGGATTTCAATTTGAATGATTCATTTTGATGACTAACTTTCGAGCTAAAAATCGAAAACTAAAAAAT
The DNA here is from genome assembly GCA_037356405.1 of Nasonia oneida. Classification (NCBI taxonomy): domain Eukaryota; kingdom Metazoa; phylum Arthropoda; class Insecta; order Hymenoptera; family Pteromalidae; genus Nasonia; species Nasonia oneida. Next base: position 1,301,416 of record JAZHPH010000030.1, on the reverse strand, counting down.
ATGGGTTTTCCATGTCGTACGATTACGGGAGTAAAAAGGCTTCATTTAAGTTGAAATTTTGCGAAAATATCTATCTTTTGAACACCGAGACGGAGACGCATGCTCAAATCTCACCTGAGGTAAAAATTGCCTTCCCCCTTCCCACCCTGGTTACAAAAAGCAAATAAAGATATTTAGCAAATAAAGTTTTTATTTAATAAGGTGCGATGCGGGTTTGTTTCTACTCGTCCATTTTTTACTAGAAAAAAAAAATCAAAAACTATATAATAATTTCACAAATGCACTGGCGATTGTATTTGCAAAAGTAATAACCTATAACATATTTATTTGCAATACAGTACTTACCGAAGAGTCAAAAAAGAGATAAACGACATTTTAAAAAAAATTGTAAAAAATTACTCACTCGCTAATTGTAATAGTTGGCATCCAGTAATTTGCGTGCGGAATACTTATTGCATGACGAAAAACTCCGTCGCATCATTATTAACCGCACGCTCGTCACATTGTCATCTCTAATTGACAAATCTACACTCGAAAACGGTATATTTATATACCCATATCTGCGCACCGACAATATACATAGGTATACACAGCAGCACATAAGGTGACTATAACGCGGGTTCCGACTTGTAAACTCGGGTTAGCAACTGGCTTACTGCGGCAGACTGGCAGTAGTCTCGCGACGGGTTGGCGCAGCGCAGTGTGTACTCTGTGTTATAAGTGAAAATGGCCGCCCCGGTAAAGAGACGCGAATTGCAGCGCGAGGTCGACAAAAATCAGCGCGACGATGAGGAGGACAGCATCGACGAGTCCAGCGGCGAGGAGAACGACAACGACGTCGCCGACGAGCAGGTCAGTACCCTATTCTTGGCTGTCTGCAACTTCCTTGAAGACGAGACGCGGCCACGTGCTGCGGCGCGGCTAACCTCACTTTTCCCCTCGCACCAGCTTCTTGTTGCGTCTCGTTAGACGTCTATATCGATGTGTCTTCTGGCGAGGTGCTTGACGCAGGTTTAATTTTTCAAAATATCAGATTCGCCCCGTTTTCAAGTACTCATTTCTATGCATGACAAGTGTACTTGTTTTCGATCTTATGGCCTTGGCACATGTGTGCGCAGTTGCCGGCATCAACCCGTTGTAACAGCAGACATGCTGACTTGCAGATGTAGCTGGTTGCCATATTCCAGGCGTCCGAATAACTTGCATCATCTTTCGTTTATTTACTCATTTAGAAACTGCACAATTCCTGTAGGACATGAGTTCTCAGTTGCCTTAAAGTAATCAGTTCATAGTAATATTAATTAAAATTGTTTTTCAGGGAATGGAAATTCAAGTAGACTTTGAAGGACGTAATCCTCAAGATCCAGATTTTCATGGAATTAAAACCCTTCTACAACAACTTTTCTTGAAGGCTCACATCGATCTTGGAAGCTTGACGGATTTGATAATTCAACAAAATTATGTCGGTTCAGTAGTCAAACAATCGCAGGATGAAGCAGAGTCTGATGATGAGGACGATGATGTAAATGATGTATTCGGTATTACTACGGTCATTAATGTTTCAAACAGACAGGTGAGGATACTTGTGCAAAATGTGTAAACTGTTAGATGACTAGGACTAAAAAGCCTACTCGTTATCTACTTTCAGAATGTACCTTGTATTCAGGAACTGAGAGACTTATTAAAGCAACTTGCCAATGAACACGCAACCGACTCCACAAATGCCATGATCAAAAACGTACTCGAGAACGACGCTGCCGCTTTGGGACTTTTAATTAACGAGCGATTCGTCAACATTCCTGCGCAGATTTCAGTGCCCCTCCTTGAAAATCTCATTTCGGAAATGAGCAGAGCAGCCAACAAGAAAATGCCGTTCGATTTCTCCTACTACATTCTCATTTGCAAACTTTACAAGACCAACGAGGAGAACCAGACGAAAAAGAACAAGAGCAAACGAAAAAATGCCAGCGAAGAGCCAAACGTAATTTGGAGCAACCCCGAGGAGGAAATATTCGCAGAGGAGGCTGATTGCAGTTTTGAATTCTCCGTGGAAAAGGACTCGGATAACGGATTGTCTGGCGCATGGACCGAGGACGACTACGAAATGGTTCCCTACAGGCGGGTACTGCTTTTCGAATCCGCCAAACTGCAGCAAATAATCGACAAGATCAAGACTCAGCTTTCGTAAATCTGTGCAAGCCTATTCGATGATATTCGAGACGGTTGTGACTGAAAAAGTATATTTTTGTTGCGAGAAAATATATTTTGTACTTTTTGATTGCCTGTGAAGATATAGTCGTGAGTAGGAAAAGATACTCGTATATTTTTCTGCATTTTTCCACGACTTCGTATATAGTCATTGAGAGAAGAAATTTGTACCGCATCATGAATAGCACACACACGCTTATCGATCGCTTCTTATTGTCTTGCTGCCTTCGTCAAGACGGATTCCTGTAATTTTTATAATATGAAGTCGGTAGAAAAAAGATTTATTAGACACATGTACTCATAACGAAAACGATTTATAATTGTATTTATGTAATAAATCCTATAATAATAACATCATGTAAAAGCTGGCAGTTTCTTAACGTATTATCTTACACTATATAAGTATTTAAACTTGATATACATTACAGTATGTTTAATATTAATGCGTATAAGAATAAGTGTCTATAATCACGATGGCCCGTTAGAAAACTTGAACGAATTTCTGGTAGGCTTTGCTCTTCGCCGCATGGTCCCCAGAATGTTGAGCATTTCCGATACGGCAGGCGGTTTGCTCTCCGCCTCTTGCTTGCGCTTCCTCTCTTCTTCTCTTTGTTTCTGTAAACGCAGCAAAAATTGTCAGAAATTCCGTTAACCAGAACAGAAACTTCGTTGAATATGATATGCCAACTTACATCCGTATGTTTCAGCGTGAACCTTCCACCTTTGATTTGATTGATTATGTCGTCGATAGCTGCAAGGAAAACTCAGTATTATCGTCATACGCAGATCGCATTGTTTACACCAGTTCAAGTGTTGCTCATCGAGATACCGACCAGGTTGCTGCGCTACGGGTGGCGACTTTTTCGAGATTCCCAGCATGTTCTCCATGTCCTTGAGGGCCGATCCATTTTTCTCGGCCATCCGCTCCCTCGTGATCAACTTGACCGAGCTGATGCCTCCGCCGTTGTTCGTCACGAGGGGCATGGGCGGAGGTGGCGGTGGCGGGGGCGGCAGAGGCGGAGGAGGCGGCGCGCTCGCCTTCTTCTCGAGCTCGGCGATTTGGGCCTCGAGCTCGCGCACCAGCTCCTGCATCGCCGCAGCGCTGGACTCGGCTCGCTCCGCTCGCTGCACCACCATCTCGAGCTCGGACTCGGCGAGCTTGAGCTTCTCCTCGACGATTTCGAATTCGACGTTCGACTCCTTCTCCTCGAGCTTCTCCTGGAGCAGCTGGATCGCCGCAGCGTGGGCCTGTTTTTCCTCCTCGAGGGAGCGTTTCAGAGTCTCGACTTCTTGGAGGACGACCAGGAAGCGGCCGTTCGGGTCGTCGCCCACGTCGGCCATCAGAAGAGCCGACTGGTGCGCCAGGACATTGCGCTCCTTTTGGATCTGAAATGGACAGTGTTTAGTTTCGCCTGCAAGCTCGTTATTCCAATAGCTTGTGCTAACGCGATGCTCACCCTGTCGGCCTCTATCTTTATCATTCTTGAGTTTTCTCTCTCGCGATCACATTGTGCTCTCAGTGTTTGGACCTCGTCGGCCACCATCTTCGTCACGCGTTCCATGTTCTCCTTCTGCTGCTTCAGTTCCCTCATTCTGTCGTCCTCTGGAATTGTCGAAGAACAAAATGGCCCATAAATAACACGTAATGCAATCGACAAGTCTTTTAATCATACTGCACACGAGGCCAAGGTCTCACCGTTTCGTCGGGCCAGCCTCTCCTCCTCGAGCTGGGCGGTGAGCAGCGTCACCTGTTCCTGGGCCTCGAACTCCTGCAGTCTGGCGGCGTTGAGATCCGTCTGCAGCTTGGCCACCTCCTGGCTGAGTTCTGCAATAAGCGAGCCGGTTATTAATTACGATTGGAACGAATTGGAAAATCCTGGCATGGAAATCAGAGTGTGACGAACCTGTGACGGTTTCGCGGAGCTGCTCGATATCGTCGGCATGGTTGTCGACCTCGTCCGGCAGATCGAACTCGTTCAGGGCGTCCGGATTGGACAGCAGGTACTTTTGCGTGATGACCTGCGACCGCCTTTTCAGCTCGCGATTCTGTCTGTACCACTGTGAAGGGGAAATTTCGTTTGATTTCTATTTTCAGTGTATAGTTAAAAAAAATAAAATAATAATAATAATAAATGCAATCAAATCGAGAACGGCGTCTAAGAATCAATGTCATCGCTTCAAGGTCAGCGAAAATTAGCGGATTCGGTCATCGGCGTGAGTAAGCGCGGCCAATTGCTACGTTCTATCGGATCGAGAATTTCCGCGAGAGAATCACATGTTTGGCCTACTTGAGATGCTTGCTGCATGGCCTTGTGCATTGCCCCCGTCTCGACGTCGTATTGCCGCTTGAGCTGCTCGTACTCCTTGCATACCGCCTCCGAAACTGCGAAAATAAGTTATGTTGTCTTGTGAATTTCATGTTCTCAAGTGAGTTTACGCAAGGGAAATGTTGTCAGTTGGAAAGAAAACAGGAGACGTATATGCTGAATATTTGTCAATTTGGGCCAAGCCACATGTCAAGTGAAATCCACTCAAGAAAAATATTCTTCCTTTGAGGAGATTGAAAGAGCAAATAAAGTACAGCGAATTCAAAAAAGAAGCGATAGAGCAACAGTTTTTTTAATACATCCATGATTACTCGGAAGTATAATTGATAAGATATCCTTAATTTTTTATCGCGATCTCAAACTTTGTGAATCATCGACGTGAAAAAATATTAATGGTAAAAAGTTCATTGATAGACAGCACAAAGTCATAAGAATAATCGTTGACAGTAGTGGTGCATCATGAGTCACGCGGGCTTATCTTACCTGTTCGCATTTTCTCAAGTTTCTCGCTTTTATCTTGCATTTGCGCCTGCAGCGTGCCATTTTGCCTGAGCAGCTGCTGGTATCTCCTCTCCAGGTCCGCATGCTCCCGGCTCACTTGAACAAAAAATGCATATTCATTAGGTTTATTTCAAGCGCATCCTGTAAGCAGCTCCTCTATTATATCTCAAATTTACGAGTTCGCGCGGCTCGTGCTTAAATTATCAAGCTACATCTTATTACTCTTAACTGCGGTAATAAATTTGTTTAGCTACAACATTATATCTCCAAACATTTTATTAATCCATGGGTTAAATTCTATTATTGTACCGAAGATAATAGTCCGATTATCCGAAAGCGATAAAATTTGAACCTTTGAACTGCACACATCAATAACGCGATAATATCCCATAATGATAGCATTGGCAGCGTTGTGATGTCATTGTAAACTGTAATCGAAACACTCGATCGCCGTAAACGTTGTTTATTTTTAAATCAGCTTTTTTCCCGAATACATTTATAGCTCCGTTGAATTCGCAATGTTAATTGTTAACGTATCCGTATACCTGCAGCCTCGCGTGTGACTAAGCGATCTGCATGTCGAGCGTGAATCACGATCCGAACGACATAGAAGCAGCAGCAGCAGCCACAAGGAGTCATCAAGTCCACGGGCTAAGCGTAACCTTTTATCGCGAGCCCTGAACTGCGACCTTAGCTGCATGTATATACACACAGCAGGAGTCGACGGACCGCATAAAAATACCGATAAACCGCTAGATTGATTATGCTCGAGAGAGGAGTGGCTTCTTTCGGCTCTTTAACGCGGCTAATTAATTTTGTGAAAAATTGCAATTTCATGCGAGAGCCCGGCTTATTGAGTCGGGCTACGGCGACGTCTCTGTCAAACTGACGCGTGTTATTAAATTGCGACTCCAGGGCTTACACGTCTCTCACTCAATGTGTACGAATTTCCATTCGAATTTTCGCCGACCTCGCACGTTTTGACGAAAAAATTCTCCGAAATTTAATATTCTCCGCGCGCGTAACTGTTTTGTATGTCCCACGCGCGCATACAGAGGCGCGTGGGCGTAGGCACATCAAATCCACCCCTTGTCAACCTATTTTCCCCTCCAACTTTCTCACATTTACCGCTCCGGCGGCCGTCTCTTTAATAAGCAATAAAAACAAAAAGTACGAGCACGAAAAAGGCCGAAAAAGGAAAATCTACATCCATATGCGTATCCACGTATTATTTCTATACAATCATATTAAATTGGTTATTATTATACGAGCATTGTGTTCTTCCTGTATAATTATGTGGCGGCGGTATGGAGATGGCGTTTTCATCGATTTTCCGGGGCGCAAGATTCTCTGAAAGGAAAACATTCAAATGGAAGCGACAGAAGTTTTGTACGGTTCTTCTGAATCCCTGCACCTGTTCCAACGCGTGACCCACTTTCCTCCCGCAGTGTCGCGCGCGCAAGCGTCAATTTCGCCCCCCCCCCCCCTCGCGCAAGCTCCCGCTTTCCCGCTTACTTTCTGGGGGTTCCCTCGCTCCCGGCAGCCTCGAATAACGAGGAGGATAAAAAACGTAACGTTTTCCCGCAAAATGATGTCGCCCGAATTGCATTTTTTATCGAACACGCCGAGGCCGCACTCAGCGTAAACAAACACGGCTTCGACGGCTTTTCGTTCCAAGTCGCGCGCGCTAATTTATAGCGAAAAGCGTCGCCGTTCGCGGAATATCGAAATGAAAAAAATAGAAAAGGAATAAGCTCTCACCAGCCTCGCTCTTCTGCAGCAGCATCTTCCTCTTCTTCTCGGCCTCCTCGAACTTGCCCTTCCACCTGGCGGCCTCCTGAAAGCTGTTGCTCCTGTCCAGCCTGGGACTCCTGCAGGCAGCCGGCGAGGCTGGCCCGAGATTCTGGCTGCTCCCGTACTGACTGCTGGCGGCGCTTCCGCTTCCCGAGGAGGCGCGCGCGAGTTTGACGGGACTCACCGGTGGAGCGGCGGCCGAGGCGTCGAGTCTCTCGAAAGCCGCCCTCTGCGCTGCCACCGACATCGATTTTCCCCCGGACTGATGCTGCTGCTGCTGCTGCTGCTGCTGCTGTAGACCTGCTATGCGCTCCTGGAGTCCCTTGCTCGGGCTTGACTTCGGCAGTGGAATGTGCGAGCTGTGCAAGCTGCTCTGGTTAGGCCCGACGTGGTGCAGGGAAGTGCCGCTCGAGCGCAGCGTCACGCCGTGGAGCGCGCTGCTGTTGCCGTTGCTCAGCATGATGTTCAGTTCGGTTTTGTTCATTGCGCAGTGTCGGAGCTGTGCTGGTTCGCTGCGGGACTGCACCTGAAAGTCGAAGAAACATTCGCGCTCTTTCGACTCCGCAGGCAGATGTAAAAATAAACTACGCCCGTCAGAGCAACCAAAGTTAGAACGAGTGAGTCAACGGATATGTATCAATTCGTCAAAGGATTCGGCCGAAATTTCCCATAAATCGTGAAACAGACCGACGAGTCGAAGAAAGCATCGATTCTCAATTATTGAAACTAGCTTCCAAGTGAAGTTTAATCAGTCGTGCTATTATTTGCACGGAAAGCAATTTTGCTCGCACTATCAGGCCGAAGAGAGCCCGAAAGAGTTTGAGCACTGCGCGATATTTTCGAGGAGCGAGAACCATCCGGTACTGCAACACCGAGCAGAAGTCTGGGATGGAATAGCTTGTAAATCTCAGCAGCGAGAGGTGAAAACAGAAGTCTGTTTAGACTAGGCGCGCGAGACGCGAGTGTCGACGAAGAGAAGAAGAGCAAATAACGTACACATCGAGACTCCAGGGGTGACACGCTCCTCCGACGGCGAGCTCGACTCTGACGCATTCAATGACAGCAGCCGCGACTCCGTCTTTGTTCTACGTATTCCGCGGACAATGCTCTACGCACTCGAGCCGCTCAAAGGGAGTGAAACCTCCTAAACGATGCGAGAGAGCTCGCGCGCGTAAATATTTCCAGCGAGTTGTGCCCGCGCGCCTCGAGGGGGTTAATAACTTGTGAGTCTTCTAAAAATAAGTCGTGTGGGTTATCGGTCGGCGACTGTGACGCGTGCCCGTGGCTTCCAGCAGCCGGTCTCTCCTGGACCGGCGAGACGCATTGCGAGCTCGTGCTGGGAAAGTGGGATCTTGCGTTTCCTACTGATTACGGCTGTGTCGCTTACACGAATCAGCTGTATAATGATACCGAGAACGCGTAAACGAATTAAAGCTCGAAACGCGACGCGCGTCCAATTGGAAAACGAGTCTTTCAGCAGTCTCCTCTGCGTAATCTAAGAATCCACGCGGGGTGTTTCAGCCGCCGGACGCTATCCGAATACTATATTATTATCACGCGCGGGGATAGACACGCCGTGTGTGTATACTTATACGATCGCGATAAAGGCGATGGACGTAATCGAGCCTAGCCGATATACCTATATACGTGTAGCTATACCCACGCATCGAGGTTTTTATTGACTCGGCGATAAAAGCGCTCTCGATTGTTGAGAGAGAGAGAAAGAGCGATCGGCATGAGTCACCGCGCACGAATCGAGGCAGTTAATCTTTTTGGAATTTCCAATTAAACGACATCGAGTCCCGTCGATTAGAACTGGAGTCGCGTTGATGACGTTTACAGCGAATCTATCTCTCTATACTGCGTACACAGAGACTCGCTAAAGTGCACAGTTATCCGTTTAATAACTATGCAACACACAATGGCAGTAATTAGGCTTTCCGCACTGCCCCGCCGTCGCTCTCCGTGACTAAGCCTCTTCAATGAGACTTGTTAGTTTGGTACACCTTAAGAAATCTGCACTGCACTTGTTGGAAACAATTTTTCAACCAGAACTGGCGCCAGCATTCTTTGATATAGAAAATGCATTTTTGTTTGAACTTGAACTCTGCGTTTTCAATGCCTTCATTGATTTCTGACGATGACTGCTCATTCGAAATCAGCATTGGGCTTTGTAAATAGACAGAAGTCTTAAATCAAATAAATGCATCGAAATCGGAAAAAACGGAGCAGCCGCAATTGACACCTCGACGTGTTCAATATTCATGCTCGGGCATGCGATTAACATGCATTACTTTGCGTTGTATATTCGAAATTAATTTTTCTCACGTCGCTCAATGACACGACAATGAAGTTACGTTACGGGCGCTTCGATAGCTCAAAGTTCGCAATGATTGATGCGTGCGATGCAAGTAAAAGAAGCCAATCGCGATTTATACTCTGACGTATGGGCTTTAAATCACCGACAAGGCTGCTTCTTCCTCTTTTTTCCTCTCCCATTACGTGCCTATGTATCTAATTAAAATAATCATCTCGAAAAGCGAAGGCTCTGCGAGGGAAACAACGCACTATCACACACAAGGCGCATGTCTGACCCAATGAGAAAAACGGCGGCGCACGTGCGACGCCTCGAAAAGTAAACAAAAAGAAAAGATTGCTGCCAACGGCCGTCGATGAGTGGAGAGTGTTCCAGCTGGTTTCTTTGTTGTATCGCTACACACTCATTCGGATCGATTTATTTTCGATAAATTCCCTGCACTCGAGTCAAGAGGTTATTGAGACGGGAGAGAGAAAAAGCAAAGAAACGGCGGCTTTTTCAAAGGTCGCTCTGTGTATAATCTAGGCGGCCGCGAAACGCAGACATGCGCGTGACTCACCCGCGAAATTCCGCGCTCAGAGCCGAAAAACGCCGGGCCGCTCCTCCATCGAAAGTCAACGCACTCTTGCAGACACTGGTATCGCGCACACCTTGCTGATTTACTGACGCGAGCGAAATTTGAAAAAAAAAATCCACTTCAACGCTCCAAACGCAGCAAGTAACAGCGAGGATTTTGGACTGCGGAGCGCGTTATCTCCGCCGCAGTCCGTAAGACACTGAGCCCGAGCAGCGCGCGCGATGACGCGAGCATTGCGGCGTGTGTGTCTTGAGGGAATGCGCGCCGTTTTCTTTCTCTCCTCAGTCCTCTCTACGCCGCCGTGAGCTCACCTACACACAGACACGCGCGCGCGCACACACACACACACACACACGCACACACGCACACACACTCGAGGCCGCACCGCACGCGCGAGTGTAACGCGAGAGTGTGTGAGTGAGGTTGAGTCTCCTCGTGCTGCGTGTGATATGGAGATTATACGCCGCTGCTGCGCTCTGATGATGAGAGGAGAGGCTCAGAGTCGAGAGAAGAGGGGAGATGGATGGACTCCGGAGAGGTTGCTCTGCTGTGAGCTAAATCGTAGTTTGGCTTTTTTTTGCGTTGGGACCTTGTTTCTCTTGGTTTTTTTCGGCTGACTCACGAGTCAAAATTTTCGACCGGGATCGTGGAGCTCAAACGGCTGCAAACCTTGGGCGCTTTTTTAATAACTATAAAAAGCCGTAGTGTCAATTAGCTTTCCCTTCACTTTCCCGCGTGCAGCACTGCGACGAGCCGCTATTAACGACAATTCACCGTCTTTTACAATATCATAGCGCTCGATAAATGTGCAGAACAAACGTCGCGTGCTTTTACTGCGAAAACTTGGGTCGAGGTTTAAAAACGCCCTTCACCGCGCCGTACATCGAAATACATTTTCAATGCTATTATTATGCGCATTGAATTAAACGACCGGTTCTTCTTTTGTCTCGCTCACGCGAACAATAAAATTTGAGGACTCGCTAATGAAAGCGAAAATCGCTCGTAAAAAGCGTAAACAATCTCTTTTTGCGATTCAAGGAGAGCGTTTGCATGAGAGGCGCAGCCGTCAGAAGTTTCAAGTCGATCTCGCACGGCCGGCACTAAAAAAATACATCGAGCATCCGAGCGAAGCCGCAGATGACAGCATTTAATATGTTCATTGGAGCTAATCTCCGGCAATGAAAAAAGCAAATAGAGTAAAGCACACAAGACATCATGCAGCTGTGAAATGAGCAGCAGTCTGTGTATATGGAGGTACAACTCGGGAAAGTTTGTGCCGGCGTTCTATACTGCGTGTGGGGGGATCGGCGCAGTCGTCTATACACTATATATAGGCGTAACTCGTTTTGATAGTAGACGCGCTTTTTAAGGCTATAGAGGCACTCGAAGAATGCCAGCCGCTGCAGTTCCGACTCTTTTTCCTCGAGCTATCTGAAACTCGTTTGATTGCGTGTATTGTGCTCGTATGCGCGCGTTACACGATATAGTATACTATCTGCATAAGGAACACGGAGTGTTGTTAACTTCAGTCGTTGCTGCTCTGTTACTAACAAGAACTGCACATTAAAAAGTCATCACGTCGGTACGCAGTCATTAATATATAGTCAATGCCCGGAATATGAGTCACGCTCTCCGACCGGCTACTATTAGTTAACTCGAAAAAATCCGAAACGGAAAGAGAAAACCCGAGAGCCACCCGCGCTCTCGCGCTCTCGCGTGTGTCTCTCACTCCCCGAGTGTACTGCACCTATACAGGCAACGTACCACACAGTGGGAACGTATAGGAGAAGATAACGAACGATATTCCGTTCGCGCATCGCGCGACTGACTCACGATCTCGGCGCGAGTTTCAGTTCCGAATAATCGCAGTTTCGCGCGCGATGCGCACTGAGTACACACATATATTATAGGTGCAGCGCATGGCTATAGGTAAGCGCGTGATATATTATCGTCGACCTTACAGCGGCTGTTTTTCAATGCCCCGACCGACTGAATTCGGTGAATTCGGTGAATTCAGATTTTTCGGTTGATTCGAATAAACTGCAGCATGATACTTTTCGAATACCGATTGCATTTAATTGAAAATCGCATCGACGTTCTGTATATGTTTTCAAAAATGCTAATTAACAAGTCGCATGAACAAGCTTACAAACAAGAATGTATACCGCGTGTACACGCAACTATAACTGTAAAACTCGAAGTACTCAAGTGCAAATCGCTCGCTGGCATATCTCCGACGACATAAAGTGCTTAAAAATCTACGCACATAACCGTAAAGTATCCTTGAAATCAAAGCCAGCAGCGGCCGTTCAAGGAAAAATGCAATGCGCGTGTAAAAAATGAAAAGCGCGCATCGCTGCAGGACGAATGAAATGAAGGAGAAACGCGCGCAGCGCAGCAGCTCGCAAGAAGCTTCTCGGCGCGGCGCACTTTCACGCGCTCTGCAGCCAGGTATTTTGCAATAAACCGCCGCCGCCGCCGCTGAGATGGAAACTCGCGGAAAAAGAGCGGCTGCAGTTATATGCACGCGTTGCAGGATCAATGGCTCTCGCTGCGTGTTATAAGCGAAGTTTAGATCGAGCAGGAAACGCATAGCGTTTATTCGCGGAGCAGTAGTGCTGTGGGGCACTTTGGAGAGAGGAGAGTTTCGCGGTAACGTTACAATCGGTTTTCATATTCCAGAACGGATTGCTCTTTTCGCGCGGATCGAGAGAAAAAAACACAGCGACGGAGAATTAGCTCCACGAGTGTAAACACTCAACAGCGCCGAACAAAATCGATCGCGGTACTATATTGTAGTAGCCCATCTAGTCCACTGACACACATACGCACCGCGTACAAACAGGGCGCGAGACAGCAATCGCCGGCACAAAGAGGTCAGCCACCCCGCGCGCGTGCATAGTACGGCTAATACATCCAGCTCTATAGATTTCGGCTCACGCGCCCGATGAACTATGTATCCCTAGGGGCGCGCACAGCTTCTTTCCGATCTGGCTCGCGCGCGTCTTCTCGTGACTCACGGCGATTACACGCCAGGGTGCAGGAGGAGGAGGAGGATGATACTTATAAGTACGCGCTTTATTGCCGCGCAGGAAGATCAGCGTCTTGCGATGCTGCAGGAGGTTCTCTCTTTGTTCAGCAGCGGCGAGAATGCTAATGAGATCTGCTTGAAGGAGACTGTAAGATTGCACTTGTGCGCGGATTTTCGAGCACGATGTATGCCCCATTATTGCGGGGGCTATGAAGGGGAAGAGATTATCGTGGGATAGGAAAAGTTTGGCTCAGAATATATATATATATGCGGTGTAATTTTGTAGCTATACTTTTGCGCGAGGTGTACACTTAAAAGACAATTCGCTGCTTTTAAATACTGAAACATCAGCCTGCCGATATGTTTATTAATTCGGTTATGTAAAGTCGCATATGCTTTCTCAATCTCATTGTCTGCGTATAGACTATGGCTAGAGCCTTGCGAACCTAATTATTTCATAAGCTCGTGCACACGTTTATTATACAAACTTTCGCGTTGGATAAAAGGCGTTGTGTGTATGCATACAACGTGTACGTAATGTAAACGCAGATATTGAAAAATGATAACTGTCGTTCTACACTCGACCCCTACTTCTCCATTATGAATATACCTACTCAATGGAAATAAAAAAGATGCTACATAAACGACTCGACAATCAGCAGCATCGCGCAGCCAATTTCGAGCTTTACTAAAAGAAGAGTATACAGCACACAAACGCGCAGTTGTAGACGAACGAAGGGGTGAAAGAACGCGCGGCGCAATTTCCCTAACGAGTTTTCAACGAGGAAAATTAAGTCTCGAGTTCCCCCCGGAAAAGAGAGAGATAAAAAAAAATAATTTGACTGATTGACTGGAAACTCTCGTATACAGTGAAAGTGACTGGCTGCTGGTCTATCGCTGTACTGATGCAACTTATAAGTTGCTCTGCGCGCGTAGGTGCACGGAAATGCAAGGACTTTCCGCATTACACCACCTCGTAATGGAATTTAAAACGTAAATACACGGTTGATGGGGCCGCGTCACGATTACTATTAAATTGAAAACAAAATAGAACAAAACCTGTAAACATTATACTTACATTTTCAGTATAAAAAGCTTTATTGTCGGAAACTTATCACTTATTCACTTTTACGGTCACACTTGTGGTTTCTAATGCAAAACTGCAACCATACCAAAGCAAAACAAAGTACTGCACCTGGTAACACAACGATTAAACCGCAGAAAAAGGCCTTCTCAGCGGCATCTCAGCGGCATCTCAGCGGCGGCGCGCGGTCAAAACAAGTGAAACACGCGGCACGCGCGCGCCTGATACAGAGCTGTCACACACTCTCTCTTCTCTGCGTGTCTCTTTCCATACTCGGTCGCTCTTCCTCGCTCAACTGCGTATGCTTATATATACGTATAAAGAAAATACCGTTCCGCAGAAAGCCTCTCACTCTCTCCGCCCCCATCAACAGCGCCGAACCTACACAGCGCTAAGTAGTATACTTCCACGACTACGTCGGTTAGCTCTTTATGCGCCTAGCTTCGCACAGCTGACGCCCTAACCTCACTTTTTTCATCTCCCCCCTATTCCGCGACTATACGCTATCTCTCTCTTTATCTCTCCACAGTCCACATACTGTCGTCCTCGATTTCCTGGCCGATGCTGCTCTCGAGGATAATGCGACAGCGTTGCGGGAGTCGCCGTGTCGATAACTAGTGTTGCCGCTTTCCATCCCGGGAGGCGGAGCAAGGACTGTACTCGCTGGACCAGCGGACGACGACGAGGGCAAAGCGACAGTGTGGGACGCTTCGACGGCACCATGGGCAATCAGCTGGTGGGAATAGCGCCGAGTCAGATATTCCCCGTCGAGCATTATCTCACCGATCACAGCGATCTGAGATTCGATGTTAGGTGAGATCTTGCTTAGTTGCTCTATTTATGTGATCTGCTTGGAAACTTGCAATCTGGGCTGCAGCTTTGCATGATGATATATTTACAATTATGAGTTATAATGACTTACCAGAACTTACCAGTGCCTCAACATTTCATTCAGATGCATATGATTTTTTTAATGAGGAAATTTTTGCTCGCTTTCTTGGTTCAAATAATTGACGTTTGCATTATGCAGAATTAATACAAACCTGCATATTTATTTTTTTCAATTTAGCCTGGGAAGCACAAGATTTTTCAAGGTTGCCAGAGCTCGCAGTCAAGAAGGTCTGATTGTAGTAAAGGTCTTCGCGATCCATGACCCCACTCTGCCTTTGTCAACGTATAAGGATAAATTAGAAGAAATAAGATCCAAGTTAGCCTCTGCAGTTAACTGTTTACCGTTCCAGCGGATGATAGTGAGTTTATGCTTGAAAACATTGACTTGTCTTTTGTTCATCTATTAAATGCTTCATACAATTTTCACAGCTGACAGAGAAAGCAGGTTTTATTATGAGAGAGTATGTCAAGTACTCGTTGTATGATCGTATAAGTACAAGGCCATTTTTGTCGAGCATAGAAAAGAAATGGATCACATTTCAAGTATTGTACGCCTTGCACCAAGCGCACAAGTTTGGTGTCTGTCATGGGGATATTAAACTCGAAAACATAATGATAACCAGCTGGAACTGGGTTTTACTAACAGACTTTGCAAGCTTTAAGCCAACTTATCTGCCAGAGGATAATCCTGCAGATTTTTCATACTTTTTTGATACATCTAGAAGAAGGTAAGTTGATAAAGTGTCTAAATCAGAAGATTAAATGTTTAATTATTCGATTTTCTTTTTAGAACATGCTACATTGCACCGGAGAGATTTGTTAAAACGTTGACTTCAGAACCCAACAATACCCTGCTCTTTCAAGAACTTAAAACAGGAGATTTGCATCCCATGATGGATATTTTTTCGGCCGGTTGTGCTTTGACTGAATTGTACAATGAAGGCCACCCGCCTTTCGATTTCTCTCAACTTTTAGGTAAATAGATTTTTCATTTTTTTTTCCATTTAAAATTTTGATTCGATTTTAGGAATTTTTATTTACAGCTTATAGAAACGGCGACTACTCTGCAAGCAAGCACCTTGATAATATAGAAGACGAAGGCATTCGAGAAATCTTGGCCTCGATGATCGAGAAAAATCCGTCGAATCGCAAGAGCGCTGAATTGTATTTGTCACAGGCACGAGGCAAAGTGTTTCCAGAATATTTTTATGGATTTCTACAGTCGTACATGCAGATCTTCTCGGCAGCGCCAATCCTCTCACCCGATGAAAAGATCAGTAGACTGAAAAAAGACATCGGTAATATTACCAGCATGTTTCACGAGGAAATCCAGGAGAGACGGCAGAGCGTCGAAATGTCAAAGTCGAAATGCGAAAAGAGCACAGAGTTGTTGAAAGAAGAGTCTGGCCACAGTGAAGAAAATGCGGTGATCGAGAATGACAGCGGTCAAAGCTTGGAAAAGATTGAGGTAGACATTAAAGATGCTCCAAAATTGGACTCATTAGATTCTCCAGCTGATGAAGAAAAAGAGGAAGTAAAAGAAAGTAAAGCAGCTGTGGAAAATGTGGACACCGAGGACGGACTTGTCATTATCACGCAGCTTGTTACGTCGTGTATTCGAGGACTGCATCATTCGCAATCTAAACTGCAAAGCTTAGAAATTCTGCTCGAGTTGGCCGAAAATACGTCGGACGAAACTATTCTAGATAGGATTTTACCATATATTGTAAGTATCCATCCATATAATTTGAAAAAATACTATTCAAAATAATTATTTATTCTTAAAAGAGTGTATAAAATTAAATACTTTTTATTCAACGTCGTGTATAATCGCGCATCGTATTCTCTGTTTAGAGGAAGTTATAAAGATAGCTAGAGTATCGTGATATCGGATATTTGACTTATCTTTCGCACTTCTAATTAACTTTAGGTCGAAAAAGAGCTTATGCATATTCCACAAAATGTATTATTGAATTTAATGAAAATATCGCATTAATATTTATTATTATTATTATTATTATTATTTAGCATTTTTTACAAGTTGAAATTGAATTTATAATATTGAATAACGTATGTATTATTTCAGTTTCATTTGGTTCACGATCCTGCGCCAAGAGTGCGAGTGTCAGCCATACACACTTTAACAAAGTGTCTTTATCTCGTAAAGACGATCCCGCCCTCGGATGTCAACATTTTCCCGGAATACATACTGCCAGGGCTAGCCCACCTCACACAAGACGAGGCGGTGATCGTTAGAGCTGCCTACGCTGAGAATATCGCTCACTTAGCTCACATTGCACTTCGATACCTAGAAAACTCTCATTTGTCGACGGTAGAAAATAAAGAGACGCAGAGGCCGAGTTATGACAGCGAACTTCAGGCTTTGCATGAAATGGTACTTAAAATACGAATCTAACAATAGGCAATGTAACATCGTTTCTGATGGTTTTCAACATTTCTTGCAGGTTCAGCAATCAGTTTCAATGTTGCTCACGGATCAACAAAATTTAGTCAAACAAACTCTAATGGAGAACGGTATCAATAAGCTTTGCGTATTTTTCGGCAAACAGAAAGCTAACGATGTTTTACTCAGTCACGTAATCACGTTTTTAAATGACAAAGAGGACAAGCAACTGCGAGGTTCCTTTTTTGAATGCATCGTTGATGTGGCCGCGTACGTAGGCTGGCATTGTAGTCCTATACTGATGCCTCTACTTCAACAGGGACTGACAGACCCAGAAGAGTTTGTGACTACAAAAGCTATTAGCGCGATGGCAACTTTGACGGAACTTGGCCTCTTACATAAATCTGCTTTGTATCAATTGCTGTCTGAGACTGTTGTATTTTTAGTAAGTTTTCAAGTAAATTTTCTATACAATCATTTAAGCATCTAAAATTAATACAAAATTTCCACTCAAGGTTCATCCTAATTTATGGATAAGACACGCAACTGTAGGATTCATATCAGCAGCCGCGCGAACTCTCAACATAGTCGACGTGCAGTGTAAGGTTCAACCAATGATACAGCCATACTTGAAGCATCCGCTTATACAGATAGAAAAGGAAGTCTTATTGTTAGAAGCATTAGTTACACCGATACCTCGTGTTGTTCTCGATTCTGTGATAAAATATAACGACATCGAAGAACTTTTCCACGTTTTCGAGCAGAGACAAGTTGCTAGGGCCAAGGCTGTTACGGGAATTGTTCCCCAGTACAACGATATGAGCACAGCTTTGCGTAATGTAAGTATTAACTAGAAATGAAAAAATACCATCTAAACTAATATAACTAAATCAAATTTCAGCTCTTTAGACGCCTAAGTTCAGAAACAATGACTGAAACCGTAGAAGATCAGCTGCTCGTAATGAAGCCACACTTATTGAAAATCAACAAGTATCGTCAGTCGGCTGAGTCGAAGCAACAGCCGTCTCCGGTCGACGGTAAACTCGAACTCGGACCATTGAAGCATAAAATTAGTCACCACGTAGTCGTTCTCTATCCCGATACCAAGAGCGACATAGGGCTTCCATCGTTCAAAAAGTTGGACCGCAGAACGTCCGACAGCACTGCTACCTACGCCTCGATGAATCAAGAGTGGCGCACTATGTTTGCGGCTCAGGATAATATTCAAGTTGTCTTCATAGTCTTTTCAACTAAAAAGCCAATATATTTTCGAATCAATATTAATGATAACTTTTTAATTTTCAGCATTCGGCAGTAAAAATTTCCGACATGTCAGCAAGTGGAGGCAGTCCTAGTCAGAGTATTCACGGAGGCGATATTCATTTATCTCCGCAGCATAGTTTGACTGACACTACGAACAGTATCAATGATCACTCTCTTCACGAAAGGTCCTACATCCAGTGTAAGTAAGGCTGTTCCAATGATTTGCTAAATTTTGCTATTCATTTTTTCCCAATGCATTTAGCTCGCTTCGCTCTCATGTGTATGCATGGTGAGATATAAACAATTAACGATTTGCGACAGTCGCAACACTTTATGGTTTTGCAGATAGATGCGCGCCTTGTCGGTTAGAACTCAGGCAGCTCAGTTACAGAAAGCAGGAGCAACATGCATCAGCCGTTAGGGCTCAACACTGGGCTGATAATATTGCGTGGCAAGCTGGTTCGTATATTTCTATCATCTCTTTCCATACATTAAAAATGTCAGAAAATTAAAATTATTATTTTGTCATTGAAGGTTCAAGACTACTGCCTAGTGGTTGGAGACCTCGTGGAGTTCTTATAGCTTATCTTCACGAGCACAGAGCTGCCGTTAATAGATTGGTTTCGGTACCAGACACTAGTCTATTTGCTAGCAGTTCTGCTGACAGTTGCATAAAAATTTGGGATGCTAGTAAAATGGAAGGAAGAAACTTAGCTAATCGATCAAGGTTATTATTCGCCCATAACCTTATCATTTATTTTTATTATTTTTTATTCAAATATATCGAGTAAAAAATAAAATTATATTTACAGACAAACATACATGCATAGAGGAGGACCGTTAGTGGGTCTGGTTGTTTGTGAACAGGGCCAATCACTGGCAAGTACAGCTAGCCAGTCTGGAACGGTGTTCGTATTGAGAATTGAATCCAACTCTAGTAAGATGAACGTACTGTATTCGAGACAGTTGGACATGCAAGAAGAGGGTTGTGCAGTAGATCTGCAATATCTGGACTCAGGATCGCAATCCGTTCTCGTCTACGCAACACTTTACGGTTCCTTGATCGGTTGGGATCTCAGGTGTCCTGGAACCGCTTGGAGACTCGAAAATGACTTGAAGCATGGTGTCATTACGTCTTTTTGTATCAACAATTATCAGCAATGGCTCACTCTTGGTACTAGTTCTGGAGTGCATATATGCTGGGATTTGAGATTTCAGCTGCCGATCAGTAATATTAAACATCCAACAGGTGAGATTAATTTACAATTTTATTTTGAATAATTGTAGTTCCGTTAAAGAAGACAAATCGATTTCTGTCAATTGTTCCGTTCTTTGTGTTTTACCGCCGCTTAGTTTACATGTGCATGTGTTCATTGCTCTTTCATTTAAAAAATATCAATTTCGAGCTCTTGTCTCAATTATCAGAGATATAGCCAAATTAGTATAAATTAGTTTTGAAATAGCATCATCTCAGTAAAAGTATGATTCCTTAATTTAAATACAATAAAATTTTAATTGCAGGAGCACGAGTCAGAAAAGTAATAACCCACCCAACGGAACATTCTTGGATAATATCAGCGGTTCAGGGCAACAATGAAATATCTATGTGGAATTTGGAGACGGGCTTTCGGCAGATGGTGCTTTGGGCCTCGAGTGCACCTCCTCTCAGTCATTCACAGGGTGGGCATAGTGTCTGTGCAATGCATTCTGCTTGTATAGATCGTTCGGGCTTCTTACTTGCAAGTGGTTCCGATATGAGACTAAGATTTTGGAATCTGCATGCACCTAACGAGTCCTACGTCGTCCTGCCGGCTGCTAATGATTCGTTAACACTCAATTCGTTGGCTTACGAGTAAGCTCTTTGTTCCTTCATCACTGATGTTTTTCGACTAACCCACATCTGTTACTAATGAGTTTTCAAATCCAAACAGGCAACGGCTGATAGATGGTACAAATGTAGTGCAGGAGGTGCTAGCCGGTGGAACGAGCGGTCCAAGTTCGTCAGGCAGCTCGAGCATGCGAAGTCGAGGTGTTGAGGAAGGTGGCCCGGGTCCCGAAATGCCGCACCCAGGTCATCACGATACTATCTCCGCAGTGGCTATGTCCAATACTTGCATACTCACAGGCAGCACCGATGGCCTCGTTCAAGTTTGGAAGTGATGCGCTCTTACCTCTGCGCGTACGTCTGCGGACTGGGCATTGTCATATGGAGATCGCATGTTTTTTTAATCTTAATTTTTGTGACTCAAAATGCTGCATTTGAGAACAACTACGTAGAAGTTAAAGTTATACGATACTATCTTGAGGTCTTGAGGTAAGACTTAGACTCATCATTTGTAAAGAAAATTTTGATATATTTCACAAGTCCAATGTAGGATCTGCTCAAATACAGCATCTTCATAGTCGATTCTTTAACTAGCATTGTATATTCTGTTTAAATTTGCAGTACGTCACCTGGTTAAATGTCAACACGCTAACCGTGAGTGATTAGTTGCAAAGACTCTCATTCCAATTGAAATTGAGTAGGATATATGTTCATTACACGGTATTTGTTAAAATGAGGTTTGCCTACGATCATGTACAGTCTCAGATGGACGTATTAATCTCGAAAATGAGACAGAGGCGTAGATAGATCGTAACAGACATTCGCGGTAGCGCATCCGCCACTTGAATTCGTGTTACGTATAATGCTGTGATTACGATGTGTAAGTAATATAAGTATGTAAAAGATACGTTATACGAAGATTTACATATGTAGGTGACGTTGTTAAAGCTCGATACTGACTTATCGTATGCTTTTGAACAAATAATTCTAGTATGTATAAATATTGTAAAAAAAATTATTTTTGTACATACAGCATGACTGGATCAAGAGTAGGGATTAACTATAAGTACACATGTAATTACTTTTAAAATTTTTTGATTTACTCGGAGCATGTAAATCTGTAAATAACGCTTGTTGATTAGAATTGTTGAAATGATTCATGTGATTTATAGCTAGGTTGATTTTTACGGAATACTTGTAAATTTGATAATCCGTATAATGTTTTATTTTCGTTGCAAATGTGAAGCAAGTTGATATGATTGAGTAATGTTCATGGAAAGTTTTTATGATTACATATATGAGATTCATGAAAAAGCAAAACTAAAAGCGACAAATGGTTTTGAAAGTAATTACATGTCTAAAAGTTTGGTAACTACAAAACAATTGTTCTGCAATATATAATTCTAGTTGTACATATAATAATGGAGAAAATGTAAGTTCTTGATGAGAATGGAGTTTAGAGATTTTACATAGAAATGTATTTACAAGCATGTGATGCAAAAGTATAGTTGACGTGTATACTTTGTATGTGACGATGTGCAGATAAAGAACGCTAGTGACTTTTAAAAATATAGTAATCATCGTGCAAATTGGTCTCTGTAAGAATACGTCGTTTTGACTGATAATGCATATACTCACGACCAATTCCGCGACATATTGTATACAGACATTGTTATAATAAATCGTTATTTTTCACACCGTAGAACGATGAGCCTTTTAATGTTTTAATGTATTTAATTCGAAAGAACAGTAACTTCGAGGAGCGATGTCAGAGAGAAAGCGAAGCAAAAACAAAGAGTGCCCATCAGTAATTCCATCAAAAGTTGGCAAGCGAGGCCAAAAATCAGTGGCCTATAAGTGAGCTCGCGTAACCGGAGAAAATGCGTAACTAGTATAGGGGGGATCGAGATTTATCTCATAGAGGGAATTTCCTTCTCGCTTTCTGACTCCCCCCCCCCCCACCCCTCTATATTAGATGGTTTCAAATTTCCTTTCCGCGTCCCAAAAACGTACGCCAGTCGGCTGTAAGTAGGCAGCAGCCGCGTATCATAACAATCGACTTCAAAACAGCGAACAGCAATAAACGTTGCACAGCTGTTTGGCTCTTCATTTATTTAAAATTTGTTTTTCATCGCGCGATCCGTCGAATGGATATTTCTTGCTGTTATTCGTACGGTGTCGTAAAACAAAGCTTTTCACTTGCTGATCGTAAAGTCGCATTAAAAATGTTACTGCTGCGCGGAAAAAACCAAACGCGCCTGTTTAGCTATTCGGATTTCCAAACGAACTGCGAAGCTCGCCGTAAAGCCGTCACTCTCGATAAAATTCGCGAAAGATTGGAGCTTGCAAGCTCTATTTTTATATTCTCGCCCATCGTAGCTCCTTTGTCCGCGGAAAAAATGCATACTTAACAAGTCACGCGTCGCTGCATGCCTCTCGAACCTGGTCATTATTTCAGTTTAATTGCGCTAAATGATGGCGTTTCATCGCTTTCCGATGTTAATGGATCGTAAGAGCCGCTAAAAATACCGAAATACAATTGAAAATAAACTGAAAGCGCGCGTTACTCATGCTCGCGGGCCGCGTATTTTCCGGGAACAAGCGTGCGAATGCCACTCTTCCAATGACATTTCGCCGATTAATAGCGGGTATTTTCCGAAACATTAGCGCAATAGTCGTTACGCACGCACAGGGCCGTTAAGCAATTTACGTCCCTCGAAATAGATAAGCTACCGCGTTTACGCACGCACTGATCTCTATATCTCTATATAGAGGAGCATTGTGTGTTCCTCCGGCCGGTTTTTCATAGCAGGCGCGAATTCAAATGTCGAGACGTAAACATCCTATATAGAAAAAAGCTGCAGGCTTTCGCCGCGCACATCCTGCGGAGATCCGGCGGCGGCGGCGGCGGCGGCGGCGGCGGCGGCGGCGGCGGCTCATCAATCACCAGGCTGAGATGCTTTCGCAGTGACGCGTTTGCTTCTCGATCGTTTTCTCTCGTCTACGCATACGGCATACGTGCGTCTGACGCGAGGAGAGCTGCTCGTCGTCGTTGATTCGCCGGAAGATTCGTAAATACCCCCGGCCGGAATCGGGCGAGTTACTTATGCGCTAAATCGTTTATAAATAGCTCGTACTTGTGCGTCGACCTTTTCGATGCGCGATCAGTCAGATGGAAAATTGGCGAAAAATCATATGATATAGGGATGATCCAATTTTTAATCGCATACGACACGCCGCATCAGCCGCATCAGTCAGAGCGACAATTGCGCGCGCGGAGTCGCGTAGAAGGGACTCCGCCGAGCCGAGACTCGAGAGAGTCGAGAGAGCCGGCTCAGTGCTTTTGCGCGCGTCTTCGGGCTCGCATCGACGTTCGCCGAGCGTTTGTTAAATCCCCGGCTGTTCGCGATTGTCGGGAAAGTTTGAAAGGGCTGCTGCCGTCATTGAGAGCTGGCGCGGCGCGCTCCTTATCAGCGCGGGGATTTGTTTGTCACAGTTTTAAAGATATAGCTCTCGCGCATTCAAGCAGCGCGCATTCAAGCAGCGCGCATTCAAGCAGAGGGCCGAGAATCGAGATGCAGTCCGAGTGCGAAGCGCCGACGAGCGGGCGCGGGAGTCTGCAGCGGCTGCACCAGCCGAGCCTGTCGCGCAAGATGCGCCGGAGCATCAGCAAAGTCAAGCGGAGCATACAGCGGATGACCGGTGAGTATCGGCCGAGAGAGCGCGCCTGTGCGAGTAATCGCGTGCATGAATGATAGCTTCCGGCTGCACTGCTAGAAACCCAATTTCTGGGTTAATTCGGGAACGACTCCGCGCGCCGCGCCGCTCATTATACTTCTGTATTTCTGCGCTGTTGCAGAGGAGTCGCACGAGGAGGAGGAGGAGGAGGTGGCCAGGCGGATGCTGCGTCTGCCCAGGGAGAACCTCGCCTCGCTCACCTGCCGCACCGGGTTCAGCCGCGAGGAGGTTCGCAGGCTCTACCGGGCCTTCAAGCAGCAGGTTCATGTCGTTATATTCTTCCGCGCCCGCCGCAATCTTAATGAGAATCTCCCCGCTATACGCAGCCCGCAGGGTTGTTAATTGGCGCAAGGCCAATTCGGGAAGCCTCCCGCCACGTGTGCCCGATGCGCTCGCAGTGCATATGTATAACGAATATGTCTGAAAAAATGCACCGGTCCTAGTACAGTGTCCGAACGGGGTGGCCACGACGAAGGACCTGACGCCGGCCTACGCGAAGCTCTTCCCCCTGGGCGACTCGCGCAAGTACGCGGAAATAGTCTTCAACAACTTTGACGAGGACAAGGACGGCTTCGTGAGCTTCGGCGATCTCCTCACCGGGCTGGCCTCGATCGTCAAGGGCAGCGCCGATCAGAAGCTCTCCTGGATTTTTCGGTTAGTATGAAGCACCTTTCACAATCACTCTAGCTGCACGCTCACTGGGGGGGGGGGGGGGGGGGGGGGGTCGCGGCTTTCAAACTTGCGCCACTTGCAGCTTGCCTATTGTATTGCAGCTACTTTTTTTTTCTTTTTTTTTTAACGACAATCTTTTTCCTATACACATTGTATGCACCGCCAGACTGTACGATCTCAACGGCGACGGCTGCATTACGAGGCACGAGATGACGACAGGGGTCTCGGCGATATACGAGATGGTCAGAAGCGCGCAGGTCATCGATTGCGCCGTCGAAAGACACGTCAACCGGCTTTTCGAGAAAATGGACCTCAATCGGGATGGCGTTATTTCGCGGGACGAATTTCTGGATTGTTGCAAAAATGTAAGATATTCGATGTACTGTTGTCGTTACTCTATTCAATCAAGTACGCGCAACTTTCCATTATCAATCTGTGATCTGAATAATCGACTCTTTTACTGTTACAGGATCAAGTTGTTTATAACCAACTTTATGTATTTGATAATATGCAGTATTAAATTAGAATATCTTATTAGGCCACTTGTAATACGTGTACGAGGTGCATTAGCTGGCTTCTTAGTTTGTTTATTCTTGTAAATAAACGCAAAGGGATAGCTGTATTATAAATTACACGCATTCTTTAAAATAGACGCATAGTCGTACAAATAAATTTCGATTTATTATCTTTAATGTACAATTCAACCGAAATTTTTGAATTTTTGTTGAAACCCAGTTTTACATTATAATTGTATTCTAATTTAGGCTCTTTGAATTTTATTCCGTCGAAGAGTAATATATGCATAAATCGTCGTCTCTCTGGAAATTCGAACGCGACTTATAAATTCGACTAAGATTATACTTAATTGAATAAAACGTGGCTGTTTTCACTGTTCAGCATGACGGATGACGTGCGAATGCATCTTTTTCCGACTCCGGTAAGTTATTGGCCACGTGAAATACGTTAGGCATGAGCATGATTGCTTTCCTACATTATTCATAGAAAACATCAAAGTCATTGATTATGGCTTATGCGAATGCAAGAAAGCTGTGCTTCATCCAATGATAATTCTACTGGCATTATTAATCCAAGAAGTTTAGAAGATGCGCGCGGCTGTGTCAGTAATGTCATATAAATATCATGGATTTCGATACTACAGCTAAAGGATTTACGGAAAATTCATACTATCTGAAAGGCGTTTGATGCGATTGTAACATAAATAGTATAATTATATATCTGGAAATTCATGTCCCTCTGCCAGCTATCTGAGGAATTCAATAAATTGTCGAATCCGCGAGACGAGCGATTACTGCATTGCCAAAAATGTAAAATAAAAGGGCTCGTATTACGGATCTTACAGAAGTTTACAAAAACACTTGGCAACCATAAGTGCAGTGTGCGCTTATAGAACGACGTTTATAGGTATCAAAGAGGCACACAAAAGAGTATACAATGAAAAATTGACTTATGAAATTTGACAATCGATGCCGGACAATCGTGAAAGCGTACTATATGTATATATTTTAAGCCAAAAATCTTTGATGTAGTACGTGATATTATCAACGTAGCTTGTTTGGCTGATCGACTACATCGACGATTGAATCGACTG
Source organism: Nasonia oneida (assembly GCA_037356405.1). Taxonomy (NCBI): domain Eukaryota; kingdom Metazoa; phylum Arthropoda; class Insecta; order Hymenoptera; family Pteromalidae; genus Nasonia; species Nasonia oneida. Next base: position 1,275,175 of record JAZHPH010000030.1, on the reverse strand, counting down.
CATCATGGGCTGATGGACCCGTCATATAGTTCCACTGCTCGCCACGAGACGTCAGGGCAATAGGTACGCCGTAACGCCGGTTTGGCGCTTCGCGGAAGCGATTTCGGATCGACCAATAAGCGTGTGCTCGAGTCCTTTGTTGTTGTTTTCATCCCGCGCGGCGCGCGCGCTGACCGCTGAGTCGCGCTCTCTCAAGTCAAGCTCTCTCTCTCTCTCTCTCTCACGCAGGTTTCTCTCCCTTTGTCAATACAGACTAATTGCAGAGTTCGAATTAGACGTTCCATTTCGTACGTGCATCGGAATATTTTGCAATATTTCTAAATAAGTACTCGCTGTCATCATAAAGGTAATATATCTCGGTATAATTAATGAGTAGGAAGCTGGATTGTTTTGATACTGATTTATTCAGTTTTATTCTTTGTTTAGATCGCTGCTGCTCTGTGTACTTAAACCTGTGTATATAGGTAATGAAACATGGCTCCCACGACGAATTCTAATGTTCTTGGGCAAGTACAAACTATCACATCAAAAATCAAGTGGCATATCCATAAATTTAAAACGAGTTGCAGTCAAGCAAACGTTGGGGACGCTTTAAAATCGCCGTTGTTTACAACTTCACTTGAAAAAAGAGATGTTCAATGGTTTCTGATGTTATACCCTAGAGGAAAAACACAAGATTATAAAGATTTTTTATCAATCTATTTGTACAGCACCATGCACAAAGGGCAAATTGAGGCTACTGCTACCTTGAACATTTTAAACAACAGAACTCAAGTGGTGGTTGATTGTAATTTGGAGGAATCAGAATTTGGTGATGCTGCTTGGGGGAATCATAAATTGATATCAACAGAATTCATTACCAATCCACGAAATTGCATGTTAAATAAAGTCAGTGGTGATTTAGTAATAATCTGTGAATTGGTAATTCTGCCACAATATGAAGTAGCTGCTTTTTTATCTCGATTGCAAGTGCTCGACATGTTTGAGAATCTTCTAAACGACAGTAAATTTAGCGATATATCACTTGTTTCAGAAGATAAAACCATTCGAGCGCACAAGTGCATACTTGCCAAAAACAGCTCAGTATTTGCTGCAATGTTTAATGCTGAGATAAATGAAAGGAAGGAGATCATCTTGGAAGTTCATGACGTTAGTTATGATGTTCTGGTAGAAATGATTCGCTTTATCTACACTGGAAAGGTAAACGGAATAGAAAATATGATTGAGGATCTCGCAATTGCAGCAAACAAATTTGCACTACACAGATTGATGATTGTCTGCGAACAAACAATGATAAAATGTTTGAGCATACATAATGTTGTACATTCCCTACTAGTTGCTGACAAACTCAAAATGAAGGAGCTGAAGGCAATGGCTATTGAGTTTGTTGTTATGAGTGGCAGTAATGCAATTGATCAAGAAAACTTTAGGACTCTACCTATGGATGTTGTTGTAGAAGTGTGTAGTGGTTTAGCAAAAAAATACAAAAATTAGATGGAGATAAGAAATGTTTTATTGGAAAATGAGAAGGGATTGCTCATAAAGATATACATTATTAAAAGTAAAACTAGAATATAACGTTAAGTATGTTATAATATAATAGTTAATCAAATTTGTTTAGCTTTTAGAGAAATGTAGGTGTACATTTTTTGCGTGAAAAAATTCGATATTATAACAATGTATTCCTGTATCTATTATACTTGTCTGACTAAAAATTTACTAACAATTATTGTACTGTAACAATAAAAATAAAAAATAAAAAAAATATATATATATATAAACTCTTCTAAAGACATTCATACTATTTTTTGTATTCCAATTGTGGATTAGTATGTACAAATTGTGTTCTAGGGATCCATACATTTAATATACACATAAATTAATAATACTTTTTGACTTTTCAAATTAATTCCATAATAAATTTTACTCAATTACAATCCATGACTCTATGTGTAATCACTCACAACTGTTACATTCATTAATTTATAAAGTTAATTGAGTTTACATTTAGTTAAATGTTCAAATTAATGGACGCTGCCAACTGCCCTGCATCCAAATCCAACAATAAAAAATTCCAGTTATAGAAGTGGTGTCACAAAATACCTTGCCTAACTGTGAATATATAATCTTTTTTAACAGAATATTGCGAGTACATTCTATTGAATAGCACAGTTGTTGAATATTTAAAGCAATTATCAATATATTACTTTTTTTGGTCATAAAAACGCAAACTTAAATTCAAATTGCGCAATACCAAATATAAGGCTTGTTTGGTAATATAGTAATGCAGTTTATTCTCAGGTCGAGTAAGTAGGTATAATAGGCATACTTATAACTATAGATATAAGTACATGCATAGGTAGCCCGGGACCCGGCGTCTATTCGCTGTGAGCGCGTCGTTGGAGGGGAGGGCTGGCGCTGGTGTCACTTTTCACACGTAATCTTATATATACTCTCGAAATTGCTAATGGCGGCCTTTTGTCTTTGTTTTCGTCCCTCTAACTCGCGGCTCACCCGTCTATTCGCCGACGCAGAGTTCGAATAGCAAGTTAAACCCGTTGCTGAATACTCGATATCATCATATGAAGGCAATTAATCTCGATTCTTATAACAGGTCATCTTGGTACTTATGAAGCCGGATTGTTCTGATTCCGATTTGTTTGTTTGCATTGTTTAGATCACACCCATCGCTGCACTGTATTTAGTACATATCTGAACAATGGCGCCGACAAAATTTAAATCTAATAAACTTGGAGAAGTGAATGTTACATCATCCACAATAAAGTGGCATATCCCTAACTTTGACAGGCGTTGCAGTCAAGCGAATGTTGGGAAAATTATTAAATCACCAAAGTTTACGATAATAACTTCTCTTGCAAGAAGAAAATGGCACTTCGAATTGTGCCCTAGAGGACAAAAAAAAGAATACAAAGACTTCTTATCATTGTACCTATATACAGAGTCCAAACAAAAATTTGAAGCAATTACTAACTTCAAAGTTCTGGACAAAAATGCTCAAGTGATCATTGATCGTACCTTGGAGGAAGCTGACTATGGTGAAGCGGCTTGGGGAATTCACAAATTGATATCAACAAAATTTATTAGCAACCCAGAAAATCAAATGCTTGACAATGGCAGTTTGACGATCATCTGTGCGATTCAGACAGTTGCATCTCAATATAATGCAAACGAATTGAAACCTACCAAAGAAGTAGAAGAGCGAGAAGCTGCTTTTGCATCTCAGTTTGAAGTGCTCAACATGTTTGAGGGTCTCCTAAACGACAGTAAATTTATGGACACAGTTATTGTTTCAGAAGATAAAACCATTCGAGCGCACAAGTGCATACTTGCCAAAAACAGCTCAGTATTTGCTGCAATGTTTAATGATGAGTCGAATGAAAGGAAGGAGATCATCTTGGAAGTTCATGACATTAGTTATGATGTTCTGGTGGAAATGATTCGCTTTATCTACACTGGAAAGGTAAACAGAATAGAAAACATGATTGAGGATCTCGCAATTGCAGCAAACAAATTTGCGCTACACAGATTGATGATTATCTGCGAACAAACAATGATTGAAAATATAAGTATTAACAGTGCTGTAAACTGTCTTCTACTTACTGATAAAGTCAAAATGATGGAGCTGAAAATGAAGGCCATTGAATTTATTGTTGAGAATGGGAGTATTATTATAGATACACCTAACTTTAAATTATTATCTCCCGAAATTATTTTAAGAGTGTGTAGCGGTTTAGCAAGCAAGTACAAGAAATGATTTGTGTAGCAGTTTATCTTTAATATACCTTTTTTTATATTTTTTGAATTTTTATATCTGTCATAACTTGATATTTGCATTGCAAAATAGATATCTCAATTGATATTAGTTTTAGTTATATGAGATATAAATAACATTTGCCAGTTCCAAAATTAATAATGGCAAACAAGAGTTTAACTTGTACCCTTTTACCCCTATTCTATTGATATTGTTTGTACAATTTTAAAACAAATTTTAAATTATGATTAAGTTGATTATTAAAAATCAGAAATGAGATGTCGTTTGAAAAGAACAGGCAGTATTGAAGATCATAATAATGTAGGCACTCTGTGATCATATAAATAAATTGCTTTAAGCCTTTAGACTTTGTACATTCTACAATCTTGCTGTTTGATTTTTCTCATACAAATACATTATTATAACTAAACTAGAAAATTAATTTATATAGTTTATTAAATTAGTCAATCTTTTGAAGATATGTAAATACGGTTTCATTTATAAATAAATTAGTTGTGCATATATTTTTGTTATAATGTATTCCTACATCATACTTTCTGACTAGAAATTAACGAACGATTTTTATATCCCTTATGAAATGTATATGTTCACCAAGTATATGAAAATTGTTCTTTGAGTAACACTAAATATTATTAATGTCACAAAGCACTTAAGCCATCTTGCTTTATCGTTTTGCTTTTAAATTTTGAGTTAATGTGCAATATGTGTGAAAACGATATTACAATTACTTTTTGATTTTTCAAATGAACCGCAAGTCTAAGATTAGTATCCATAAAAAATTAGAGCCTAATTATACAATCCATTAATCTGTGTAATCGCGCGTAATCTGCAGTATTTATTATATATACAAAATCAAACTTTCAAATACAAAGCGCAGCCCGCTCAAATCGAACAATGAAAAATGAAAAAAAGTCACAAATAAGTGATGTCAAAAAATAGCTTGCAACCGTGAATTCGATCTTTTTTTTTACAAAATACAGCGGTACTTTTTTCCATATATACAAACCGCAATAACAAATATGCTTATTGTCTGAGTTATACATTTTGCGGTTCAAAAGCCGGCATTGACCCCGTCTAGTTTCGTTGCTCGCCACGAGACGTCAGGGCAACCATTCTTATTAAATTTCATTTCAAATCGTGCACTATACGCACAGTGCGCGATACGCCGTCCAACTCAGTTTGGCGCTTCAATCCCTACCACCAGAAACGATTCCGGATCGACCAATCAGCGTTCATCTTGTTGTACTTGAATCCTTTGTTCTCGTCCCTCTCCTTTCGTCAATGCAGAGTTTGAGCGCGCCTGTTGCTGCGTGAGCGAGCGTGCATGATCCATTTGACGTTCTACTTCGTATTCGAAATTTCTAAATTCGGAAGATTCGGCACCGTTATTTAAGGCAATTTATCTTCTCGATACTTAATTAATATATTGAAAGTATGATTGTTTTGGTTCCTGTTAATTCATTATCATTGTTTCTTTAGATCGCCACCTTTGTTGCGTTGTAAGCAAAGGTACAAAACATGGCTCCATCAAAAGCTGCGAAAAAAAATACATTCGGAAAGATAAAGGTAAAGGAGGCAAAATTTGAGTGGCAAATCCCAGATTTTTACACGCTTTGCAGTCAAGCAAAAGTCGGGGAAGTTATTAAATCACCAAATTTTGCAACTACACTAGGCTGGGACGTTAAGTGGTATTTACGGTTGTTTCCTGGAGGAAAAAGACAAGAGTTCCAAGATTTCATAGCGCTGTATCTATGTAACACCAACACTGTGTCTATGGGAAAAATAGTAGCTAAATCCAACTTCAAGATTAAGAATAGCAAAGCTCAAGTGGTGGTTGATCATCCTATGACAGAATCCGATTTTGATTCTAAGACTGCTTGGGGGATTGATCAAGTGATACCAAAAAATTACATACTCAATCCAGAAAATCAGTTGCTGACCAATGGTAGCTTGACGATAATTTGCGAGATTATAACAATGCCTCGATATCTCGTGAAGGAGTTGAAACACAACAAAGAGGTACACGAGCAACAACCTGCTTTAGCATCTCGACTTGAACTGCTGGACATTTACGGAGGTCTTATGGACGACAACATATTTAGCGATGTAGCGCTTGTTTCAGAAAGTAGAAGTGTTAGAGCGCACAAGTGCATACTTGCCAGGAGCAGCTCAGTATTTGCTACAATGATCGATAATGAAATGAATAAGGAGAAGAAGGAGATCATCTTAGAAGTTAATGATATTAGTTATGATGTTCTGTTGGAAATGATTCGCTTTATCTACACTGGAAAGGTAAATGAAATAGAAAAAATGATTGGGGATCTCGCAATTGCAGCAAAAAAATTTGCCCTACATAGGCTGCTTATTATTTGTGAAGAAGCAATGATAAAAAGTATGAGCATTCACAATGTCGTACATTCCCTTCTAGTTGCCGACAAAGTCAAAATGAAGGAGCTGAAGGCAATGGCAATTGAGTTTGTTACTATGAACGGCAGTAATGTCATTGATCAGCCTAGCTTTAGAACATTACCTCCTAAAATTATATTCAAAATCTGTAGCAATTTAGCAAAAAAATATAAATAGTAGTTAATATTTATGTATTAAATAGAATACTATTAGTCATCTTCAATTTTTTAGAAAAGTTTCAGCCCTTTATTTTGTACCCTAGTTTGAGATGCTGGATAAATTATTAAAATATTTATTAACTTTTTGCTATAGTGAATGCAAACATTCGTATATTTATTAATATATTTATAACTTTTGCGATAAAAAAGTTTAACAGCTTGATTATTATTAACATCAGTCATTTTTTATGAAAAAATAACTTTACTGGAATGTTTTAGTTCATGAAAACTCAAGTGTTTAGTATTTCCTCTTCAACAAGTTTGTGGAAAAATCTTGAATAAGTGTAGATGATTTGATTTTTCCAATTGGGCTATTTAACATAAATTATGTAACTTAAGTGTAGTTGTTAATCTGAAAATTAAATATTTAATATATATTTTAAAGCACAGAAATTAGTTTCTGGACAATCATTAAATAGAACTAAGAAAAAAAAATTAGAATAAAATTCTAACAAAATGAATACTTTTAAGTTAAATGTTAAAGAACAGAAGTACTTATAGAAAAAAATGTTACAATGTATATATTTTTCATACCTTATAATAAACGTTTTTGTAAAATATAAAATACAACTGCAAGAAAGAATATAAAAGCTAGTATCACTAAAGCTTTATCTGTAATCTCTCTCCGACCATATTTGCCTAATAATTTTCCTGATTGCTGTATAACTTGTTGTTGATGTTCCAATTCTTTTCTAGTAGTTGACACCTTATCAGAAGAAGTCACTACAATTTTATTCTTATGTTATTATACTCATGAAGTATATAAATAATTTTATATACTACCTACCTAATGTATCTAAAGTTTCTGCGCTTCGCTGTGACGTTTCTGCTAAATATTTGGATATATCCAACAGATGATTTGTGATTTGACTAGAAGCATTGGCTGCACCTTGTTTGTCTCTTCTTTTTCGGAGCAAACTTTGCTCACTAGCAGATGTAGGCAATAATTCTTCTCTAGCCTGCTTGTCTATCGCGCATGCACTGAGAATATTTGCTTTACGAAAAGCTGTTATCGCTGTGGTTAACTGTCCCTTGTAATTGTCAATATTTGACAACAAATCAGCTTTTCTAGTTGTTTCCCTTTCCCGCTCTGCTAAAAATGTTAGTTTTTCAATGTTGTTCCTGAGCTTAGCTATTTTTTCTCGACCATCTGCATTGAGATCGTTTAAAAGTTCTAATGGACCAGTGCATTGTTTTATATCCTGCGTACAATTTCAATGTTAAAAAAATATCTTTTAATGAATTAGCAATAAGGTTAGAATCGATATATATATATATATATATATATAATTTCATATTTTACAGATTACCTGAATTAAGGCGGTCAATTCAAGATGAGTTTTGATAATTTCTTGAGAAATCAATTCAAATGATTCTTCTTTCACAATCATTTTAAATCTTTTGTTCTATAATTTTATCAGAGAAACATAAAAAATCTACCTGTCGTTATGCCTGTAAGTATATGTGTACATACTTTCTGACAGTAGCGGTCTACTGCTATGCTATCTACTGCTATTATCTGCGAGCTGACGGCTGAGTGCTGACCGCCTGCTGTATGCTGATGCTCTCTGTTATATGCTTACGTCAGTACAAGTACCTATAGGTAGGTATATGTGGATGTTGGAGTAGGAGCTGGTGGTGCTGCTGCCCGCATGGGTTGAGAGCTTCGAGCGTTGAGAGCCCCATGCTATCTTCTGCCTTTTCTTGTTACTGTGCGCGCGGTTCGGCGATACCAGCACGTAAAATTTTTTAATCGTGGTAATCACAAAAGTAATTCAGTCAGGTAAGTAGTATAAGCACAAAAAATGACGATTGCATCGCTACTAAGATGCGGAACGAATTTGACGAGATTGTCAAGACTGCCGGCGGTCGCCTTCGAGGTAAATTTTTATTGCATTCTTTTGAGGTTAGAATAATTTGATTTAAAATAGCAATTATAATACCAGAAATTTTGTGATAAAAAATGTAATTAATAACGTGATTCGAGAAATTAATTGATTTTAAATATGTAGGTGAAAGGACAATGCATGGCTTCCTATGCAAAATATGCGGAACACAAGCCCATTGAAAAAATGAGAAATATAGGAATCTCAGCTCACATTGACTCTGGTAAAACGACGTTGACAGAACGTATTCTTTATTATACTGGAAGAATTGAAGCAATGCATGAGGTACTTTATTGGTAATAATTTGAAAAAAGACTGCTTCTATATTTAAGTTAATCAATTCATCATTATTTACTTTTAAGGTTAGAGGCAAAGATAATGTTGGAGCTGTTATGGACAGCATGGAATTGGAAAGACAGCGTGGAATCACCATACAGTCTGCTGCAACTTATACTTTGTGGAAAGATTACAACATCAATATTATCGATACTCCTGGTCACGTAGATTTTACCATTGAGGTCGAAAGATCTTTGAGAGTTCTGGATGGTGCAGTCTTAGTACTTTGTGCTGTGGGTGGAGTACAGTCACAAACACTAACTGTAAATAGACAAATGAGAAGGTATAATGTACCTTGTTTAGCATTTATCAACAAGTTGGATAGGATGGGAGCTAATCCAAAAAGAGTTTTGGAACAATTGCGAACAAAATTGAAACAGAATTCTGCTTTTATACAATTACCCATTGGTAAAGAGAGTGAAACTAAGGGAATTGTAGATATAATTGAGAGAAAAGCTCTCTACTTTGAGGGTGATTTTGGTGAAATTGTTAGGCCTGATGAAATACCACAAGAATTGAAAGCAGGTATTATATAATTGGTTTCATTATATTTCCTATTCTGGTCTGATTCTTTTGTATCTTACTCAGTTATAATATATATATATATATATATATTTTTTTTTTTATTTAGAAACTGACGCAAGGAGAGAGGAGCTGATAGAGCACCTGAGCAATGCAGATGATACTCTTGGAGAACTGTTCTTAAATGAAGCTGAAATCACTGTACAAGATATAAAAGATGCTATTCGAAGAACATGTTTGAAAAGAACATTTACTCCAGTTCTAGTTGGAACTGCTTTAAAAAACAAAGGTGTTCAGCCTTTACTAGATGCTGTTTTAGATTATCTTCCGAATCCTGGTGAAGTTGAAAACTTTGCTCTGCTAGAAAAACCTGGGTATGCAAATAGTAATGTAAATAATTAAGAGATTAATTGTTTTGTTTTAATGTTTGATATCTGATTTAACGTTATTTAATTTATCAGACAAGAAGAGCCGCAGAAAATTCTTCTTAATCCCGAACGATCAGATAAGCATTCGTTTGTAGGTCTAGCATTTAAATTGGAAGCAGGAAAATTTGGACAACTTACATACTTTAGATGCTATCAAGGAATGTTAAAAAAGTCGGATACCATCTTCAATACACGAACCAACAAAAAAGTAAAAATATATAAAATTACAAAATTTTTACTGTATCAAACAGGAAAAAACAATGTTTTTTTTAGGTACGCATTGCGCGATTAGTGCGGCTCCATTCAAATACAATGGAGGATGTCAATGAAATCTATGCTGGAGACATATTTGCATTATTTGGAGTTGACTGTGCTTCTGGTGATACCTTTGTTACTAAAGGTGATTTGGCACTTTCAATGGAATCAATTTTCGTCCCAGAACCCGTGGTTTCTATGTCTATCAGTCCTAAAAACAGTAAAGATCGTGACAATTTCGCAAAAGGAATTGGAAGATTTACAAAAGAAGATCCAACATTCCGCTTCGTTTACGACCCCGAAAGTAAGGTACGTCGTTAAACCTGATGTTTAATCGATTTCGTTGCTAAACCATGTCTCAAATTTTGCATACCTCTACCAAGTATTATTGTCTCGCTTTTTAGGAAAGTATCGTTTCCGGTATGGGTGAGTTACATTTAGATATATACGCTCAGCGTATGGAACGTGAATACAATTGTCCAGTTGTTCTTGGTAAACCAAAGGTTGCCTTCAGAGAAACTCTCATGACGCCATGTGAATTTGATTATCTTCATAAAAAGCAATCTGGTGGTGCTGGACAATATGGTCGAGTTATCGGTGTTCTGGAGGTAATAATAGAGCTAAAACATATCTTTCATGGGTGAAAACATTTTTTTTCAATTTCCCCTTTTGCAGCCTCTACCACCACAGAAAAATACAAACCTCGAATTCGTAGATGAGACGGTTGGAACCAACATACCTAAACAGTTTGTTCCTGGTGTACAAAAAGGATTTTTGGCAATGTGTGAAAAAGGTTCTTTGTCCGGTAACAAAGTGGCTGGCTTGAAGTTCAGACTGATTGATGGCGCTAGCCATATAGTTGATTCGTCCGAACATTCATTTTTCTTGGCTACACAAGGTGCTATTAAACAGACATTTGACAATGGCAACTGGCAGATTCTAGAACCGATCATGCTGGTGGAAATCACCGGACCAGAAGAGTATCAGGTAAACTACATTACCACGATTGTAAAGTAAGCATTTCTTGTGACTCTTTTTTTAAATTTACATTTTGACTTTACAGGGAACTGTGATGGGACAGTTGACTAAAAGAAAAGGACTGATAGTGGGTATGGACGGAAGCGAGGGTTGGTTCACAATTCACGCGGAAGTGCCTTTGAATGAGATGTTTGGATATTCTGGTGAATTGCGTTCCTCGACGCAAGGCAAGGGCGAATTCTCAATGGAGTACTCGAGGTACAGTCCATGCCAGCCCGAAGTTCAGGAACGAATCATTGCTGCCTATCAAGAGTCCATGGGAATAGCTCAACAGCAGAAGAAGAAGAATTAATTAAAGACATTTTTTAGGAAAATTTTTTAATGTCGGCAGTGGAACGAACAATTGTGAAACTTCTCGGATGTCACGTATCCCTGATTTTGTAAATTCCGCTCGAGACTGCAAGATACCCATGTTGTGATAAATTGCCGGAAGAAAAATCACGTCCACCAAAAGGTATCTATTTGTTTAAAACAAATTTTGTAAATACTTACAACCATGTAATTTAGTCCTAAAATAGTTGATCAGTATAGGTTCATGTACCATCCATCGACAGTGTATATAACTAATTTTAAGTTATTAAATCGATAACAAGTTACTCATTTTATTAGTATATCTTATTGAACGAATCAGTGAACAATAAGAAAGAGAAAGGGATAAATTTGCTGAGTAAGAGGGAAAAAGAGCAGTCGTTAAAATTTTATACAATTTAATGTTGCTCAATATGACGCTACAAGCGTGTGTGTGTGTGTGTATGTATGATTCTGAAAGTGGCTGAGCGATAGCTCTTCGTAAATCTCGACATCGCACAAGGAGCTGAATAATCAGAGGATGAAGAGACGCGCGCTGACGCTGGCGCGCACCTCACAGATCGGAGACGAAGCCCTCGACGATGATGCCCGGCACGAGTTCCGCGGTGACGCTTTCGCTCGTGTTCGCGAGCTCGAAAGTACCGCGTCCGCCGCTGCCTCCTCCCCAGGCGCCCTCCCGGCCGTATTTCTCCGACATCCGCACCATTTCGTTGGGGCTCCATTCGGGAGACTCTGCCTTGTTGCCTCCGCCGCTTCTGTAGACCACGTTCGACTCGTTCACGTTGCCGCGGCCGGGGCGGAAATTCATCAGTTGGGACGAGCCGTAGCTGTCGTACACCGGAGTGCGCTTCATCGAGTTGCGCTGATGCGACGTTTTCCGAAGCATTGCCTGGTGCGTGAATTTTGCTGTTTCAGATTACATTCGAATTTTTCCGACAAAATTTGAGCAGTCGTAGTCGGCTCACCTGGAAGTTGAATGGAGGATCGTCTCCAGTGTCGTTGTTGTTATTCCTTCGGCCGATCATCTGCAGTTCTTGTATCGGGTTCACACTGACGAAAGAAAGAGAGAGAGAGAGAGAGAGAGAGAGAGAGAGAGAAACGGCTGTTAGTGCGTTGTCTCGTAAGGTGTAGCTAGAGGGTAAGAGACTGATGAGCTAAAGTAGGCGCAGTATATTACCGATCATTCCTGTTCATCATGTCCTCAGCTGCCCAGTCATTTGTGGCGTTCCTATTACGAGCCTCATTATTGTAGCTATTGTAGCTTCGCGATTGAGTTGGTGGCACTTGCATTTTGTTGATTGGGATCGGGGGTGGTGGCACTTTCTTCCTAGAGCCGATAGACCCGGTATTATCATGGTCATTCTGCGAAAGAAAAGCACACAAACGCACACATTTTAGTTGTGAGGCATATTATTCATTTGGCGAGCGAGGCGACTCACTGAACGAGGAGCATGAGCGTTGATCGGTCGCACAGGACTACGGCTGTCGATAGGCGCCTGAAAACCTGTAGTGGCTCTCGATTGGGCTTGGGCTTCTTCTGGAGGGCATCGGACTGGGACACTGGGGTCCCTGGAAAATGGAGTGTTGATCAGACTCTGCCCCCCGTGGCTCGAGGTGTTTATAACGCGATGGGGGGAGTTGGTCGTTTGGCATTGTACATCTGAAATAAAAGAGTCAGACTCTGGAGAAAGAGACTCTCCCTCTCCACGCTCATTGAGTGGGCTTGTACAAAGTTTTTCTATTTTTTCTCGTCTTTCTTTTCCTAGTCTCAACAGTACGCTAAAAGTCCTGCGCAATCAAGGTTATTGGATGCTATTATTGCGTATACGTATCAGTGCTGAGTGAGGTGGTTGTACTTGCGATGTAACAGTGCGTTTAGGCTATAGAAATAGTAACAATGACAAGGGACACATGAGAGCGTGAGATTGTTAAGAGTTTAAGTTATCTTTACTGCAGTTTACTGTCAAAGTTCTTACTAGATGGACAAAGTGGGTCAAACGATCGCTCGAGCCGAAATCCTCGCGAATCTTGTAGGTATCGCTATAGGTACTCGGCTTATGCCACACGCAACGCGAGAAGGGTTTCGGCTGCGAGGGTCCAGGACCAAAGTGAAGCAAAGAAGAAGGTGCGGAAAGAAAGTACGAGACAGTGTACAAAAAGAGAGAAGTAGAGTTGAGAGGCGTTAAAAAATTCGAGTATAGATAATTAAAATTCTTAAGTGAGACAGATGACAATAGTATTTAAGATTCAGGTGATGCGGTGCTGCAAGCGTCAATGGATGCATCATGGGCGAATGATCTGGTCTCTCGCTTTCGACGCAGGCAACAAAATGATAGGCACCTCTCTTGTTCCGTCTGATGTTGCCCCAAATGGTTTGCCTCTTCAACGGCTCGTCCCAATTCTGCTCCTCGTCTGACATCGAAGACGTTACGGATCTGCAGAACGCATTTTCAGGATAATACCAAAAATGCCGGATGTGCCGACTTACCTCTTTTCTTTCTTACTAATTGTTTTCACAATATATTTTGTTAGAGGTCTTTGCACCGCGCGCAACAGCAGACAAAACCAAAATACAAGATAACGTGCGAAATGGTTTATGCGGGAATCAAATAATGAGAACGTAATGCGAACGAGTATATTATATAATATTCTCAATGCAAGATCAGCGGAACAATTGAAACAATCTTTGCAGTCGATTTGTTCACGAGCGTTTAGTTCATAGACACGCACTCGCAGGATGAAACCTACCCTTGTCTCCTGCGCGCCTTCGTCGGGTCGTGCATGTGACTGGTGTCGTAGAATGGCAGTTCGCTGTGAATGTTGAATGGAAGCTTATGAACATCTGGCGGTCGAGATGGGCCAAGGAAAGCATCGGGGTTGTCGTGCGGTTCGATCCTCTCTAGGGGCACGCGCTCATTGCTCGTCTGCAGAGCCCCCACTACCGCTTGATTGTATAGATGGACCTGGGAGTGGAAAATTCGATTTCTCCATTATAAGCGTCTCGCCGCGCGGCCGTATCAGACGCGCATATTATATCGGGGCTCTGACTTGCTGACTGAAGTGGACGAGGTCCTGGTACCGGGCTGCACGGTAGCGTAGGAGGACTTGGAATACGCTCTTGTACCGCCACTTGCTCGTGTAGAACCTCATCATGTCCATCGTCTCCGGATCCAGATTCAAATCCTGGCTCAGAAGGGGTGCGACTTCTTTTCGGACTTGGCGACCTCTGTACGCTGCGTTTCGCATGGAAAACAATCGGCAGGGCAGTGAGTATATAGTTACGACGGCGAAGCGCCAGTTTCGTCCAGTTTCGCGGGGTGGGTCGATCATATCATATCAACGATATGTTACGTTTTGCGCGAAGAAAGGGCAAAAAGCAAAAGAGTATTGTATACTGTCGAAAAATCGGTGATACCTTTCTGCAACACTAAGGCTGCTTCGTCTTGAGACATCTCCCGACTCGCTTGCTTTTTTATCGTCGACTCTGTCCGGCTCGGCTCTGGCTTGGCCGGTGCTTTCTTTACTGAAACATTCCCCTTTAACTTCGGGACGAGATAGGGCGGAAAAAAGAGAGGGAAAAGCGGAAACTCGTGTGAAAAAAGAGCGTGCAAAAGAGAACTTGACCTGATCCTCTGGTACAGTGCCATTTGAGAAAAAATCGTACGCGGGGGAGTAGGTGGATCGTATAACGTAGCGTGCGAATATCCGGGAGTACCTACCAGCTTGCTCGGCCCGGGCGGCGTATCGGTTCCTCGTGCTCTTGGAGGCGACGGTCTTGCGCGCGAGGAAGGCCCGCAGCATGCACTGCACCTTCACGATCTTCTTCACCTGCGTCTCGTAGAGCCGCGACATGTACTCCTCGTTGTAGTACTTGAGGAAGACCTTGCTCTTGCCGATAATCCAGCCCTCCATCTTCAGCCTGACCAGCAGCAGGCGGCAGTTGTCCTGGCTCATCTCGACGTTCTCGTCGAAGTCGAACGCCAGGAATTTGTATCTGCGGGCTCGCATCGGTTACACTTCATTATTCGTAATTCCTGATGGGGAGCACAATGCACCTCACCTTCGCAAGAACTCCTGGAAGGTTATTCTGAAGGGGTAGCCCCGCTGCCTGGCCTTGGCAGTGTCCAGCACGGCGAGAGCGCGAATCTGCTGCCTGACGACCTCCCGGTAGAAGCCGCGCGGCTGGCCCTCCAGGTCGGAGCGGATGCACCTGACGAAGTGGGTCCCGCCGCTTACCGCGCCGACCGACAGGTTCTTCAGGATCTCGAGGCTCGAGGCGCGGAAGGTCGCCGCGTACGTCCGCATCTTCCTCGTCTGCGAGTACTGGCCTCTGGAGGCTGTGTTGTACTTCCTGAGGTTGGTCGTCTGGTCCGAGTGCAGCAGCGCGGCTCCCCACTTGCTCCTGGCGGTGGTCTTCTTCGGCTTCTCCTTGTCCTTGGGCTTCTCCTGCGAGACGATGGTCAGCGCGCCGGCCTTGGTCAGCTTGTTCGCGAAGAGCTCCTTGACCACGGCGTGGGAGGACTGCCGCAGCGTCTCGATCATCTCCGGCGGGACGAAGTCGCGGTTCTTCTCCGCGATCTCCGAGGCGTCGTAGCTCAGCTTGCCCGTGTAGTGGGCGACGCTGAACTCCTGGCCGGCCTGCACCTTGACGTGCTGGGCGCTGCTGGCGCTCCTGCGGCCCTGGATGCGCTCGAAGATGTAGTTGGTGTCCTGGAGCTGGCGGGACGCCTCGTCGAGCACGTAGAACAGCCCGTCGGTCTTGCCCATCAGCTGGTCGATCGCCTGCTTGTTGTCGTAGAAGTGGAAGCGCTCGAGCGGGATTTCCTCCTCCTCCTGCTCTTGCTGCACGAAGGGAATCGTTGTTCGTTACTTGCCGGCACACACATCTCTTTTTCCCCTCGAGACTCACCATCTCCCAGACGAAGACCCGCTGGTTGTAGTGGCACTGCAGCTGCTCGTTCATCGCGTTGACGACCAGCTGCTCGAGCCGGTTCTTCGAGAAGCACTCGAAGCCGAACAGGTCGAGGATGCTGACGAGGAACTTGTCTCCGCTGCGGGAAAAACGCATGAGCGAGTTGCGATGAGCGATATTATATATAAGGGAAGCGGACGTACAAGAGGGTGCGCGAGACGCTGAGCTTCTCGTTGATGTTGTTGACGATCCAGTCGACTAATCGCTGGTAAATCGTGTTGGCCAGCACGTCGCGGGCTTCCTTGGCCTCGTCGCAGCTGTGCCGGCGGCGCACGGCCGCGCCCTTCTTGATCACGCAGTAGTTGCAGAGGGACCACGTGAACTTGTTCACGTCGAGGTGGAGCAGCTCGGCGACCGAGCTGGCGGTCTCGATGTTGTGCACCTCGGCCTCGCCGCCGTTGCCCTCGATGAAGCGCACGTCGCCGAGGTTCAGCACGGCCGCCAGTATGCGCCAGATCGTCTCGCAGTGCTCCTCGAGCTCGAGGGCCTTCAGGCACTCCTTGATGTGCTCGAACTTGCGGGCGTTGCCGTGAGGGTCGTTGCGCACCTTGAACGAGCGCTTGCGCCCCGACATCGAGTCCTGCTCGTAGACGCGCAGGTAGCGCATGCGGCGGCCCTGCGGCAGGAGGTACTGGCGCAGATTGCCGGAGGCCTCCAGCCCGTCGTAGAGGTAGTAGAAGATGTGGAAGTTGGACTGGTTCCTGCGGACATTTTGCAGACATTTTGCAGACATTTCGCGATCGCGCTTTCAGTGATTGACCATCCGCGTAGCGAGTTTAATAAGTAGAGAGACGTAAACTCACCTGTCCCTCGTGGAGACGCGGAACTTCTCCAGCTGGTAGACCCAGAAGATGGCACCCGAGGCCTTGCCCGTCGATCCGTAGGTCGTCTGTATCTGGAAGACGCACCTCGTCGAGTTCGTGTTGAGAGGAGTGGCCGCGTTGGTGAACGAGTGTATCAAGTTTATCGCCTTGATGACCCTCGCGCCAGTGTCTTTGAGGCTCTGAAAAACGAAGAAGCGAAGAAACGTCACGGCTCGCTCGCTGCCCGACTGCAGCGCGCATTCTCTCAGACCTACGTACCTTGCCCAGGTACATGAGATGCCGGACGAGGTGCATCATGTTTGTGGTCTTGCCGGAGTTACTCTCGCCGGCGAATAAAACGTGCTGCGGTTCCTCGTGATGGAGGACGTCCTGATAGGCGCTGTCGGCGACCGAGTATATATGGGGCGAGTTGTCCGAGCGCGATTTGTTCTGGTACTTGGTGTGGTACTGCAATAATAATTGCCCCCGGTGTAGGGGACGGCCCTGAAATATTCCGAGCAATATCCCTTCGGGAGATCGAGCTCGGCTCCTTCCTCTCGTCATAATTATATGTCACATTCGAGAAATCTTACGATCGGCCCGTAGATGTCTTGCTCCTCGTTCGGGTTCAGGATCAGCAGGATGTCCCCGACGAAGGTGTGGAAGGAGCCCTGGCGCAGCCTCTCCTGCAGCTCGTCCAGCACGCGGTCCTCGGTGAGTTGTTCCAGCGCGGCCAGATCCTCCTGGTGCATGCGCTCGGGCAGCTGGGTTTGGTGGGTCTTGAGGTAGCCCTTCCTCACGATCGACTCCGGCTTCCTGTCGCGCTTGCCCTTGCCGCTCAGGTTGGCCGCCAGAGCCTTGATCTCCTGAGTCAGCTGGAAGCGATTTCGGGCTCTGGTTAGCCACCGGCTTCGGACTTTGTTCGACGTAGCTTACCGGGTAGTCATTCTCGGGCAGCTCCGAGAGGAAAGGATGCTCGACGATTTCCGCGACGAAGGGTCGGTTGTCCGGATTCTTTTCCAAGCACCTGGGAGAGACGTTTGCTCAGTAAGTCGCAAGTCGTATTATAAAGGACTTGATCGATCAAATGAAAGTATAACAAAGCCACCCAACTCGGCGACAAAGTCGTTGAAATTCTGCGTCCAGTTGGCCGGCCTGTAGAGCGTCGGCGGTGGATTCCGGACGATCTGGAAGAGCGCCCTGGTCGGGTGCATGTCCTGGAAGGGCGGGTGCCCGTCGCCGAGCTCGATGGCGGTGATGCCGATGGCCCAGACGTCGGCGCGGCTGCCGTAGCCGCGGCTCTGCTCGCTCTTGCTCATCACCAGCTCCGGGGCCATCCAGTTGGGCGAGCCGATGCACGTGTAGCGCTTGCCCATCTCGCCCTTGATCATGCGGGCCAGGCCGAAGTCCACCAGCTTCACCTCGCCCTCGCGGCTCAGCATTATGTTGCTCGCGCGGACGTCGCGGTGCAGCACGTTGTTCTCGTGCAGGTGCATCACCGCCTGCGTTCATTCGCG
The DNA here is from genome assembly GCA_037356405.1 of Nasonia oneida. Taxonomy (NCBI): domain Eukaryota; kingdom Metazoa; phylum Arthropoda; class Insecta; order Hymenoptera; family Pteromalidae; genus Nasonia; species Nasonia oneida. Next base: position 1,256,692 of record JAZHPH010000030.1, on the reverse strand, counting down.
TTTCGAAAGTTATTCCCAATTAAAAAAGCCGAATCCTAAACCGCTAAGAAAAACTCGAAAACGTCCTCATTAGCTCGCGCGCGGATAAAAACGCTCCTCGAAGATATTCAGCGCTTCCGAGAAAGCCCCTGCGAGCGAGCGAAACCCCGTAAACAAGTCTGACTGTCTCACAAAACAGCGCTGCAGCGGCCGAGAGCCAAAAAGCTGATTAATGCGAGCTCGGGGCCGAAGTCGTCGACGAACGAAGCAGCAGCAGAGAAAATATCGAGAAACGCACTCGCGAGCCTCGGCGAACGAGAGAAAGAGAGGGAGGGAGAGGAATTCGCACCGGAAGATACGGCGCGCGAGAAATCACTTTTATAGATTTACTGCAAATTGAACGATCTATAAGTTGCGCCACGGCCTGCCTCGGCTTAACGCGCGTAACGATCCAGCGCTCCTTCAAATCATCATTAAGGTGTAAGGGTTGCCGCGTAATTTTTATGCCTCATTTTTTAGCCTCTCGCTCGCGCGAGACCGAAGGGCCTCTATTTACGGAGCACATGTTTCGAATTCAAAGCGCATTATATTGCGCGTTATCCGCGAGTGCGCGCGTGCCGTTGAAAAATCCGGCGCGCAATAAACAAGGCGGAGGGAATGGAAAGAAGCTGCGACTGCGGACTGTAGAGCGCAGACACTCGCGCGCGGGGCATTTGTTTCGCGCGTAATTTGCTGGCATTAAACGTCAGGCTGCGGCCTGATTTACCGCGCGGGAGCGCGATCATCGCTACCGGTCCGCCGCGAGAGAGAAAGGTCACGAGTGCGAAACGATCTCCAAACGCGCTTGATTTAGGGACAAACCGACCCGTAAACATCGTCGCGATATGAGAAGCGGCAAAAGAATGCCGCCGCCGCTCCATTATCCCGCCGACAGACGTATGTACTCGCGGGTAACTCGACGCGCCGTACCTATACTGCACTCGCTTGTATTTCGTTTGTCGAAGCGCTTTGTCTCCGGAATTTCGCGTATCTGCATTCATTTACGCACGTGCGTATACGAGCTCCCGGTAAAAAGCGGCATAAAACGCACTTGATTGCACGTACGTCGAGCGTATGCGTGCGTCGATTTCGAGCAGGCTCTCTCCGCGGAGAGAGAGAGAGAGAGAGAGAGAGAGAGAGAGAGAGAGGAGGTGGCTTTCGTTTGCGAGGAGGTTAATTAGCGGACCATCTCGGCTGTCTTATTTGTAATTTATATGCCCCGATAGCGAGCGCCACACACGCGCTCGCGCTCGCGTTCCTTCACTTTGTTCTTGCGTCGCTGCGCTTGACAAATTGCTCTCGATAATATATATCCGCGAGTGTGTTTTTTCTTTCCCTCTCTCCTTCAGCCCGCTCTGCTCATCATAAAAAGCATACGCCCTAATCGAGTTATCCGCGCCTCGAACAAGTAGGCTAGGCTAATTAAATTGAAAAATTATACAAACACTCGCACACACACACACGGGCTGCGATCGCGAAAAAAGGCGCGCGCCCCTTGTCCCTACAATCGAAATCCGTAATAAAGTCAGGTTTAACCTGATTTTCGCGAGCCTAAAGAAAGCGAGAACCGCGCGCGCTTACATCTAAAATGCATCATAGCTACGAAATGCGGTTAAACGTACCTTAATGGTTTCCCTCAGTATATAAGCAATGTGCTCCTCCCGCATTCTTTTGTCGGTCATCTGTAAGCCCCTGACGAGATCGATGACGGGGCCTCCGTCGCACAACTGCACAGAAAACCAGCGATGCGCATTCCAGCGTGAATCATTGCAACCGTGTGGACGAAATTATTAAAGTGCGCACGCGGAAGTAATGATCGGGCCCTTAGATATTGCCCTTGGCGTTTTGTCTCGTGCCGTATATGCACTACGAATGCTATACACACTACGTTTGCCGTCTGCACGAGTCCTACATCCCGCGATCGGCGATGCGATCGGCAGCGACGGGCGATATATTAGTTTCGGAAATCGGTAGCAATTACACAGGTGCCGATAGTGAAAGTACACGCTCTGGGCGTTTAGCGGCGCAAAAAGCCGAGCTATAAAGTTTCTTGAGGCGCGCCGCGAAATTAGCCCGTCGAGATTGAGACTTTGAATTAGCGGCTCTCGATGATAATCCGACGTTATCGCGCTGTTTATGGGACTCGTTGATTAAGAGTAGGCGGAGCGTAAATTTCACCGAGGCCGATATGGAAATCAATCAACCCAGCGACTCGATGCATCATCGGCGGCCTGGGCGCGCTCGCTCGGTAGCCGGCCGGCATAATAGCGCGTTTTGTAAGTCAATCGAGCGCGGAGCGCGTATGAGAGTTGTACAGCCGAGCCGGTGCTTAGGCGTTACGACAATGCCCCGGAGATTTATCGCCGGCGGTATTTCATATCGAGCGTTTACGCGCGCATTGACTCTTTGTCACTGGCTCGCGTTATCGGCGCGAGGGATTTATCGGTGCGCGCTTGATAAAACACAAATAGCGAGAGCGCGGCCGGCTTCCCGCGGATTTTTTTAACGAACGCGAATAGCGCAGGCCGGCCGACTGATAATCCCGGGTGTGTAATTAATAATCAAGAGATATTCAGGCCGAGAGCTGGGAGCAATAATATTTTGGCGCACCGCGGAGGTCCGCCCGTAAATTAGCTCCGGAGACATGCGCGCGCGTTTCACCTGCAGCCCGGCACGGCAGCAGCAGCCGAGAGCTTCTCTATATACCAACGAGTTTAATGATTGTTTAATGGCCAGGCGTGTCATAAATTATCCGTGTATTCGAGCGTCTCAAATGCTTGAAATTGCCTCCGGGCCGCGTTCCCTCTCCCTCTCTCTCTCTCGGCTGCAGCGGCTCCGTGAGAGATTCGCGAGGAGAGAGAGAGAGAGAGAGAGAGAGAGAGAGGGGGGGGGGGAGGGAGTGGGTGGAATAACGCGCCGCGCCGGTGAGTTACGACGTTGTGACGTTGCGAGCCGCGAGCAAGTGCGTTTACGGGCATTTTCGCTCGTCGATAGGTGTGCGGCGAATTCCTTCCTTTTTTCGCTGCCCGCTTCGGGCCGCGGCCGATAACGATAAATCCGAGACGCGGAACGGCCGCGAGAGAGTCGAACTCGAGAGCTCACCTCCATGACGAACCATATTTGATCGTACTCCGTCTTCTTGCCCGAGCGCCGCCGGTACACGCCGTAGAAGTCCGGCAGGTTCGGGTGGCTCGAGAAGTCGCGCAGCACTCGGTACTCCTCGACTATCAAGGGCTGCGTCTCCGGCGTGAGCTTCTGGATCTTTATGGCGACTTTCCTGCCTGTAAAAGCGTCGAAGGCCGAGTCAATGGTAAGAATTTCGATTAGGGTCAAGCAGGGTTTCAAGAAGAAATGGGCTCACTGCCTTCCTCGTCGATGGCCTCGTACACGTCGCCGCAGACTCCGCTGCCGATGCGATCTCTCAGCGCGTATCTCTTGCCCGGATCTTGGATGCTGTCCAGCCGCTGGAGTTTCTCCGGGCCACTGCCGCCTCGATCTCCACCTCCGCGACCGCCGCCGCCTCTGCCTCTGCTCCTTTCTCGCGCCTCGTACTCGTACTCGTCCTCCTCCTCCTCCTCCTCGTCCCTGCCGTGGCGAGCGCCGCCGCCGCCGCCACGTCTACCGTACTCGCTCATCCCTCTTCAGCCCAGCACTGCTGTGTTTCGACAACTTCGCCAAGTTAATTTCGAATTTGAAAACTCGATGAGCTGGCATAATTAGAGATAGACCGCGCCTACTCTGAGGTCGAGGGCCTTCTGGCTCAAAGCCGCGAGTGCTAATTAGCTGGCGCATTAATAGCTAATTAGGCGCTCGTCGGCCGTGTGAGAGGCGCCTCTCGAGCGTCGCGGAAGCCGCTAATAATGAATTGTAGATGAGAGCCGGCGACCGTGTGCATCCGAGCGTTATCCAACGTTACTCTTCGGAATACGAGAGGCTCGGATCGAGCTTGCGGGGTACCTTTACGAGCGCGCATATTTCAAATCGCGTACTAGTAGTAAGCGCAGTTATTGGGAGACAACGGGCAAGATGTAACCATTACAAGATGCGGCTTTCGCTGAGTTTGCGGGGCTTCCTCTGCCAGCCTGTACACGTGTACACATATGCCGTTTATCGGATCTCCGGAATGGCATAAGCGCATTTCGTCGCGTATATCTATCCGCGTGCACGAATATTCGCGAGGTCGTCTAGAAAATGCGCGATCGATCTGTGTATGTGTGTGTGTGTGCAGGCAGACCGGATAAATTGGATTAGCGCCAATGCCGAGGCGAACTCATAACTTGCAAGTACCAGCGATGTGCTTATATTCTCTTCCTAAATAATTAAAGTCGGAATTCAATCTCGCATGTATAAATTCGAGAGGGGGAGGGAGGGAGCGTGTCGCGACACGTCTCCGCGCGCGCTTTTTTCCTCGAGCCGCTGGCAGCGTCGGAAGGGTGTCGGGGTTCATCGATCGGCCGCAGGTGCTCGGAATACAGATGCGATTTCTTGCGGCGCGCGACCGCCGGCTTCCGAGAAATCGCGCAGTTTCGTGGCGCTCGCTCGCGAGAAAAACCGAATGCCGAGAGAGTGTTGTGTATGTGTCGTCGTCGGAGCTGATCGCGGAGCGGAGCTACTCCCGATCGATCGGATCGACGAGGCTTTTTCTGAGCCTGAGTCGTCGACTGTGTAGGACATAGGTGCTACCTCTCGGCTCTTTGCGCGATTAGTTTTTTATAGCCGCCTCCTAACTACTCGCGCGCGCGCGTTTAATTTGATTTTAATGAAAGCGGAACTCAAACGAACAGTGCGGGTGCGCTTGATTTTCTCTCGCTCCGACGATTCGAGATGCGCTCACATCTCTCAATTCCGCGCATCGATGCTCGCTTGCGTTTCTCTAGAGAATCGCCGCCGAGAGAAATTCCTGCGAGCCTTACGCGCGGGTCTCGCGCTTCGCCTTTTCGAGTGTATACGCGGCAGCTCCGTCGCATCTATATAGATGATCTGCTCGCAGCTTCCCCGAAGCTCATGCAACATTTAGGTTCTCGGTAGACGGCGCGCCGAGTTAGGACTCGCGGCTTCTTCCTCTCCCACAGCGTACGGCTTTGCTGCACGTACGCATTTCGAATTGCCCAAGGTGAGAAAGATTTCAAGAAGAGCCGCGAGCGCGATGCCCGCTTATCGTATAAGAGGTATAATATACTCAGTAGTGGCTGATCCGCGCGATGTACGATGCGTTACGCGAACGCGTTCTTGACATTTTGCTAAACGAAGCCGTCTGGTAGCCTCGGGCTATACGCGCCCCGAGCGCATCTCCACGTTCCGGGAGACAATAAAAAGACTCTTGGCTCGGCAGCGCGCGCACTCGGGGATCGTTTGAACTCACCTTCTCTAATTAAGACGTCTGGTGTGCCACGTCGCTGGTCTGGCCGCGCTCTACGGCCCGCACAAGAGCCACTGCACTCTCTCTATGCGCAGGTTTTCAGATTTCCCTCTCGGCTCTCGCTCGGCGCGGCGTCTTGAGCCTCTGCTCCGGACTCCGCTGCGACACTGGCTCGCGACTGAGCGACTCCCGCGCTCTAAGGCCTGGCTGGCTGGGCTTCCATGATCCAATAAGGCCGACTTAATTAACTAGCTGCTAACTCGCAAGCCTGTTAGCTCATTGATTTGCTGCGGGAAGTTTGTGCGCCGATCGAACGGCTACCCCCGGGATACACCATACACCATGATCCGGGTCCGAATTGCTGCACACGCGCTGCAAGGCGAGCTCGGCCTTTAATTCCGAAGGGATGCCTCTTGACTTGAGCGTCTTCCCCTCGGCCGATCTATAGTTTCGCGCGCTGCACATCTTCTGCCTCCCTCTCGCTGCGGCGGGCTCTCGGTTATTTAATCCGCTCTTGCCATCGCTAATCTGCTTGTTCCATTTTCCAGCGTATACGAGTTCGCCTCGCGGCTGCCGCGTGCGCTCGTTATTGGCCGAATTGCCCTCGCGAGCGAGAGTTCGGTCGTACGCAGCTGCAGCTAGCTGCAGCCTCGGAGATTGGATTACCCTCCGCCGCGCGGATTAGCCGCGAGCTTGCGGCTGCGATCGATCGGTCTGATGTACACGCATTTCGATCAATGGATCGACGAGGCGAGGCGCGGACAGCCGCGGTGAAAAGATTCGATTAGCAAAATTAGCACGTCACTTTTTGCCCGGTTAGTTAGCGGTTAGTGCGCATCGGGGGATAAAGTTGCAGCGGCGATTAATAAATCCATGCGCGCAAGCGCGACGATCATATTCAGCGGGCAGCGCTTGAAAAACGAGACGGGAATAAGTAATGCGGGACGAGTGTCGTCGAGCTCCGGCGTTTTTGTCGCGGCGGTTGCATACCTACCGATCAAAATCCAGGCGTCGAGAGGGATCGATCCGATCTGTTTGTTTTGCCCGAGGCAGCTCTCTCGCGCGTCTAATTTATGCTGTTTCGCGCTCTCGGAACAATGGGAACTGCCGCGCGCCGGGGATAACTTGGGAAATCGTCGTCGCGGGCTTTTTGCCCCGGTGCGCCTCGGAGCGACGGACGAGAGAGAGAGAGAGAGAGAGAGAGAAAATAAATGAAATCAGTGATTAAAGGAACTCTCTTTATTGTACGCATTATAATACAGATTTGCGGCGCAGCGCTCGTCGTCGTCTTGCTTCTTCTTAGCCTCCTCTTCCTCTCCCCCTGCTTCTTCTCCGGATCTCCTTCTGCGACGCGCAAAGTACGAGATTATTTTTTCTTTTCCCTTCTAGTAATACTGCGGTAGAGGTGGCGTTACAGTTAGCGGATAGTACTTGAATTATAAATAATGGACAGAAAATAGTCGAGTCGATAAATACGTCGGACTGTTATACAAATAAATTACACATCGAGCCGCGGCCACTTACAGCCCGCGGCCTACGGATCCCCCCTTTTTTCTTCCTCTTTCGTACGTGTATAAATTACTGGCTAATTGTTTAACTGTTTTCTCGTTATTAATCTAATTGTTCGCTCGTCCTCCCACTGCGCGATTTTTCTCCCCGTCATATCGATCGTCCACTCCCTGTAAACATCGATACACATCGGGGTATAAATACATAGTGGATCGAGTAACTTGAATATACAATTATCGTGGATGCCAAATTCCGCGTGTGTGCTCATGCACACACATAACATTCATCTCCATATACATATAAATCAGCGACGCGACGTGGAATTCACTTCGTGAACGAAACCCGCGCCTCGGCCTAATCGATTGGCTGCATTACTTCACTAAGTGACGTAAGGTGTACGTATTGTCTCTGCGCGACACGGCACACACGCAACAGCGAAACTCGCTTTGTCGACGCTACCGCTGCTGCTGCTTCAACCTTGCGCAAGCTCGAGAGAAGATGAAATTGCACTCCGTGGTTTTTTCCTCTCCGTCTTACACGCGGAGAAAAGAACGCGTCCCTGTCTCTTCTCGGCGCTGTGCTATGTTTCTATCAATTTTTTTTTTATTTGTCAACTCGTACGCGAATTCGCGCGTGGGAAGACGACGCGTGTACACAGAATGGAGTGCCTCGAGTCGAGTGTTTTAGACCCACACTCGTTGCGAAACTTCCCGGCGAGAGCCGTGTGGATTGGGGTTAATGTTTAAATAATTAAATAGCGTTTGCATGTAAAAATTAAGATTACGACCTATATGGATGTACTCTTACGATCGCTAATTACTTCGGACCTTTGGTAGATTACCTTACGAGCGCTACATCAACTGAGGTACAGTTACAAGCCTTCTCTACAAAGATTCGTCGGACGCCGAGCGAGCAATCCGGTGGGTCGAAAACAACGCGCAAACTTCCTAATCTACTGACTGAGGGGCAGACATCGGATTTCGGAAACACGCTTGTCCCCTCGAGCTCACTTGCAGACGGTGATCCACTCCTCGACGGTGCAGTTCTGGCACTCCACGAAGCAGCACCAGTGGAACTTGCAGGCGCAGCGCTCGGTCCGCCGCTGCCTGATGACGTTGTAGCCGCGTCCGCAGCAAAGCGAGGCGCAGCCGTCGCCGCCGGCGCTGGGCCTGTTGCACCTGCGCCCCGATGTACCGGCGATGTCCGCGTGCGGGTCGCGTTCGCAGAAGTTGGGCGACTTCTGGAAGAAGAAGAGCTGGCCCGCGAGGTTCTTGGCCTTGCGTCCCTTGCCCCCACCACCGCCGCCGCCGCTGTCGCCGCCGCCGCCGCCGCCGCCACCGCCGCCACCGCCGCCACCGCGGCGGGCCCCGTTACCCCCACCGGGCTGGAGTCCGGCCCCGTTACCCATGGCGACGGCTGCGGCGCTGTTGCGGTGCTTGCGCTGGCCCCGCTGGTTGCGCTCGGGCCGGTTGCGTCCGCGGCGGAAGCCCCTCAGCCGCGTCAGCGGCGTCACGTTGCCGAAGTTGCTCTGGGCCACCGGGACCGCGTTCCGGAAGCGGTTCTTCAGGGTCCGGCCGACGATGCGGAAGTCCGGCACCACCTTCCAGCAGGTCTTGAGCTCGCACGAGCCCGACATGCCGTGGCACTTGCAGCGCACCTGCATGTTGCTCGCCACGGCCTGGAAATTCGGACAGAGCGTTCTTCGCTTTAGTGGATGATACGATAGATTCGTCAGAGGATCGGAGTCACGAGCTGCGGGGCCTTTGTTCGCGGGTATTTGCCGTCCCGCTTCGGGAGGAGAGGAGCGCGTCCAATGCGCCTCTCTCCCCTCGCCGGATGGCAATAAAAAATACCGAATCCAAAGCTCTGTACAAACAGGTAGAGGTAGGCGGCTGATCTATATATAGCCGTACGCCGGGGCAGCACGTGACGCGCGCCTCTCGCGAGGGGGACGCGGCGAGAGAGCGCGAGAGAGAAGGTTCTTTTAGACAAAGAGGTGTCGCGTACAAAACAGTTAATGAGTCTACGGCTGGGTGGTCCAGCCCAGGGCTCCGTCTTAATAACGTCGAGAGGTAAGTGCGAGCGAGAAAAAGAAGAAGAAGAAGAAGAAGAAGAAGAAGAAGAAGAAGAAGAAGAAGACGGGGAGGGAGAAGAAGCAGAAGAAGCAGAAGAAGCAGAAGCAGGGGAAGGAGGATTTGCAGTCTTTCTTTCTTTTCCGCGGCGGCGCAGGCTCGCGGAAACAGGGGGAAAAGAAGAGGAGATTGAAGATGAAGAAGAAGAAGAAGAAGAGATGCGCTAAATTATTCACGTGTTCAACAGCAGCGCACGCGATCGCTCGAAGCGCGCTGTGGTTTTAAGAGGAAGAAGATTCACGAGCGGAAACTCGCCGCGCATTGTTCTCTCTCTCTCTCTCTCTCTCTTGCTCACTCGCTCGATGATATTGAACCGTCTCATTAGCCCGCGCACTTTGATTTATTTTCTACTGCGCTACTCTCAAAAGGCATACTCACGTTGCGGCCGGCCTGGTTATTGTGCAGATTGACGGTGGACTGGATGTCGCCGGCGACCTCGCGGGCGTCTAGGAACTGTTTGGAAAAGTCCATGCCGTACTCGAGATTGTGGGAGCAGCCGCCCCACTTCCACTGGGTGCCGCCGGCTCCGCTGGCTCCGCTCCTCGTGGCCCGGCTCGTGTAGCTCGAGGGGTCGCAGCCGCAGGACAGCAGTCGGCCCATGCTGCAGGCGCGGGCGACGCTGTGCGCCACCCCCGCCGAGGAGATCGCGTACACGAAGCCCGTCTCCCTGTAACCTGAAGCGCGGCGCGGCGCGTTCGCCATTAGTGCCACTGTCCGGAGTCGTTGATCTCAATTCATTCGGGTCCGCCGCGGAAAAATGCTAGAACAAAGAGACGCGCGCTAACGCGAAGATAAAGGAGCAGTCCCCGCAGTCCCCGCCGACAGTCCGAGTGTCGGGCGAGTTCCAGCTCTGTCGTAGCAAATTGCCGCAGCGAGGCTGACTTTAATACACAGCGGCGGCGATCGATACACATCTCGAGCGGGTTTCCCTACAAGGCCCAGCTGCAAGCGCCTGGAGAACAGATTATTCAGCCGTCACTATTCAGCGCGCAGCGTCCGGAGGATTTCGTCTCTATAAGGGACTCGCGAGCGAGCGAGCGCGAGCTTTCGCTTTATAGGGCCGCTTTGTTTTATAACGCGGCGATAAATCGCGGGAAGCGACGGTCATAAGCGCGTCTATTCCCCGCCGCCGACACGACTGACACGCGAAGTAGCCGTGTACCCCATACCTCCCCGTCATTTGTTTTTCCGCGAGTCTTCTCTTGCAGCTAGGTACTCTCTCTCCCCGCCATTTGCATGGGACAGTAAAAGGCCGCGGCGATAGACAGGATGAAAGATTGCCCTCGGGAGAGAGAGAGAGAGAGAGAGAGAGAGAGAGCGAAATAAGAGCGTACGCGCACAATGAACATTCTTGCTTCGCTCCGCTCTCGCTCGGCGAGGATAAATCAAAAGTCAATTTCAATCTGTTTTAAGTGGATTTCTCGGCGATCGGCCTGACGAATTTAAGCGTAAGCCGCGGAGTTATAGTTATCCGCGAGAACGGGAGTAATAAGCTCCGCCGCTAACTCGAGCGTAATCGATTGCCAGCCGGCAGTAAAATCCCAGGCTTTATAGATCGAGTGCTGCGGCAGATGTGCGAGAGGCATTTATTTGCCGCAACGCGCTGACATCGGCGCGTGTTGAGAGGAAGCGGGGCGATTCGACGCGCGCGATTTCGGGACAGATTGACACAATGGAGACATCGGCCACGCTCGATTTTCTCGGAAAATCGCTGGGACGAAGACCCCCGGGCGAAACGACACAAGGTAAACTCGCAGCATATCTCTCTGGGGACCCGAGTCGCGCCAATGAATATGCATCCTCGTCGGGGGAATTAATTTAGTAATGGCGATCGATCGATCGATTAAGGTAAAAACGAGACCAGTGCAGCGCGAAATGAATCGTGAGAAATTCCGTGAAATCGGCATCGCTCGTTCTTCATCGAAGGCGTGCGTGGAAGGCAACCGGTCGCTCGAGCTTTCGAGTCAGGTACTTGTAGCGATCACGTATTATAAGTGCCCGGCGCGTGAGCATATGTAGCGATCGGGCTTATTCGACGCACGTATGGGCGACGAATTCATACGTCAGGCGCGCGGCTTTTCTTATGGAACTGGGTCGAGTTTTTACGGAGACGACAAGTTTCCACGTAAGCTGTGCATGGCAGCTATAGGGAGATAGAGAGGGAGATCGGTATCGCCGGCCGACGAGTCACGAGTGTATACCTCTTTGGAGCATGACGCTGCTGTGCTGGGTGACGCTGCTGCTCGTGAGGGAGGAGCAGTTCCACCTGTGCCACATGAACTGGTGCTGACACTCGGAGATCGCCATCTGCAGGCCCTTTATCGCGGCCACCGTCACGTCCGGGTTCCTGTGGCAGAGCTCGCGCTGCTCCTTCGTCAGGCCCGGGATACCGTTGCACCTCACCGCGCTGCTGCTCATCCAGTCGTCCACCGAGTTGCTCATCAGGCAGTTGACCCTGTCGAGCCACACAAACGTTTTCACAGAGCCATTAGAAATTTTGCTGGTTGCTGGTCCACACTTTAACTGTGCTTGACAATACGTGCATTATGGAATTTATGAGGTGGTGAATTACGATTCGAGTGATTGAAAATAGTGTCAAATCTTTTGATATATATTTTCACAACTTCAGCAACACCCTGCACATTCACTTGTATATTTTCTACTTTTACTTAAAATTGAGGTATTTTAAGATCACGCATAAGTCAACACAATGATACTATATAGTTCATGTAACAGCATCCTTTACAAAAAGGGCGCGACTAATCGTAAAAAAAAGGACTTTTAAAATGTGTTTTATGTGCGTTGAAATTATGTATGTGAGATCCATGAACAATATCAGTCCTTGATTTCCTGCGTTCGCCCTTTTATTTTAAATAGTCGATTTTGGTTTAATCGTATTCTTGTTTTGTATATTTTATAAATTCTTATGTGTTGGAAACTATCAAGCACTGAGAAGTGCAACAAATAATTGCTTATCATATTCATTGACTTGTATTTACACTTGACTGTTACAGAGTTTTAGTTACTTATGTGTTTCATATGCGTTTGCCATTATATACTTTGAAAATCCTCTCGATCCAATGGAACTAACGAGCCAGTAAATTTCTGCCGAGTTGTACCTCGAAATTCCTACGAGCCTTTTAATTTAATCCGGGAATGACTACCTCAATCGAACAGAGTACATCTTCCAAACCTACGAGGAATCTCCCGGATTGCACAATCCTACAGAACTTTCGATCTCGGCAGTGTTCAACAGAGACAGGCATCGATGGATGCAGAGAGAGGGAGAGAAATTGTCGCCAGTCCGTCGCGAACAAGATCACGGCGAGCTTTTTCCCACGCGCGCGAGTCGGTGTCTCGCATCGATGTATGTGCGTTCGACGATCGGTTTGAGTGATTTTGCGATCAGAAACACAAGCGAGAGAAGGCGGAGAAAGATTCCTCCTGCGGGTACATTCCTCGCGGTCGCGGTATGCCGAGGGCGCACCGAAAACTCACGTTCGTTATCGGATTCTCCGATCGGCCAGTTCACGCGCGCTTCCCGATTTCGAATTAATAGCCCTGGTATCTGGCTTTGTCTATAACTTTGCGTGTCTCGGCCGGGAAATTAGGTGGGCCGAGCTCGTAAAGATTAGCTTCTGCCGGCGAATGTCGCGCTCTCTCTCTCTCTCTCTCTCTCTTTTCTGATCGCCAGGGCTAATTTATACCCGATTATTTTCCGATAATGAAGATTTATGCGGGCCAGACGTGAGACTCAATGCCCGTGAATCGATGATTCATCTTTTCGCGACTCGAGCGCGCAAAGTCGCTACGAATTACCGACCGTCCGTGAGTCACACTCGAGATACGAATTTCAAGAGCCGCCAGCTCTTCCGCACTTTTATCGCTCCTCGAGTCGTTAGCACCTCTCGGGCAATATTTCCACGAGATAGTGCGAGAGCCGAGTTTTCCTGTGAGAGATTGCTGGCCTATCCGCAGGCTGCCGAGATATGCAGCGCAAAGAAACAAGTGGAAGGACATCCGCAGGTCCCCTCACGCCGCTCACTCGTGAATTTCAGGTGCGACGGAGTTATCTGCGGTACAAATTAGCCGACGTGCTTCTCCTAAAGTAAAAGCTGTGTAAGCGCAACAGGAGGGTAGCCGATCTCTCCCCGCCGGCCCGGAGAAAAAAGAGAGGAGTGTTTGCAGAGGACACGGCTGCACTTTTCTCTCTCTCAGCCTGCTCCTCTCTTTCTCGCCGCCGCCGTCGCAGCAGTAGGCAGTGTGGGAAAAGAAGTAAAGCGCGAAACTTTCTTTCTCTGCCGAGGAGCAGCGAGCTCTGCGTTATTGAGAGCTCCCATTACCGCTACACCGCTGGCCTGCCGGCTATCTTTCGCGCTATTGATGATCCGAGGCCGGCAGATTAATGACCGAGGCGCGGGCGAACAAATTGCGAGCGGGGCCAGATGCCAGGGCGTATAAATATAGGCGCTACTTTTTCGGCGATGCAGCTCTTATTTCTTAACAAGTCAGAAACGAGAAAATTCGAGCACATCAAGGCTTGTATATTCGAATTACGACGCACTTTTATCGCGAGAAACCGGAGTAGCTGTATGCGGAGGGCCGAGTCGCTCTCTATCTCCCGAGGCGTATAACCCCGCTCGCGCAGAAATGCTCGCACACGCATGTCCTGCATTTTTGTAATAACCCAGGGGTCGCGGAAGAATCTAAGATGGCTGCTCGTGCGTTTTATCCTGCCACAGCGGCAGCAGCTTCTCTCTCTCTCTCTCTCTCTCTCTCTCTCTCTCTCTCTCTCTCTCTCGCTGCTGCAGTGCATATACGCGATGGAATTTCGCTTTTAATGGGGGATTCGTTCTCGCGAGAGATAAAGCGAGAGTTGACGACGGGATGTTAAAGAGCCCCGCGGCCGAGGAAAAATGGGTGGGGGGACGTACGTGCGCCGCTCGCGTAAAGATAGCCATCGGCCGCCGTCTCTTTTCTCCCTCTTCTTCTCTCTCCTCTGAATCGCCCTGCGCTAATGTCGAAGAGAGCGAGAGCGAGAGCGAGATTCGCCTTATCCCGCGAGAGTCGCCGCGGATCGCAGCCGCCACCGCTTTATAAGTAATTGCCCCCTACCTCGGTGCGTGCATGCGCGCTTCGATTAAGGCCAGACTCGCTATAAGAGAGCAAGAGAGGGAGAGAGTCTCTTCGTCACGCGTTCTTTGCCTATTTTCGCTCTTTCAATAACGAATTAAGGATCTTGCGGATTTTCCTTTTTCATCAGATTAGTTTATGTGGTAGCCGCTACTCGAGCTTGTTTGTTCTCGATTGATTGATCGGCCGATTAAATCGGTGTTGGCTGCTTTTACAAGAATCGCCGCGCTTTATTCCATCAATCTGCGAGCTTATCTCATACCGATTATTGCGGGTTATTTGCATAAACTCCACTCGTTGATTTTTTGTCGCCTCTAATGTAACAGCAGATTTGAACGTCACGATAGGCGCCCAATCAGCGGCCAATGTAAATTATTAGGTAAAACGAAGAGTCTGGAAACCTGCGTACCGCACACTGTAGACTCTCGGCTAATCAGGCAGCTCGGAGAATTAATCCCCGGCACCGCCCCCGTTACACGGCGCGTTCGACACGCGCTAGCTGCCGCGCCTAACGAAGAGGCGCGATGACACACGCACTCCAGAGCGCGTTTCTCTCTGATCTCTCGGTCTCTTGAATTAACGAGAGCTAGACTACACAGCGCGCGCTCCGACTTTTTCAAGGGCGCCGGCATTATCAAAAGACGCGCATGCCATTGCAGGCTCTCGGCTCCCTCTCGATGAGGGCAATGCCGCGCCGAGGGGGAGGCTGTGCGCGCGACACCCACTATATGCACACAGGCCCGATGCCAATAGCACAAGCGGGCCGTGCGGCTGAAAGGAAATTGGATAAGTAGCGACTCGGGGCCGAAGCTGCTTTGTGCAGCCCGCTCGCCGCCGCTACAATTTAAATCGCGTGCGCGAAGCGCCGGATTTTTACGAGCGTCGTAAAAAGCCGGAGGTGAAAAAAGGTCTATTTGCAGTGGGTCGTTACGATTTTCATCGGCGACCACCGGCGGGCCGAGTCCGGCGCGGGCTTTTACTTTTTGATGGATTTCTTCTGGGGAATACCTATAGGCTGCCGCGAACAACAAAAGCGCGCGAAGGCTCGAGAATGGAAGAATGAGAGGATCGAAGAAGACGCTACCGGGGCGTGCATTATGTGCCTTTTCCATTGCGACATTCGACACGGACTCTCCTCCTCGACTGGCGAGCGACTTTTGACGACTGTATTATGCGCGGGCGGCTCTTTGTCGCGCGCGAGGAGAAATTTCAGAGAGCTCGCGGCCACGCCGACGCGACGCTAATTTTATTTGATCGCGCATTGCAAACACAGTGCCGTTAACGAATGGCTCGTCAATTTGGAAAAAGGAAAAATAATGTATGAAGAAACAAGTCTCTTACCGTCGATGATCGAGGAGAACGAGCAGCAGGGCGAGCGCGAGGCCGAGCCTGCAGGCTATCGTCCTCGGAGCCACGGGCCGAGCCTGCAGGACGTCCTCTCCTCGTCGTCCCGACGAAGGCATTCTCTCATCGCCTCGACTTCTCTCGTCCCTTCCGCGACGACTCCTCACAAGGTCACACACTATATCACACAGTGTTCGTGTTTGAATTCTCGAATTTTCCCGCCGCGCTTCTCAGCCGCAGTACTGCGTGGTGCTCGGTCGGCCTACTGCACTCGGCGGCCCTCGCCGTCACTGCACACGTGCTCGCTCGACAACGTCCGCATCGCTTCCTGATGGCGCACTCTTAGGTCGGCGGGGGTCCGGCGAGCTTATCGGCTGCTGCGCGACTAGCGTGGCCGCGCCGGAGCAGCCTGGCGGAGCCAACGGCGATCATCCTCGCGCTGCACTGGAGCCCGCTTCGCTGCGCACGAGTAGCTGAAGGGCCGAGCGTCAAAATCGAGCGGAAGCGCGCGACTGGCGCCGGGTAGCGCTTTTCCGTGTACTTCCTGTCGGTGCCGCGCGGCGCAGCGCGCTACTCCTCCAAGTGTCAGACTCAAATAAAAAAGTCGCCCTCGGGTCCTCCTACTCCTTTTCCTCGCTCGCTCGCTCTCCTCGTCCGCCGGCCTCGCTAGAGACAGAGAGTGAGTGAGAGAGAGAGAGAGAGAGAGAGAGAGAGAGAGAGAGAGAGAGAGAGAGAGCTCTCCTCCTCCTCCTCCTCCTCCTCCTCCTCCTCCTCCGCCACCTCCTTCTCCGCCGCTTCCTTCACCCCGCCTCCTCCGCGGCACGCACACACTCGCGCTCTCTCCTACTACCACCGCCGGGCTCCGAGGGATGCGGGCGCGCAGCTGTCAGGGAGAGTGAGATGCTCCGCCGCTGCTCTATGATGGACTCGGAGTTCGCTTCTCCCGAAGGAAAGCCGCCGCGGCTGCAACCCCCACCAGCTCGCAGACTGGCCACCACCAGCGCCGCCGCCACCTCTCCCGACTCTCTCCGTCAGCTACCCTGAACGCAGAGGCAGGGAGAGGGGCTCGCTTGTCGCCCCAGACACAGCGCGATCGAGTTGCTCCTCTCCTTTTCAGCTCTCTCTCTCTCTCTCTCTCTCTCTCTCTTTCGATCGTCTGCAGCATTTTCTCCAACGTCGCTACGCGCTGAGTCCTGGTCGTACTACTTGGAAGTGCCGCTTGAGAAAGCTCGGGAGAAAGGGCGCGCCGCGTGTCGAGGCCTTTCGCCGAGTTGCGCATCTTTACGCGCCTTCGGGGAAGCGGCTCGGGCGTGACGCTATTGTTTGACGGAGATAAGATTGCGCGGCCGAGTCGGAATTCCTGAACGATGATCCCTCGCTGTTCCGTTCTCGGAGCCGGCGCGGCCGGACGCGGAGGAGGGATCGATCGACGCGAGCCTCGGGACTCTGGGGGATGGATCAACCCCCTAGGCGCGCTCCCGAGAGCGGAAGGCAGGCTCTGGTCCCTCGACGTATCACGTGACACGCGAGATCCAGTGGGAGGAGTCCAGGTCTCTCCGAGTCCCCACCATACTCCGCGGCCGCCGCAGCGCAGCGGATCACCCCCGCGCGGCTAGTCGATCGCGGGCTTTATCTCTCGGCGCTCTCGCTTCCCCCTCCAGCTCCGGCTCGCGAAATTCCGAGAGACGCGCGACTGATCTCATCGCCGGGACGATTTTAATAAGCCGGCAGCAGAGATACGGATCGATGAGGCACGCGCCGCAGAAAAGGTCGAGGGGGTGGGTGCCCCGCGCACATTCTGCCTGCGTGTGTGCAGCGAATTCGTCAGTTTCCAGTCGACGGAGCCGAGGAGAGAAAACTCGAGCTCTCTGCAATTAGCCCTACGGCGCCGACTCACGTGCGCAGCCGGTGACATCAAACGACGACGTGTGCAGCCGCACTACAAAGCAATCGCGACTCCGGAGTCCGGAGAGCTACTGAATATACATGTACACGGCTCTCGCCGCTGATAATCGGGAGACGGTGCCGATGCACTAGCCGATGAGCCGGGATACATTGTGTATTACTCTTTTCGCAGATTGTCCGCTTTTGTCCGCTCTCAATTAGCTCGGCGACTCGCTGCTGCGGAAAACCCGTTCTTCGCTCGACCGTCGGCGCACTCGGGGCGTCGAAGATGCGAGATAGCGCGGCGTGGAAACTCATCTATTTCCGTCTTATCGTCGCCTCTCCTCCGCGCGGCGCGAGCTTTATTACGGGGGCTCTGCTGCGCGCCGTATTTATACGCGCCGAGGCGCTAAATAAAGTGTCCCTATCACTCGTCGGCCGAAGGCTCTCTCCCGCGGCTATCGCTAATCCGAGAACACATTGCACATCAAACGCAGCTTTTTTTTCGACCTGTCGTAAATCTTCCTCTTTGCTATAAAGTTCCATAATACTATATGCCGTAGCACGAGATAGCATCGCATTCCTTTCATTATCGTCCTCCCCGTTCTTGTCTTGCGTTTGCCGAATTGCCCTTCTCGAGCGCGGGAAAATTGGATTATTCAAGAGAGTCGAGTGATTCGTCTTGGATCGCTTCCGCGAGTCTTGCATTTACCCTCGTCAAAGCGAGTCGCGAGAGACTGTCGTGCGCGCGTGCAGCAATCCGGCACAGCTCTTTCTCCGCGACTAGAGTCGTTGGCTGTTCTTGCGTTTAGTAACGATAAATATATATACACACACATATATATATATATATATATATATATATATATATATATCGTTATTAAACGCTATACCTGTCGCTGGCTGGAAGGGAAGAATTCAAAAAACGACTCGCCCCGTCTGCGCGTCACTCGCCGCGAGCTCGATCGCTCTTTTATTTCCAGAGCGCGCGCACACTCGGCCGAGTTTACGCTACGTGTTTCGATCGACTCTTGACAGTCTTGATCGACGCAGCCGCCCAGTCATCATAGACGCGAATAATAATCGAGCGTGCGCGTCCCGAGCAAGAGATAGATATAGATATAAGTTGTCCGCGAGATCGGCCTCGCGCACGGGAAGAGGTCACGGAGATCGTGGGAGAGGCCAGAGTCGATCGTGATACACGTGGCAGAGCTAAGTGTGTATAATATAGCCCGGAAAGTTTACGTTCGCTCGTAAAGCCGATGATAGGACGCGCGGCGTGTAGGTCTGACAGTTCCGTGTACGCGCGCTGTTCATGCGCTGCTCTCTCGGAAGCGAGTCTAAATAGATTGTTAACTTTGAATCTTTCAAGGTGGATGGATATAGATCGTCGTGTGATCCGCAGCCACGTTATTAAATATCCAGAATTTTGGCTCCCCCAGCTGTGCACACATTACGGACGATGCAATTTTTTAATCAACGTATAGCGTAGATACGTAGGCGTAACGGTGAAAACACTCGGTTCATTCATCAGGAATGCATTTATTAAAACATTCCGCGCGTAGCCCGGAGGACTCCCCGCGGCTCTCTCTACTCGACCCTGAACCCGCGCGCGCAGTATACCGCTGCCGGGGAGCATCTGCGTGTGTATTTATACATCCGATCCGGTCCGTCCCAATCGGCGCTAGCGGTACACAGCTTCCCCCGAATCGCTCGGATTCTTAGACGCCTATCTGTGTACACAAGGGTTGAGCTTTTCGACTTTGAAGCTGCGCCGGTTTTCTCGAGCAGGCTGATCCCTGCAAGAATTCCGGCCGTTTCCGCGAGCTTGCAGGGATCCTGCGGTTTCGATTCGATTTTCATCGTGTCCGAGTGGCGGACGGGATATTTATAGCGGCGAGCGTAGCGATTTCGGCGCAATAACGACTGCGGATAAATTATCGCGAGCGTCGAGTCGGTCCGCCAGGCGGGCGAGCGAGCGAGCGAGCGAGCGAGAGAGAGAGAGAGAGAGAGAGAGAGAGAGAGAGAGAGGCGAGGAAGGAAAAAATAAAGCAGTCGATCGCGCGAGGCGGACCACCCACGTGGCCCCGGAGAAAACCTGTCCTCTCGAGATAAATAAGCGAAAATTAGAGAGGCGCTCTTTGTGAGCGTCGATCAGAAAAAAGGAGATGGCATCGGAGCGCAGAGGCATGCGATCGCTCCGCGCGCGCCGACACCTAAAATCCCCGAAAATTCCCAGTATAAACAAGCGAGAAGCAGAGCCAAGTCGATTACGGCGAAAAAAGCAGCAGCAGCAAAAGGAGGAGCCGCCCGTCGCATCGCGTGTGGCGTCTGAAAATATATGCACAGGCTCGAAATCGAGAGAGAGAGTGAGCGGTCACGCCGCGATTTGCATACTCGAATATGTACGCGGGAGGGGGCCGCGTTGCCGCGTTATTGCTCAGTTCTCGGCCAATCGCTCTTATGAGCGATCGATCGCGCACCGGCCCGCAGCAGGAATGTTACTCGTCACAGGCGCTCTCGGATTAATCGACGACTTTATTGATGGCGCGGGATCGCGCGGGAAGGATCGAGCCTAATCACGGCCGCGCGCCTCGTTAAACCCTATGATTAGCCATTATGCGGCGACGTGTATTGCGACGAGGGGAGCCCCTTCGCCGAAAACACAGATGTCACGGGAACGCCTCCCTCCGCTCCTTTTCAGCAACGCAGCCGCTCGCCCCCGGGCCCGTCTCCGGCGTCCGTTGTGTGCGAGTGAAAACCAGCAGGAAGTTTATAGAATTAATCGACTATAATTGGCCCGCCGACGCCGCGTTTTCTCTTCCCGCGGGATTCCTGCGTCGTCCGGCCCCTCTGATTTACGATTCCCGATGCGCAGCCTCGCGCAGTTTATCATCATTATTTTCGCGTGCGCGGCGCGCCTGTATAAGCGGCCGAGTCGCTCATATCCGCGGGAATAAGAGACAGTGAAAGCGACGCCGCGCGGCTGCATCTTTTCGTCGTTAGACGCGGCCATAAACCAGGCGCAATTTTTCAGCGCGGCCCGGGACCCAGCGAGACGGATTCGAGGATGAAAACATCGCGGCCGAGGGGTAGCCCGTCTAGCGGAAAAATTCTTCGACGCGGGAGAAAGAGCGACGAGCCCTTGTTATCTCGAGGGAGAGAAAGGCGCGGGTGCCATGTCGTTAAACGGCTGTCAATCGGGGTTAGCTGGACATGCGTAGCCGAGCCCGTAGCTTTTCACGTCCGCCAGATCCCTGCATGCGGCATTGTCGGCCTCTCGAGATAGAGGCGACGATCCGCTTTCTCACGCAGCGGACGGAGGAGCGCAGGCCCGTACTTGTTAGGATGCGTCCGAGCGTGATCGATTTGCGCTCTGCCGCTAAAAGTAAGAGAGCGAGCAAGCTAATCTGCTCCCGGGGATCGCGCGCGGCCCATTGTCCTCGCGAAGGTGATGCGATGCGATGCTTGACGTCGTCACACACGTGCGCGAGCGCTCAAAAGGAAGAGCTCGCGTGTGCTCGGGAGGCCGACTAAGAGGCTAAGAGGATCTTCTCCTTCCTGCCTTCCTGGCTGCGGGCATTACCTGGATACATTACATCCCTCGCTCTTCTCTTTTTTCCAGCGCAGCTCCAACAGGATTTTCCCAATTACGCGCCTTTTTGCGTCGCTGTGCGGATTATCAATTAGAGCGCTTTTACGTCACTGCCAGGCCCGAACAAAGCCGCGCTCGTAAAGCTCACGAGCAATCCTCGTCGCGGCGGATCATTACGGCCACTATTCGCGATTCCATTTCCATCCGCGACGGCACGCGTAAAAATGAGCGAGTGGAATCCCGAGCGCCTCTCGTGCGCGGCTAATTACGATTGTTTACGGCCCGATAAATCAGCTGCCGGATAGCAGGATACGCTTTCACCTTCTCGCCGGCCGGAATCGCGAGAAGAGCGTCGCAAGTATAGTAAAACGCTCTCGTTGCGTCCCCGGATCGCTCGGCGCCTGGTCAGCGGCGAGCGAGAATCGGGCGAGAGTGTGAGATCCGACAGCTCCGGAGGTGGCAATGAGCGCAGTCTCGGGTCCCGCCTCTTCCCTCGACACACCCACGCGCTCTTCTCTCTCTCTCTCTCTCTCTCTCTCTCTCTCTCTCTCTCGTTCTCGCCCGCGCGCGTGTAATATACATGCGCGGGACACGATACCTCTTGTTTTCCCTTTTTATCCCGCCGTCGGATCGCCGTTGGCCGAGCGGCCGAGAGAGGGACCGAGGCGAGCATGGTGGCCTTTTTTCCCCCCTCCCACGCCGAGAGCGGCCCGGGTCCTCATTTTTTCGCTCGCAACAATTTTGCACAACGAGAAATTCGATCCGCTCTCTCTCTCTCTCTCTCTCTCTCTCTCGTCGCCGGGATATAATGGATCGAGTGTCCGGCTCGATCCCCATTCGCGCCATCAATTATTAATTACAACGTCACTCCCATCGACATAATCAGCGGTAATCGAAGGAGAGCGCGCGCCGATGAGAGATGTATGCCCCGCCGATGAAATTGCCCGAGCGTACGCCGCGCACGGTCCTGCTTGACGGACCTACCGCGGCCCCCGATCGATCGCCGATCTCCCGCGAGCCTCGCGCAGAGATGGACGTCCCAGAGAGCAGCATCATCGTATTTAATAATCGTACAATGGCCGGGCGTCCGCGATAAGATCGGCCGCTCCGCAGACTGGAGGCCGCATAATATAAGGTAATAGCATAATACGCGAGCGCACGATTCCGAGGGCCTCTCGTAATAACGAAATTAACACTTCTTTGTGCGGCTCTCTATGACTCTCGGTTCCCCGGGCGCGCGTTAGAGGGGCAGAGCTGCATTCGCGGGCGCTTATCGGGCGCCATCGACAGATCCATTAGCGCTTCTCGGAAGTCCATTATGAGAGACATTGCGAGAGAGCGAGGACGAGCAACATTTACATTTCCGAGATCCGACCCCGGCACTCGTTATATGCGAAATGAACGAACGAGAGAACTGGCAGATTAGGCCTAATCGAACAGCCTGCGCAGAGCTCTCATTTGTCCGCGCGATTAATCCGGAGAGCGAGCTACCCCTCGGGTCTTCATCGTTAAAACTAATCATCCTCGGCGCTCTCTCTCTCTCTCTCTCTACCTGCGATAATTCGCGGACGGGAAGTCGTCGCGAGCCACACGCGTCGACGCGTCTCCGCTTATACGTATAGGGATTGAGACGTTCGCTCGTGAGAGAGAGAGAGAGAGAGAGAGAGAGAAGAGAAGAGAAGACTGCCCGGTCAGTGCAGCGTCTAATCTTCGATTGGTCGCGGCGCCTCTCGCTTTTCAACTCGCTCGAGCTCGCCTTTTTAACGCGTCTGCGCGGCGTAACTCATCTCTCTGTCTCTTTCTCCTCGGCGGGAGAAAAATTGTTTCCAACGCTGACGCTAATGAGTCATTAATCTAATTGGTCCGGGGCTATAAAAGCTGAGGGACCGCCTGGATTTTTCTCGAGAAAACGTTTCGCACACGCGGTGCATTCCTCCAGCATCTACGCGGAGAAAGCGAGCGAGAGAGAGAGAGAGAGAGAGGGGAGAAAAAACGACGGAGAAGGAAGGATGACGCAGCGTCCGCGCAGTAGCGTCCCATACAGCCCGCGTATACTCGTATGCGTGCTGGGCTCGATGAGGTGCATAAAGTAACCATATGGAGGCACAATGAGCGTAAAAACGAATCCGGAGCTCATTCTCTCTCTCTCTCTCTCTCTCTCTCTCTCTCTCGTCTCGGCCGAGGAAGCGCACGAGGCAAAGACGTTATATACACGTTTGCCTTTGTTTCTCGATACGCGGGCTGTGGGAACCAATTTCCGTTTAGATTCGGCAGCGTATAAAGGATTTCATGAATGAAAGTTATTCTTCTTCGTTTTTGCCCCCTCTCTCCCGTGGTTCCTCTCTCGGCTCTACGGCCGATCGGATTCTTTACACGTCTCGCTGCAGCTAGGCCTCCCTCCTCCGCGCGAACGCCCCCTTCCGCTTTTTTCCACTCGCTCTGGTGTTATTCGCACTCGAAAGGGTAAACTCGAGAACGTACACTCGACGAAATTGAGAGCTCTATTATTTTCGACAGATTTTTCTGAATTACGCCGCCCGGAATTCCAGCGGGCCTTATGCATCTCATGACTCAATCGGCCACGGCCACTCGAATTCTCGGAATTAAGCCGGGAGTTTGCAACAATAGCGCGTCTAGACCGGCAATGCGGCCGGTTTCTCGAAGCATCCCAGCATAATGCCGGCGAAAGCGGAAGGCAAATTTCCGCGCGCCTCTTCCTGCTTATTATTACTCATGCTGCACTGACCCGCATTTTCGGTTCGCGGAAGACTATCCTTATATACGATTCGATGTACTCGCCGCAGTCAGTCTCTTACTGCGCGCATTGTCGGGGGAGAATCGAGAAAGGTACACAAAGGCGAAAAGCACGACGAAAGCTGTCAAATCACGCCGGTTGTTAAGGACTGGTCGAACGAAATTTTACGGTCCAGCTCTCGGCGTCGGATGAATAATAGTCCGCGCGCTCTCGGAATACACACATAGAGAGACGGACAGCGTTAAAATTTCGACGGCAGCAGCTTGCGAGCAGAGGTGAGAAGAAGAGGGCCACCGGCCTGGCAACACTCGGTAATTAACAATCCATTTTGTATTCGGCTCGTCCGATCTCTCTCTCTCTCTCTCTCTCTCTCTCTCTCTCTCTCGGCGACGTGTGCGGTCGCGTGACGTCATAATTCGGGGCTCCTTCGGGGCGTACCCGCCCCCTTAATGTGGGCCCCGACACCTCGCCGGCACGCACTTCTGCAGCCCCCTGCCTCCTCGCGTTCGCGCGCGCGCGCGCGCGCGAGCCTCGAGATTATATTGGCGGTGCCGCGACGCGTGCACGTAGCTCGCAGGCAGCATAATGGAGCGAGCGCTCGCTGGACTTCACACGATGCCGAGCTCTCGCGCGGTCAAGAAGATGATACAGAGCTCAGAGCGGACCTCCTCGGAGCCACGCGTTATTGCCCACCTCGAGCGCAGCTTGAGACGCGAGGTCCCGTATGGAGGCCTGATCAGCGCGGCCGCAATTATTCGCCCGCTGATATGCCTTGTGTGATGTAATTCTCTCTCTCTCTCTCTCTTTCTCGTGTACGCATTCGGATGAGCTGATGTATACGGAACTGTCTGCGCGTCAAAAAAGCCATCTCTCAAAATAGACGCGCGCAGGTATGCCGAGGCGAGTACTAGCCACACACGCACTCCTGTGTAAATAGCCGTGGAGCCTCTCTTTCTGAATCGGGAGATTAGGGCTCTTGAAAAGGCCGAGTCGAGTAAAGGGTAGATGGCTTATTACGAGCCCGTGTTCGGCCGTGTTGTACTGTGCAGGTATACAACGCGCTCGTTCGTCTCAAAGCCGTGCCGAATCGGGCACGACAATCGGCCTAATAATCCACACGGATCCGAGCGAGAGAGAACCAGCTCCCTTTTCGGACGGGGATTAGCCCGCGCTGACAAGTCAGTAATTTAAAGGGTCAGCTGTCTCTGCTGGTGTCGGAAAAAATTGAATTAAATCCTTTCGATGTATCGGCGGGATTTTCTTCTTTTTATTTTTATTAATCGCCCCTCGTAGGCTCGCCAACGTCGCATATCGATCGAGGAAACGCTAAGCATTCTTTTTCGACAACCTTTTTACAACACCGAGATATAGATTCTTCGCGGAGGGATGATAAAAAGGATTGGCCCCGCGCGCGTTTATTGCTCTGTTTTTCAACCTGTCCTTATCTCTGAATACACGTGCGACTGCGATCTACACGTTCATATAACGTAGCGCAGCTCATAGACCCGAGAGAGCCTTCTCTTCTATACGAGCTGTCGAGGAAAAAACTCTCGGCTCTCGGCGCGTATACGGCGAGCCAGGTATAAATAAACACTTTTAATGGGCCTTTACTACCGCGTTACCACGAGCGCTCGCCACGAATTCGAGCCACCTTCACGAGGCTCTTGTAAATATCTAATCATTTTCCCGGATTTTCTTGTCTGCGCATACGAGGCTGGGATGAGCTTTAGCTGCTGGAACACTAAAAGTTATAGTTTGGGACAGCTCTAAAGGCTAGTTACCGGGCACCGAGGTAAACAATACGCCCCAATAAATCTTTCTAGGGTCGACACAATCGAACGTTCAATTATGGATTTTTTTCTCTTTGCTTATCTGTTTGCAGTTCTCGCGAATAACAATGAACCCGTGAGCCCATACCTGTATAGTAAACGATTTAAATTTTCTCTTTAAATACCGAATCTTATAATTGCAGAGGTAAATTATTTTCAATTTTGGAAAGCTGGATTGTTTAAAGTAACATACTTCATTAAAATTAAAGTGAAAGGTGTGGTCTTGAGTTTCTAGTAGTCACGAATGTCATGAGATACTGATATACACATTATGACACACAATGACTATTAGAATATTTTGTTTGACATCTCATTTTTCGATAAAATAAGAGATTATTTACAACTTACAAACTCTTTATTATCTTTAAATTACTTTTCTAGTCGTCTTTTGATCCCCACGTGCTAGCGTCTGCTTTCATAAAATTATAACGATTTTTTCAAAAAAGTTTTTTATTATTTTTGTTCACAAATTTGATCTAAACTTTTCATTTTTACAGTTTTCATATCTTCCAACATCAGTCATTTTTCTATGTTTGCAGTTTCTTCTCTTGTATACAATTCTATTTTATATCTACATTTAATTTTAATTTCGTACAAATGTAATTTAAATAGATTTTTTTTAGCTTATCCAAAATATGTTGCCTAAACCCTTTTTGAGATGGTATTGGTTTATCAAACACTGTAGAAGTTGCGAATCATGCATTGGAGCTACAGCTACAATTGGTGCGGTAAATATATTATGTAAATAATTACAATAAAAATATACATATCTTGCAAACCATTGATTCCATTTTCCCCGCAACGCCACAGACTTTGCAGAAGCGAATCGCCGATTCCAATTTTGTGAGCTTTAACTAGCCTATGATGTAGGGATGAGCAGGTAAAACTCGAACTTTTTGTTTGATTGCAAAAGATGTGAGGGATATTAAAAATCCACTTAAACAACATGATTATTGCGTTATGACATACATATAACAAATATCATGGTTTTGCTTCCTCCTAAGAGGAAGCTTTGTAATAGCAAAATTTTCAGTTTCGCTGAAACTTCGTAGAAACGCATTTGGAGGTGTTTGGAGCACAAGTCATGCGTTTTTAGAAAATGCCGTGCGTATGGCTGTGTGTGTATGTACGTATACCGTCATAATTCTGGAACCACGCAATCGATTATAATAAAATTTGGCATGCATATATATTTTCTGATTCTGAATTCAGGACATTTTTTTATGATTCTAACCATTTTATGGCCATATTATAGCCATTTTTTTGATTTTTTAAAACATATTTTTGCTTTTTTTTTTACGATATGATCTTTTTCCCGCAAAATTTTCCAGATTGACCGTTCCGTTCAATTTTTACCATAAAAAAGGTGATTAAAAAAAAAATTAATATTTTCAAAACTAAATCGTCAAACGTTTTGAAAAAATGTACGACAATAAAAAACAATAATTTATATTTTCTGTAAAAATTTTAAACCATTTTGATGACTAGTTTTCAAGCTAAAAATCGAAAACTAAAAAAATGGTGATAATATAATGCCTCTGTATAAAAAGATTGTTCTATGTTAGGAGGGTAATTATTGTTAAGAAAGGTATTTTTGCTAATGATTTTTATAAGTCTGGTTTGCAGCCTCTGGAGCAGGTTCAGACAATTTTGATACGCACCTCCCCATGCAATAATTCCATAAGTTGCTATACTGTGGAATAGTGCATAATACAGGGTAGTTAGTACGTTAGTGTTCATGAAATTAGAAAATTTGGCAAAGATATAGTTTAGATATTTTGTTTTATTTATTATATACTCAAGGTGTCTGTCCCATTTCATGTTGTAATCAAAAATTAGGCCTAGGTATTTTCAGCTCTCTACTCTTTCTATTAAAAAGTTATCAATTCTTACGCAAATATTTGCTGGTACGCTATCACGATAGTTCCCAAAGGTTATATAAACTGTTTTGTTAATATTTAGAGACAATTTGTTGAGAGCCAGCCACGTTGCCACATGACTTAGATAATTGTTTATTTTGCGTTCTGCAGATTCCCACGTATTATCAGCTGATATAACAGCGGTGTCGTCAGCATAAGATATTATGGTATCATGCTTAAGGCTATCAAGTAAATCATTAATATATAATAAGAAAAGCAGGGGGCCTAGTATAGTGCCCTGTGGTACACCAGTTGTTATGCTTTTGGAGTCACTTTTTATACTGTTTATTTTCACCCATTGCTTCCTATTTGTTAAGTAGCTTTTTAGTAGGTCTAATGCACAACCTCGAATCCCGTAACAATGCAATTTTCGCAGTAGTATTTTATGATCTACTGTATCAAACGCCTTGGCTAGATCTAGGAAAGTGACTATTAGAGGCTTGCTTTTATCTAAGTTGCTGTAAATAATTTAAGTAATTTAATGCGTTTTTATACTTTTATTTTTCATGAAACCAAATTGATTATCAGATATAATCTTGTGTTTAGTTATAAAATCGTATACACGCTTATGAATGATTTTTTCAAAGATTTTGGCAATATTCGAAATTAGTGAAATTGGTCTATAATTGTTTGCTGTGTGCTTGGAGCCATTTTTATAAAACGGTATAACTTCAGCTGTTTTCAATACATCAGGCCAAATTGATTTTTCTATACATAAATTAAAGATTAGAGCCAAAGGTTCGCTAATGTAGTTTGATAATATTTTTAGTGTATTAATGCCAATTCCATCAACTCCACCCGCTTTTTCTTTAAATTTAGTAATTATGTTTTTAACTTCCATACTGTTTGTTTGTCTTAAGAATATCGACTTATCATTAAATGGAATCTTTGGAGTATTTGTACCCGCTGGTACTTTAATTTTATCACTTAATTTTGGCCCAATATCACAGAAGAATTCATTCATCTTATTTGTAATTTGCTCTAAATTATCAATTTTATTGTTAGAGTCATCCATTATATATTCGATTTCGTTACTTTTTTTTCCCTTTTTGTCTAATTTATCATTAATTAATTTCCATAATTTTCGAGGATTATTCTTACTCAACAAGAAAGTGTTATGTTCATATTTAATCTTAGCATTCGTAATTATTTTGCGTAGAGTCTTATTGTACTTAATGTATTCATTCTTTCGTAGCTCATTTTCCGGATCATTTTTCCATTCATTATATAACTTTTCTTTTTTACGACAAGATACCATAATGGCATTTGTAATCCAATTTTTCCTTGGTTTTAGTTCTTTATTACTATTCTTACTTTTGCACATTGCAATAGTAATGCACTTATTTATGTTTTGGATAATATTGTTTGTAGCTTTGTTGGGATCATTCGTGTCTATAACATTTATCCAATCAGTAATAGAAGCGTAAGTGCATTATTTTTTGTAATTAATTCTCTTATCATTAACATTTTTTTCTACTTTAGCTAGTCCTTCTTGAAAAATTACAAATAATGGATAATGATCCGTAAAAGTGCTTGTGATTTTATAAAACTGAGTTTGTATTGTACTATTTTTGACAAAAACATTATCTATGCATGTTCCTTCAGTTGGATTATTAACTGTTGGTCTGGTTATACCTACAAATCCCGGTCTGTACGATCTTTCTAAGAAATTCTCTAAGAATTCCTGGCTTAAGATATTATTATCCAATATATCAATGGTGAAATCTCCAATTACCAAGTGATTTTTTCCAAAATTATATGTATTTAGAAAATTTTTAAGATTTAATACGAAATCTGACTTAGGCAAATCATGAGATCTATAAATAGCTGATAATACAATATTTTCTTTATTTAGTTTTATCGTAGTTCTAAGAACCCTCAAGTCTCCAAACGCCAAGGTTTCTGTAATATCTTTTAAATTTTTCTGTATGTAAATAACTACTCCGTCAGATTTATTTATTTTACTATTGTTGTAGTACAATTTGTAACCCGGCAGTTTAAAGAGTTGAGGTGTCTCCAGACACCAAGCTTCCGTGCATACAATAACACACGGTTTCACATCCACACTTTCAATCAAGCATTCCAGATTTTCAAAGTTTGCATTTAAGCTTCTTACGTTGACACTTAAAATGACATTATCATTATTTTTTAGCTTGCTATTCAGAGACTGTATATCACTTAAACTTGATTCATTCAGATTCAAATCTTGCTCCATTATGATGCTGAAATTGCACTTGCGCTTCCTATTCTTGACCTCGTTTCTGATAAGATAGAGTCTGTGCTGCCTCCTAAAGTTGATGATCTTAAGTTACTTGTGACTCTGTTTGTTCGTTGATATTTTCCTGTGTGGTCTACCTTACCGAGGTATCTCGGTAGGTAGGGTTTGATATTATAATCAGTTGAGCTTGTGTGTAATCTTATTTTCGACTTTAAGATTTCGCACATTTCACTATCTGTTGCTATATGATTTGTACTATATTTTTTACCGCAATTGTCATTACTGAATTTGCAATTTGGATAGCATGTAGGTTTGGTCCCTTCACAATTTCGTGTAAGGTGGCTTCCTGTGCATTTAAGGCATACAGGCGAATTCCTGCACTTAAATCCATTATGACCAAATCTTGCACAATTAAAGCAGGGTTTTGCATTGATGATATCTAGGACTCTGCAATTCTGATATCCAACGAATAATCTATCTTTGTTCTCTTTGATAACTTTATTACTAACCATTATTACTGTTGTATTTTTATTATAATTATTATACGCAGAATGTATTATTTTACATTTTGTATCTAAATTAGAGAAATTTTTTGTGTTTATATCATGTTCAAGAGCACTATTATCCATATTACTGAAATTATCTATTCCTATTATTTTGATCTTTGGATTTTGTAATTGATCTTTTTCTACTTTACATGTGTTAGATAATTTTGTTGTTAGCAGTTTTTCTGCAGCTTTTGCACTTTCCATATTCATATAGTTAATTGTGACCTCATTATCATTGAATTGTATTTTCTTAGCTTGTAAAGATCTATCTTTTACTAGACATTTTAATACTTTTTCTCTTAGATTTGTCTTGTCATCTTTATTCTTTCTTCTAACTACTATCTTAGGTATAATTTTTGGCAGTTCAATTGGTGGTTTAGCTGCTGCAGCATCTGCATAGGATTTCCTTACAGTTATTTGACGTTCTTTCTCTTTCTCAATCATCTCCTTTAATAATGCATTTTTGTCTTTGAGTTCTTCGTTCATATCTTTAAGCAGTGAGTTTTGTTCTTTGTACGATTGAATTAGTGCCACGTTTTTATCAGTATTTTCCTGATCCATAGCATCGTCATCGTTAACATTTGAGCTTTTCTCAATCTCAGCCAGTAGACCTTCATACTTTTGTTGTAGTTTCTTATGATCTTTTTGTAGTATTAGGTAATTTCTATTAATTTTCTCGGCTTCTTCTTTATATTTTTTACACGTTGCTTTCAGTTGGCATAGTATGACACGTGGATCTTGGCAACTAATTGAAGTTAAGTCTAGATCTGTATGTTCATCACACACTACTAATACACTCGATACGTATTTGACGCCTTTTTTTCTATTAAAGTCACTTTTGTGAAATACGTTTTCGCACAGTACACAAAACACCGTTGAATTAACTTGCCTCGGGTGGCATTTAAAATATATATCAGGAGGAATCTCCTCCGGCGGCAACCCCAGTTCCACCATCTTTTTGTAATTGATTATTGAATTTTTACTTACTTGGGTTTAACTGCTTGGGCTGAAAACTCTGCTGCTGTGCTGTAGTCAGGCTTATACAGGATGGATATATTCAATAGAAAAACACAAGATAAAGTTCTATAGGTATCGGGATCACGACTTAAGCCCGGATAACTTTTGTCGACTGATAGGAGCGTCGTACAAGAGTCCAGATCGAGTGTATAATTACAACTGGTCGCTTGGCGTATACAGGGGATACTCATTAACCTCGCTGATCTACTTATTAATCTGAGTCGTCAGTTTTCGGCTTCGTAACGATTTCGCTGATATTGCTTAAATGCAATACGTCGCAGGACGTCACACTTCAATTATGTACTTGAAACTCTACGTGTATGTATGCACCTATTACTGATATTTTAATATTTCGATTTTCGGAGCAATTCCTTTCCATTGCCGAAAGAGCATAAGATACTTCCGTACCCAAGACGACTTAAGGGGATGTCGGCGCGAAAGCTTCGAAACTTCTTGAAAAACAGAAAGTCCGATCGAATTTTTCTTTCGGTAGGACGATTCATTAAACTTACCACTACGGCGCTACAGACTCGGTTTTTCATTTGCAAGCTTTATTTAAAAAGTTTTATGTCAAATTGGATTTTAAAGTTGGCGCAGCAATCGCATGAGTAGGAAGAAGTACGCGTGAACATCTGTTCGTATATCCAAGATTTTAGAAAAACAAAAAGTCCGATCGTAATTTTCTTTCGGTAGAACGATTCATTAAACTTGACACTACAGCGCTACAGACTCGGTGTTTCATTTGCAAACTTTATTCAAAAAGTTTTATGTAACAGAACAACAGTGTTTTTTGGGACGACATTCCCTTAAGAGTGTTTGATTTTGCAGGAATTGATAGTGCTTTAGCGTGGGTGGCTGATAAGTAAGGTAAGGTATGGGACTCTTTTTACGTACTGTTCTAAACTTCACTCTGATGAAAGATATTTTCATTTTTACGCATCACTTTTTTGTAAGGATTAGCCTTGTGGTCTTGTGTGCATCTGGGATTTGGAAGAGCTCGTTTTCTGCAAGCAATATTGTATGCATTATTTTATTCTAAGAAAATATTCTCAACAACGTTTATTAAAGTATCGCTTTCCCATTAGAGTAAATTACATTACAATATTGCTCGCAGATGGGCAAACATCAGAGTGCGGTCTCTGAAAAGCCAGAGCACATGTAATCGACGAAACATCAAAACCGAGAATAAAACATGAAACAACGCTAAAATTTGTAAAAGCGTTCACTTATCTGGACAAATCCATCTATGTATAAATATAAAGATTATAATTATTTTGACTAACAGTGACACACAGTAGAGTTTTGCCGTGTAGTAAATTAATTAACATTGTGAAGACTTTTTCTGTGTAGCAAATTTATGTGTAGAGTTTGACTGTGTAGTAAATTCTGTATAGAAAACTCAACCGGACAATCGGGCGGAAATCCATTTTTAAACAACCGCAAATGAGCTCTCCTCTAGGTACCAGGAAAAACATCACAAGAAAAGGGGGGGGGGGGTTGAAAATGTATACAAGATACGGTCCAATGATCGGAAGAGCATTAGCAATCACACTCTGAGGGATGCCGTCCTCCTCGGTCACGTGTGACGTGAAATGAGCTACTGCCAGGATAACATCAGAGAGAGAGAGAGAGAGAGAGAGAGAGAGAGAGAGAGAGAGAGAGAGAGAGAGAGAGAGAGAGAGAGAGAGAGAGACCTCCTTAAAGATAAACCTATCGTCTTTTGCTGAAGCCACTATGTCGGACAAATCAGCTTCACATTTGTCCTGAGACACAGATACGCACCCACAAATTGTGAGTTTAGCTCCTCCGGTGTGAACCCGTGCAATTCCTCATCAGATTCATTTTTTGGCAAGACCCCCAGACTCTTGAGTTCGTTACAGATGTTGTATTTGTTCTCGAAAGCCTCCAAAATTTTATTGTGGATAAATTTCCGTTTGCTCTGAAAGAGAGCGGTAGTCCTGCCAGTAGTGATTGTCAGTGGTCCTGTTCTATCGTCGTAGTCGGGTTGGTTTTGTTTTTCGGTGTTAATTGCTTTAACAGCGTTAGCTCATCTACGACCTCCATGACATTGGCCTCGAGGCATGCCAATTTTCCGCCAACGTCAACGTCTAAGTGACCGAGCAGCGACCAATCACAGTCCTGAAGCCGCATATTGATCTAAAATTACGGTAAGTGAAAGACTGAGGGAAAGCAGACGAGCTTATTCCAATGTCAGTATCAACGTCAATAATATTGTGACGGCTGCGAAAAATTGCCGCTCGATTGCCCGCGCCAAACAGCATGTTGTATGCACTATGCTCTGCAGCCAACTTAAGTCTAAAATTGTCCATGATTCCTCTCACTAGCTTTGCATCGTATAATGACGTGACATTATGATTTTTAATAATTCCGAGTTCTTTGTGAAAGATACATGTGGTGGTGTCCCACTCCCTCGTCTCACCGCGTCAATAAAAACCGGTTCAAACACCTCGTAAGAGTGATTACCTAAAAGAACAAGCCGAACAATTCAAATAAGCAAGGCAGTTGACAATTTAGCCGTCACGAGAGAATCATCGTATGCAAACCTCGCGTGTGCGAAAAAATCGACAAACCCGCACTAACGCGCGAAGTCTAGCGCCGTTTATCCCGCGCATAGCGTGCGCACCGGCACCACTTTCGTCTCTCCTCTCTCGCACTAAACCGCATAGCAGCGGCAGCAGCGGACGGCGATACAAACACAAGAAAGAAGAACAAGGCGGCGAAGAAGAGCAGCAGCTATACACCGCACACAGTATGCGCGCGTGTATATATACATACACATATAGAGGGAGAGAGCTCGCTGGTGGCGCGGTACCACGGCATAATAACAGGCTGAGTTGGCTCGCTCGCGCGCTAGCTGATGACTTCATTGAACTCGCGCTATCTCGACAGGGCCCCAGGTAGGACCTCCCTGAAACCGCCTCAAATTATGATCGGACCCCTCGACCGAGAGAACAGCTCTTTCTCTCTCCTGGATGGGCCAATATTAGAGCTGCTGCTTGTCGCTCGGCGTCCCTACGAGCGCGTGAGATTCAAGAAGTTTCGGGCTCGCGTGACGGCTCGCCAGCGAGAGAGAAAGAGAGAGAGAGAGAGATAGATAGATAGACGATCGACGACTGCATTGCATCGGCCACTGATTCCGCAATGATTTGCCTACTTGGCCGGCATAAAGATCTGTAAACTCGCGGTCGTGCGCGTTCGCACAGTTTCAGTGCGGGCGGATTTCGAGAAACTCGTGCGACGAGAGTTCTCTCTCATATCGTGCAGTTCTCCTTTCCCTGTATGTCTCACGCGCGCCACATGCATCGAACGCACGCCCGGAAAAATAAGGCGTAGATGTATAAGTGCGCTCGTCCGCGAGATATGCGCTGCTTAGAGGCTGTGTCCTCGTGCCGTCTTCGTGATCGTGTAAAGTTCGAGCGCGGAATTTAAAAACACGCACTCGACCGTGAGTATAAATCCCGCGCGCCGCCGGCCGGAGAGCAGCCTCTTGTCCCGCCGAGGCAGCGAGAGAGGAACACGACACAATAAAGTCCTCTCTGCAGCTGGGCTGCATTAACTCCGTTTTACCTACACGCGCGCTCCTATATGTGGGAAATGTCGTCGTTTCCCGCGCGAGCGAGCTTTTCTCCACGCAGAATGTCGTTCCTTTCACTTTTGCCGATTCTCGCGTTTCCGCGCTCGATCGGCTATTTTATGACGTGCACCGCCTAAGTATACCAGGCAGGAAGAGCCATTGGCTCAGCGTCGAGGAGAAGAATCGCTTTCGTGCATAATGCCGTCAATGGGAAATAGAAAGTGCGACTGGTCGCGGACGAACGTGTATAAGAATAAGAATAAGAGAGCGCCGCGCGCAAGTAAGCACTTATACGCGCGCAGAGGACTGGTCTAAAAATTTATGAGCGGCCAGCCTCGTAATTACCATTGTGGATACACTGGAAAAGCCTCGGGAGCGCAGTGCGCTGGTTCGATATGGGAATAAGCGCAACGTGTAATTGCGGCTCAGCCGCGTTACGGCATCAATTTACCTACTTCGGATCGGCTGCTCTCCGCGGGAGGGGGAGAGAAGCGCCATTTAAGAGCCTATACGTACGGCCAATAGATCCGAGATTCCGCGGCATACGTCGGCGCTTGTTTTGCTGCCATTAGACCCGCGCAGATGCCGCGGCTCCGCTGAATTATTGCCAGCGGAGCGCGTGTGTGCACAGAGTGAATTATACTCGCGACGGGGATGGAAAAATTGTCGATCGAGTCGGGAGAGCACAATGCGATGATCTCCCGAGTAGATTGCGGGTATAATTGTTGATCAATGACACTGTGTAAATGGGTCTCGGGGATTTTTTGCGCAGACTTTCCGCTGCGCTGGATAGTCGCAATCAAGGAGCTGCTTTATTGCAGGTGCGCGCATCCGTGCGGCGGCTATTACGCGCAGGACGTAAACAAGTTTGACGTCTCACTCGCGATATCCGCGTGCGCGGAGCTCCAGCGAAACCAGTCGATTGCGATCTAGCTCGCTCGTCTGATTAATTCGGCCTATTACTACTTGCGCCTTTTTGCCCCCTTTTTCGCCAGCAGCCGAGGCTTTATTATTCCGGCGTCGCCGGGAAAAAGCGCGCGAGCAGATGTGTGCGCAAAAAAACGCACGGGCAGCCTTGACCCTGTCTAGCCGCTGGTCGCGCCGCGAGGAAAGAGAGAGAGTGAGAGAGTGAGAGAGAGAGAGAGAGAGAGCGAGAGAGCGAGCGAGAGAGAGCGAGAGAGAGAGAGAGAGAGAGAGAGAGAGAGAGAGAAAAAGAGACGGATGGACGGACGCGGTTTTTGCGAGGAATCGCGATCGCGCTCCGCGCTGCAGACGGTCCACGAAAAACGTCTCCCTCCCCCTCGGGACAAAGAAGCAGCGGAGAAAGAGAGCGCGACGGGAGAAGAAGAGATCCATCCATTGTTTTTGCGAGTTTGGCACGTTGCATTTATAATAGTCCTCCGCGCTCGCTCGAGGAAGAAATCTGAGCGCGTATAACGAGCGTTTGTCTCTCTGGCAAAATACCAGTTTTTCGCCGCTCTGCGCTAGCCTTATTAAAGCCGGGTTTTTGGGACGAGGAAAATTCTCGAATGCGCTGCACCGATCGAGCACCAGAAGTGCCAACTAGCGGGTTCTCAGGAATCCACGCCGCGTAGGGAGTAGGCTGTAGGGGTACCGCCTGTGTTCGGGGCGGAATGAAACGTAGAATGGCATTTAGGAAGCGGGCTCGCTCGAAATTGAAGGTTAGCCTAATGTCGAAATGACCGTTGACGAAGAGAGCTCTCGACCTTTCTCCTCGCGGGCGCGCGCGCGGGCTATTGTTCTAACGCCTCCGCGCGCGTGGGAACACGCCTCTCTTCCGCGCGACCATTATCCTTCCTGCGATATAGCTGTATACCTGCTTCGCCAGTTCGAAATCTCAATTCGACCTTTTTAGAGCTAATTATCGCGCGCGAGCAAAGTGCTGCTGTCTCCGTGGGCAGAGCACCTGTTTCCGACCGCGCGAGGGCGCGTGTTATTATCCACTCTCCGGGGGCGACTTT
This sequence comes from Nasonia oneida, assembly GCA_037356405.1. NCBI lineage: Eukaryota > Metazoa > Arthropoda > Insecta > Hymenoptera > Pteromalidae > Nasonia > Nasonia oneida. The sequence continues at coordinate 1,219,855 of JAZHPH010000030.1, read as the reverse complement.
TCTCCCGAGAGCGATGTGTATCTAGAAATTAGTTTACACCTGCTGCTGCTGCCGCTGCTGTAGGATTTTCCAACAAGCCTTTTCTCGAGGCCACTGGCTGCCGCTTCTTCGCTCACTCCCGGCTGTCATCGCGTGCGGTGCAGCTGCGCCCTCGACTTTTCCCCGTAATTGCCCGCATTAACGAATCATCCTTTACGTAACGTATCGCGCGTACGTATAAATAGAATTAAAAACGCCTTTTACGCCCGAGGGCCAATGAAACGCTCGAAATTATGCCGATTTTACGGTTGCCTCGCGCGTTACAAAAGAGAAGACTAAAGAATTCCGAAATACGATTCCTTAAATCTTCCCATCAGCTCTCTCGGCGGCGATTTTTACGCGAATTCCGGATATATATTCATTTAGCGGCGCGAGCGCAGGGGAGAACGGCCGCAGCGCAGCGTGCGCGCACGTAAGAGAAGAAAGGTCCGCGATTATGGACAAGAATCTGAAGAGCTGCATTCCTCGGTAATTAGTTTCAGCCATAAATTACCGGGCATTTCACACGTGTGCGTTAGTCTCCCAGAGCCTCTCGCGCTCTCTCTCTCTCTCTCTCTCACTCGGCCGGACTGTTTTACTTCAATATCCAGTTTTAGCATTAATCAAGTTTGTCGAAAAAGAGAAGAGGAGGAAGCGGCGAAAAGGAAGGCGAAAAGGCAGCAGCAGCCGAGAGAGTGAGAGAGAGAGAGAGAGAGAGAGAGAGAGAGAGAGGAGATGAAGCGGCGGCGACCGCGAAGGAGGAGGAGGTGGAGGGCACATAATGAAGGATACGCGGTAGTTGGCCGACGCGCGGGCCTGCATTAGCACGTGTGGCCGCCGCCGCGTGTCCTTTAGCCTTTGAGCGTGGTCGGCTCCGAGAGCGAGAGCCGAGCAGTCCTCTATTTTTGTCACGCGCATCGCCGGTATTAAGCGCGCGATTATACCGTGAGAATGCGCCGCTCTTATGTGCCTCCGCTGGGCCTCTCTCGAGAGCTATTGAATTACCGATCATTCGCGCGTATTTGCCGATCGCGCTTTATTAGCGCCCGACAATGTTTCCGCTCGCGCTCTCGGAGTCAGAACGAACGAGAGAGAGAGAGAGAGAGAGAGAGAGAGAGAGAGAGAAAGTAGAGTAGAGTGGTGTATTTATTAGCTATAAGGACTCAGAGGTCCTTGATAGCACAAGCAAAAATATAATAGTTACAATAAGATAGTGTCGGCATTATAAGGCGCAGTCGTCCCTTTACAGAAAAGGTTTACAACAAAAAGTAACGTAAAATAAAAATTTAAAAACCGCAATAACAAATAAAAACTAAACTGAAATTTAAAAAGAGAGAGAAAGAGAGAAACTCGGTAAATGTCGCTATGGGAACGTCGATTGGCGCGCGAGAGACTCGGACCTGTTTTCGGCCGCCGATCGCCGCTGGCTGGGCTGGGAGAGCGCGCGCACGCACACACCGCGCTGCAGGCAGACGCGCGCAGATAAAGAGAAAGGGGGCACGAGGAGCCCGCTGCTAAACGAGCTGTAATATGGAACCCCGCTGCGGCCCCCGTTCCGCGCGCGCGCACGCACGCCTACTCAGCAACCCTTACGCGGCCGGCGTCGCCGATATGAGGAATCGAGCGGAACGGAGGGAGGCGTTTTTCCCGCTGCCGGCATTCCGGGCTGCTCGGCGATAAATTTCGCGGGTTGCGAATAAACAATCGCTTATTCCGGATTCACACATCAATCAGCGATATAAAAAAAGGGGCAGTCGCGGGCTTGTTATGGCATTTCCGAGCGGCCTGCGCGGAATGTCCCGATTCCGAGGGCGACTGGCGCTTGCCTGATTAGCCTCGCAAAAAGGCTTTACGCATTCTCTCCTCGCGGCAGCTTGCAAAAAACGCATCGCTCCTTTCTCCGCGCATTACTGCTCGCTTCTTGTATACGTCCTGTATCGAAATGATAAAAATTCCCCGGCGCGGCGTTTTTTGCAAAAATAACATAAAACATAATCAGCGGCGAGTCTCGATTGTTATGCATTTATTGCTGCGCTCAGTCTCTCTCTGGACTTTCGCAAAGTGCGTATCTCGCGGTGGTCCCTGCATTAGTAGTGGTGTAGCGCTGGTAGCGCGATTAGGCCTAAGAAGCGTATGGTGTATAGCGGCGCGGCAGTAAAACCCGCATCCCAAGAGGAAGAAGAAGAAGAAGAAGAAGCAGGAGGAGGAGGTGAAGGTGGAGGATGGCAGGCAAGAGTCAGAGAGCGGTGCGGTGGGGATATCCCGCTCTCTCTCTCTCTCTCTCTCTCTCTCTCTCTCGGCGCGGCGCGCGTATGCGGCTACAGTCTACACACACGCAACTCTTCCCTCTCGCTCTCGGCCGCTCGCTCGCTCTTTCTCACGTGAGTTTCTCGCTCGGCGGCGGCGGCGGCGGCGGCGGCGGTGGCGGCGGCGAGAGAGATGCTTTGGTCGCAGCCGATGGTGGGGGTAAGCGAGCACTCAAAGATCGCGGTGACGTAGCTCTGGCTGGAACGCTCCGGTGCGGTTTGCGCGCTGCGTTTTTGCCCCGCCGGAAGGCGAGTTTTACTTACCCCTGCGCGCTCCACGCACGTATCCTCCGTACGCGAGGCGCTCCGTTCCCGATTGTCCCCGCGCGCATGTGTGTACGCGATCGCGTGTGGCTCCGGTCCCAGGCCCAGGACTGATCGCGCGATGTGCTACGTCGCGGAGAGCATGGAGTGGCACGAGACGCGATCACGAGGAGCAGTGCAGCGCCAAGTGAGCCGATAGTTCTGCAAGCGCTGGCTTGGGGAGGGGATGGAAATGCGCCCCGTCCTCCTGGCGGTCTGCCTCCTGCTTGTCACCCCCGTCGCCCTGTCTTTCTGGTAAGTGCGATCGGCATGTCACCTGCGTTTCGGACTCGGGATCCCGGGCACCAAAAAGAGCCGGAGCGCTCTCGACACGTGAGACTCATAAATGCGAGGGTTAAGACAAACATACGTCATCTGCTCGTGCCCGCTCGCGTTGACAGCGCTCCGTCTGTCGCTTTACTTGCATAGCCGCTGCAGTGTATACGCGAGAGCGAGTGAGTTGTAAACGGCGGCCCGAGATGACGACTCACTTATGTCTCTCTCCTGCTCGCTCGATCGACGCCCGCTGTTAGCGACTCCTCTTACACGAGGGAATATTCTAAATTTCCGCTGCTCCAAAAATACGCTTGCTCGGTATCTCGGGGAGCCGTAAATTAGCCGGTAGCCTCCGCGCGGCCTGTTTAGCGTGTAAATGTTTGAACGCAGATAGAACCTTATCGCGACACTGTCTTCGTCTTGGTCGTCGTCACGGAGAGCCGAGAGTTATGCGTGCGCGAGCGCGGTGCAACGTTTTCGAGTGTACAACGATTTCCCATTGAGGATCGGTACGTGCGGCTCAAAGCCGATTCTCGCTCTTAAGCGCTGGTAAATATTTGCCCTCGTCGATTCGAGCGAGGCAGTGCACTTGACCGGTTGGACTTGTCTCCCGTAAAGAGCTGCTGTTTGATAAACATATTAGAAGCCGTGCAGCGCGCAGGCCCCTTTGTTTGGCCGGTAAACAGTGGGCGTTTACGGCTTTCCCGTTCGTTTCCCGTTCGAGCACGCGCACTTATCGATTCGCCGCAAAATTCCGCCAATTAGCGCGCATTAACTCGCCGGAGGGACAACAAAGGAACGCGCGCGCGCGCGCGCGCGCAACGCACCTCGACTAGAGCAATAACGGGGGGTGAGCGAGGCCGACTGACACAGATAGGGAGACGGAAAAAGCACGTAGATTCGAGAAGAAGCCGCGACGAGGCGAATCGAATGCGCTATACGTACGGGGGACTGCTGCAGACTCGCGGTATATATACACGCGAAGCAGCGGACGAGAGGGAGAGAGTAAAGAAGTAAGCGAGGACGGACAATGGTCTCGCTTGCGTCACCGTAAATCTCGTTGAGCGCGTATAATTTGTAAGTCGACAGGTAGGTACCCTTCAGCCTCCCTCCCCCTGCGGCTCCCCCAGAGACGTTTCTACGTCGTCGTCGTCGCCGCCGAATCCCGGCATTCTCCTCTCCGCGAGCGATGGAGAGCAGCACTTGCATTCCGGGGGGTGTTAGCCGCGCATGAGCGAGCGCGAGCCGCCAAGGCCAGCGACTCTCTCGCTACTCCGGCTCGATTCGAGGATTTATCATCGAGTCGCTCGCGCGAGGGCACTTGGCGACGCGCCGTAATCGGTTTATTGTCGCTGCTGAGTTATTGCTCTTGGGATTTTTTTTTATTATGCTCTCGCAGCGGAGCCGCTGGGAGTGTCAGTCAGTACACCCACTCGCGGGGCCCTGGCGAGACAAAGCCGAGAGAGATGCTGCTGCTCTGCTCCGCGGCAACAAGAGCTATTTGACATGATTGCCGATGTCGGCCAATGAGCCAGAGTCGGTGGGCAGTCCGCGGTTAGCTTCGTGCCTGGTTGGACCTCCCGACGCTCCCACCCTCTCCTCGCTCGCTTCCCGCGCATTCTCCTCTTTTTATCCGTCTCCTTTTTTCCTCCTCGTCGTCGTCGCATCAGCCGCGAGCGCGCGTTTTCTTTATCACCTCTCGATTCGCCGGCCTCGATCGCGATCGTTCCGCCTATTAATCCCGCCGCTCTATTTACGATCGCGGATCGCTCGTTTATGCGAAATTTCCGAAACATTGTGCGTTTAATGTAAATTTAATGGACGCGCGTGAGAGGGCATCGCATAATGCCCGCTGTACACAAGTCATTAGTTACGCTCGATCAAGCGCGGGACTAAATATAGCGACGTCGGGGGCCCCGACTCGCGCACACGCACACTGCAAGCGCGCATTATGGAGCCTCGGAGGAATTTCATTAATTAGCCGAGCGCGTGCTGCTACGATTAGAGCGCAGGAAAAAATGCAGGCCGCTAAAGGATTAATCGACGCGAGCGCACTGCATCGGCATCGCGAAGGACGTCCCTATGTGTAATGCGACGATTCGCGCGATTCAAACGGGCTGTTTACGAATAAGTCGCTCCATTGTGAAGATAGCGCGCAGAGAGAGAGAGAGAGAGAGAGAGAGAGAGAGAGAGCGAGAGAGCTTTGTCCGCGGGACTCTGGCGGCTGCGGCGGCGCGCGTAAAAAGTCTTACTCGAGCCCCGGCGTAACTACTTGTTTCTTTGCATCCTTTTACGTTACGCCTATAGTGATTTACGAGGGACCCTTGCGCCGAGAGAGAGAGAGAGAGAGAGAGAGAAAACGAACGTACAAACCAACGGTCTGTGTTTGTGCTTCTCCTCCATTGGCACTATAATTGCGTGTACATACCCGTACGCGCACACACGCGCGCCGCATAAAGCTGTCTTTCTCACGAGAGCTAGAGCTCACCGCGATTTTAGCGTAAATCCTGCGCGGGGCCGAGAATTTCCGCGGGTTTTTTGACGCCGCTGACGCAACGCGCTGCGGAAAAAAGCCAGCGACAATGCCGCGCGTACGCCCATAAATTCTTGGCCGGCGCGCTCTGTAATGGCTGATTCGGCCGGGAGGGTGCATAATCGATTTTTACGTGCGCGCGCTGTATAATGTGAAATCGGAATCCCAGCTATTCTCCCCCGCGCTAATATCGCTCGCTGTACTGCGCATATTTGCCCCGGCGATTCGGGAATTCCGCGAGCGCTGACCCTCGCTGCGCGCTACCAATTTGTGTCGGACGAGCATTCCCCGGCCGTGTCCGCGCGCGAGGGCTTATATTTTCAACGCAGCGAGATCGAAAGTGTCGCCGCTCCGATCGGCCGATAAATCATGCGCCCGTATGACGGGCGTCGCGAGAAAAAGCGCGAAACACGTGTAGCCGGCGATAGGATTTTCGAGAGCGGCCTTCCGAGCGGCGGTGCGCGTCCTTGTCGACGCCGCGTCGGACTTCCCCCCGCGCCGATGTTCCTCGAAGGCAGCCGCGCGCTCTCGCGAGGAGGCAGGCATCCGCGGAATTCGGGGCGACGGGCGATCCGCGACTCGTCCTTTCTTCGGCCGCTCGTTTCTCTCCGCGCCGGCCGCGACGCATTGCCCCCTCGAGGGATTAAAAGAGAGAGAGAGAGAGAGAGAGAGAGAGAGAGCTTTTTCGCGGGAGGTGGGGGACGGATGCGCGTACAGAGGAGGAGGAGTGGAGCGAACGCGCGCGCTCTCTCGTCACTGTCTATCCGAGCAGACAGCGTGGAGCTCGTCGTCGGGAGGCGAAGTGAGTGCGTCTAATGAGGCAATAAATAAGTCGAGGCCGGCCTAACCGGCCTCTCCACGCTTTTCGTTCGTACGCGACAACGTGTCCAATGTCCATCCTCGTCTCCTCCTTTTCTCTTATAATACCCCCGTTCCTCTCCTCCTCTCCTCCTCTTCTCTTTCTGCGCGTCCGATTCTGATGGCTCGACGATACGCGCGACGACGTCGACGATTCTTCTTCTTCTTCTTCTTCTTCTCCTTCCTCCCCTGCTTCGGGCTTTATCTCCGGACTCCGAAAACTTCGGCGATTTCGGCGACGCGATTGACGTGGGAATTCAAGTAGGCCAAGTGTCGCGCACTCGCTTCCCTAACGATACGCTCCGCCAAAAATAAGCTCACTCCGCAGCCGGCGGTTCCACTCGATTTCGCCTAATCGCGCGGGAGTTGCCTCCCGGAAAGCCCGCGGGAAAAAGGAGGAAGAGGGCGATGAACTAAGTTTAGGCGTGTGCGCGCACCATCGGTAGCCGCGTGCGAATCGAGCGAGCAAAGGAGATGGGCGCAATATTAACGAGAGGAGCCAGGGAATTCGGGCCGATTTAAAAGAGTCCGTCAGGGCAGCAGCGGCTCAAAGATACGCGCTCTCTCTCTCTCTCTCTCTCTCTCTCTCTCTCGTTGCGGCGCGCGGCCGCACTGACACCGAGTGACAAACGCCTTGGAACTTTTAACGGGGGCTCTCTCACTTGCGGACAGTGGGAAAGGTCCGTCCTCGCGCGTCTTGCGCTCGCGCACAAAAAGGACGCTGTCGAATGCGTCTCGTCGCGTCGACAGAGAGAAAAAGCGCAGTCCCTTTTTTCTGGGCCTTTTCAACACTTAATACGTTCTCACGAGTGCAGCAGCAGCAGCAGCAGCGTGCAAACGGTATTCGGACGGAGCGTTGTTTTCGCCAGATTCCATCGCCGCGCAGCTCCCGTCCTCGAGAATTCGTCTTCTATGCTGCTGCTTCTTGCGATGCCATCGGAGAGTGCGCGCGGAATTCAACTCTCGGCCCCGAATGACGATGTCACTCGCGGATCTCTCTCGCTGGGACTTTCTCGCGCGCTCGCGTATAAATATTCTTTTGCTGCTGCTGCTGCTGCTGCTGCCGCCGCCGCCGAGGTCTGAAAATTAACTCAATTAGAGCGAATTTTCAATCTTCCGTGAAATTGAATTTGCAGCATGCTAATTAAAGCTTCCCTCTCGTGCGATTTCGCAGACGCGAATGGAACTCGTCGTGCTCTGCTGCGGGAAGACGGAGGCGTTTTAATTCACCTTTTATTAATTCAGCGTTTGCTTTATTAAAATTGAGAGCAAAAGCGTTGAAAAGGGGGGCGTCGGTAAGGTAGGTATTCGGACGACTACTCCTTAAAAATCCGCTTCTTATACACAAGAGTGGGCAGCCTCGAGAAGCTGGATCAGCAGGAGAAAAAGACGCTCGTCGGCTCGGTGAACGGAAGCGAGTCATCGCATTCCCGGGAGAATCCCGTGGAATCTTCCTCGGCTCGCGGTTAATGATCTTAATTAAAGTTCGCGTACACACACAGACACGCTAGTACTGCTGCTGCTGCGGCAACAAAGATGCGCGACTGCTACTCGAAACTGACGCGCGGGTCTGCCTCGTCCGTTTTTCGATATATTCCCCGTGGATCGGGCTTTTCTTATGGATATCCGCGGTTTATTATTATTTCGCGATACAAGTGCTCTCGGCCTTGGCGGATAAGGCGTGTGCGGAAAAAATGATAATTAAAATTGGATTACACCGGAGGTTCTCGCGGCAGTTGACAAGTTGCCAAGCGAGAGGAGTAAATTTGGAATCAAAATATCCGGGGTAATTTGTGCGGCACCCGGATCAAATTCTCAAATCCGGCTCTGCTGAGACACAACACGCTCGCGTGTTTAATCTGCCTATATTTTAATGGTGCGTTTGGACTCTCGCACGGATTAGTCCTCGGGATTTATCGTTTCCGTAAATTAGCGCGAACACTTCTCGCTCCGCGATTGCTGAAACATGCACTTGGTCGTTTTTCAGGACCGTAGGCAATCAGCTGGTGATGGACCCGATGCTCGTGTGCAAGAAGACGCGACGGCTGAAGGGAAAGCTCGGCGACATTTGCCGCAAGGAGCCGGCTCTCCTGAAGCAGATCACCAAGGGCATGCAGGTGGGCACGAAGGAGTGTCAGTATCAGTTTCAGAACCGTAGGTGGAACTGCACGACGTACAGGAGGTCGCTGAAGAAAATAATACTGCGCGGTGAGTAGCTGTTTTCAGCGAAAAAGCCCCCGAAATCTCGGCTCGAAATCTCGGTAAAAAGCCCCCGGTGTGAATTTCTCAATGAAACTGAGGACTCTTTCAGACTCGCGCCGCGGGGCTTCCCAGTTTCGACCTTTCAGCGAGGAGGCCCCTATACAGGCGGATTACGAGAGCCCACCGCGCACGAGTCTCCGGATTGAGATATTTTCCTTTACAGAATTATTCACGAAAATGTCTGGTACACGACGGACTGGACGCTCGAGTCCCCTGCAGCAGCAGCAGCAGCAGCAGCCGCAGCAGCAGCAGCAGCAGCAGCAGCAGCAGCAGCAGCAGCAGCAGCAGCGTCGCTCGCGGCTCGGTAACCGGTGGGGGCTTATCTCGGCCGGATTAAGAGGTAGCGGGAATAAATTTTAATTCGGTCCTCCTCGAAAATTCCTGTTCCCTCTCGGGCGCCTGTTCTCAGGAGGTAGCAGCGGACTCACTTAGCCGGGGCCGGGCGGTATTAATTCCGGCTGATCGAGCGCGACAACTAAATCGAAGACGCGCGTATCGGATCTCTAGCGGCGCGACACTGTCCCTCGGATATTAGTGGCAATATGTTCCCTTAATCGAACTCTCTCGTGCATAATGCCCGTGTATCCGAGTGTATCTCGCTGGAATCGGGGCAGACTACGAGGGGCTCTCGATCTCGGCGCGATAGCGTCGCTCGAGCCGACCTGCTCCGTGGGGAGCAAATTGCGCACGGGCCGAGTACACGTGGAGCCTCGGATCTCGACGTCTTAACTCTGACTTTCCGACTAAAGCCGGACTACTAAAGACTCGCTCTCTACGCTACCTGTCAGCGCGAGAAAGTCAATTCGTCGCGTCGAGCCGTGCGGAGGTGATGGACGGTGAAAAGCTGCTAAGCCAGAAAAAACAGCAGCTCCCAGCGTGCAAACAGCTTCAGTTTTGACATCCGAGTTCTTCGCGTGCCAGCAGTAACAGCAGCGCAGCTAGCTTGAATGAGAGACGTGCTCCGCGCAGAGAAAAGTCGTCGCGACGGTAGCCAGCGCTGCGGGGGCTGCGCAGCTTTTTCACGGCCACGCGGCGGCGGCCCGCCAGATTACGGGCTTCAATTGTGCGGGCGCGCGGCGTGAGAGCTGGCCTCGAGCCTGCGTCTATAGGCGCGTTTTCACCTCCCGGCCGTGCGGAGGGCTCTCCTCCGCTCGTCTCTTCTTCACCTGACGCTCTCACGGGGCGTAATGAGCTAGATGATCTACTACCGGACGGCAAGGGTGCGTAGCGGTGCGCTGCCGGGCATAATAATGGCCCGCTGAGCTTTGTTTGCCGACTGCGCGACTTGCGAGATACGGCATTTTCGGAATCATCACCGCCTGCTATTTTTTATTGTCTCGCACGGCAGATCATATAATACGCACGAGTGTCGGCTCGTAAAACAGTAAAACAGTGCGAGAGCAATTTCTCCGAAAACGCGTGAATGAAGCCGTGACTGATATCGCCGCGCGCGACCATGACAGTAGGAAGAAAAAGCGAATGTATGTTAATGCGCGCGGCGCGTGGAATATAAAAAAGGAATGGCCATATAGCGCACGGCCGCAGCTACAGCAGGTACATAAATAACCGCGGGCCGCGCGTTATTACGGCCAAGTGAGGATCGATGACAGGGGTATATGAGATGTTAAGCGGCGGCCGTTTTCTCTATACATATACACAGCTATATACGCGCTCCGACACCCCCCCCCTCGAGGACAGTTCGCTGTGGGAAGCCCACTAGTCGATAAATATACGACTTTTCGGGGCCACCCGGTGACTCGTCGTCGCAGTTGTCGTCGCTCTGCTCTCTCGACAGTCCGTGTACAAAACGCTCGGCTCCCGATCGAGTTTCTCCGACAGAATGAGGCGTAATGCCGCCGTTGATAACGCCGGAACTGTAAATAAGCGGCTCGTTACGTCGAAATTATGCTAATGCCGCGTCGATTCGAGAGGGGCACCTATACAAATCGTGCTTATAATTAACCGCGAATCGATCACAAAGCCAGGAGGAGAAAAAATACTCGCCGTCGCGCAGGTCGGTGTAATGTGCGGTCGCCGGGAATTTGTCCCACTGTGTGTGTAGCTCGCACACAACTAAATCATCGTTTCCAATATTTTCGCCTTTTACGAGGCCCGACGAGTTTTAACAAGGAGCAGCATCGGTAGTCGAGAGAGAGAGAGAGAGAGAGAGAGAGAGCGAGCGATAAAAAAAGCCAGGCCTATTTCGTATATTTTATCGTCGCCGAGAAAGATGGAAAAATTCCTCTCCTCTCTCGCTCGGAAATCTCGGCCACGCACGTATACGTGTATGCGGAGTCGCTACACACGCGCGAGCGTGCCTATCTTAATTCCCGATTGACATTTATTTATCGGCCGACGTTTAATTTTTATGGGCTAGATCCGGCGATAGGTTTCTTCAGGTAGTTCTGCCGCTGTGTGGTCCGGCTTACGCACACGCCTCGTCGCCGATATGGCCATGTGCGCGTGTGGATGTGGCTAACAGGTGAAGCAGCGCCGGCACATCCCCCCGCGTTAATTGAGGGTGTCGCGATAAGCGGCGAGCGGCTGATTGACGATTTTCCGTGTGGCTTGTTTAATTATGTGTGTACACATCGGGCCGGAAAACTATCGCACTAAAATGCCACACCGCGTGCGCGCGGGAAATTTGAATTTCATCTCCGGAACGTTGAGAAATATCATATCAGTTCATCTCGGGATTACTCAATCCGCCCCCGCTGCCGGCGCATGCAGAGTAATTTAATTAGCGCAACTGTAAACTCGATACATTACCGCTATACACGCGTGTGCGCGAGTGTTTTATTGTTGCAGCGCGGCTCGTTTCGCGTGTTCAGCCGTATGCGGCGACGACTTTTCACAAACCCTTTCCCGTCGCGCGCCGAGAAATGCCGCGGTAAATTAATAAACACACACGCGCGCGCTCCGAATGCCCGTCGACCTTTTCTCTCCCGCTCTCCCAGCCCAAAATCTATACGGCGCGCACACGTATTTACGATTTATCCCGGAACGTGTTAATTAACAGCAGCGCGACGGCCGGGATAGAAACAACATTGCTTTACGAGCTCTTAACTTTTTTTACGATTTTATTGCGGAACGGAAAAATGCTAATTTCATTAACGCCGGGGAAAAACATCGCGGACCAGCGCTTCATTGCACTTATCAAGGCATAACTCGCGTCTAATTTTATCCTCGCTCGCGAGAGCTGCGCAGCGGCTGCAACGAAAATAGCGGCCGGACGTGGTCGGGAGGGAAAATAAAAAGTCTATGGACGCAGACAAGCGGCTGAAAATTAGTCACAAATTACGCGCGTATATTATATGGGAAAAAAAGCGGCGGCTGTCCTCACTAGCGGGAGAAGATAAGCTCCGGGGTTTAATGGATTTGTGCGTGGATCCGAAAAAGGAGAAAGCCCGTGACGGGACTTGATTAGGCTTCCAGCGCGGCAGCATGTGTTTCCTCTCCGAGCCATTGCACCTGTTTGCTTACACACACACACACACACACACGCACACGCACACGGACGCGCAGCTTAAGTAAGCCGTTTAGCGTTATTCGAGGATATGCGAGAGGTGGTCTCATCGCGCGCGTGCTCATCCGTAGAAATAAAGTCAACGGTTTACGCGTAATAAAAAAGGATCGACGGCGGTGGTCCCGCGCGCACTCTCCTCGCTTCTCTCTTTTCGCTCCTCTGCGCATATGCGACGTCGTGTGCGCATATAAGAAGCACGCGCCCGTCTATTGGTCACGCGCGCGTCTTATCGCCGGCGAAAGAGAGCGAGAGAGGCTCGAAATAAAATCGCTACTAAATCGGAGCTAATTATTCGGCAGTAAAGCTAACCCCCTCACTGCGAGAATATCTCACTTCTCGATCTTATCTCCGGCCCGGCGAGAGATCTATATAATAAAATCGATAACGTACGACGCCGTATCCGCTCGTTTCTTTTCCTCTGCGTTCGATGACTGCGCTGATACGCTCCCGCTGCAGCTATTTCAGCGAGACTGCGCAGGAATCTGCCACCCACGGATATAACGTGATGCGAGAGATCCGCGCAAACGGGTTTCGAGAGCAGCGCGTGTCCTCAGCTCCTTTCGACGCCGCGGCTCGCAATGGGACTTGCTTAATCTGTTCGCTTATGCTTCTTTTTATTCCGACGACGACGACGGCGGCGGCATCGGATTTTTTGCTCGTGCGAGCTGCAGCTCCCCCCATTTTGCGCGACGACACAATTAGCGCGAAAAGAATGGCCGTAATCTAGTCGGAGAAATCGAGCGAACGATAGCGGATCACGCGTGCGAGGGTCGCGCAATTGACGTCCATTAGTCGGGAAAAATCGCGCCCGCATTATCCTTATTACGCGCGCGTACGCGATTCCGGAACGATACTTTCCTCCTTCGGGGAAGAGCGAAAAAAGCGATGATTGCGAGGGTCGCTTTAAAAATGTTCCTTCCTGCCATTAAGAATTTCGTACAGCGGCGCACGCTAACAGGCCGCTCATCGGAAAACGCCGCCGAGCGCGGAACGGAGAATTCCGCCGGGCGAAGACAATGGGGGCCGCGGCGGCGGGGCAAATTAGCAGCGCGGCGTTAAGTAAAGGCCATCGCAGCTCCGTGCACCGCGTGCCGCGCAGATATTCGCTGTACTGTATATTGCAGTGACGCGTGCGTGTGTCACTGCAATTTTCCGCAAACGCCTGTCAGTCCTCATTATCCCCGTTTTTCTCGCTGTCGCGGCTTGTAATATGGCCGCGCCGGCGGAGATTCGACGAAAGAGCCCGATTACACGCGATTGGGCTCGTTAATCGGCCGCTCGCGCCAGATGATGTCTTATTTAGATGGGCGAACGAGCGGCCGGCGCGTTGATTAATGCAGCAGCTGATTGCCGATTAAACGATTACGGCACGCGCGTACGTTGTGTGTATATCTGTAATTGCGCGCGGGTATCAATTAAATATGAATCGAGGCGGCCTTATTAACGAGCGTCGAATATCAATTTGGAGGCGGACACTGCGGGCTCTGCGGCGGCGGGGCTTAAATTTGTCAAACGATTTGTAGCCGCGCGTCGCGCGAGCGTACAGTGTGTATACACATAATGGCTCGTCATCGATCACGGGCTGGAGCGTCCGGGACCCCTTGTAGCTGTCAGTCCAAACAAAAGCTCCAATAAAAGTCTAAAAAGCCTTCATAATCGCAAGACTGATGTCCCCGGGCCGATGAGCTCGCACGCGCGCCGAGAGTCTAGTGTCCCCAGTGTCTCATCTCCCTTTCACCGGCGCACGGTAGTGTCTCCTCCGCACAGTGAACAGGTAGACACAAGCGGGGGGTGGAGTGACGTCGTCCGGAGAAGCGGGAGACACCTAGAAGCAGAAGAAGAAGAGGAAGCGTCAGCAGAAAAAAGATGAATGGAAGCCCTGTTGGGGTGGACGGCATTCGGCAGTAGCCCCCTAACGGCGATTATCGGCGCTCATGTCCGGGCATTGTTGCCGCGCGCGAGCGAGCTGAGAGTGCGTCGTAAATAAATCATGCAAATCGCGCCCGCGCACGCTGATAGCTCCCAGCCGGGGGGCTCCACTTGCGCGCCTCGGGGCACAATGGGGGCCCGCAGCGCGCCCTCCGGCACAATATTTTGCGCAAGCGACGCCTCGCCGCGGGACGCCTCGTCTCCGGGTGAAGGCTACCTGTCACAATGCCCCGCGCCCGGCGTGTCTAGGACTTCCGTTCGCCGCTTCCTCTTTTTTACCCGAGATCTGCCGCGCGACCGTGCTCGGTATGCTGCTTACTTATGCGAGGGAAATTCCCGAAAAAAGTCGAACGCAGCGCTTACCTTGCGGGACGCATACAGCTCGTGTAGCTCGCCCCCCCCCCCCGGCAAGTGCGCGGGACAGATCTGTTACTTTGTTGGACTCCGGCCGGGCTACCGGGCGCTGACGTTTGAATGCTGCCTCGATTCGAAGCCTGCCGCGAAAATATTTGTGCAGAGAGAGAGAGAGAGAGAGAGAGAGAGAGAGAGGAACGCCTCGGTCTCGGCTTTATCAACGGCCGCGCAATTTCCCGCTCCCATAATCGGAAATAAATAATCTCTCGCGGGGAGAGAGCATACAAAAGCGAATCGCGATCTCGTCTTGTTTACGGGCTCGTAATTAAATCGAGTGCTGGGAGATATTCAAAAGTCCGGAGGAATCTTCGCTGCAGTAGGGCAGGAGATAAAAAGCCTCTATCTCTCTCGCCGCAGCTGGTCATTCGGGGATTTTTGCCGAGCGCGCATTCATGCGTCGGCTCGCGGTATTTATTGGAAACGCGGTATTTATTGGGAGCGCGAGCGAGTTCACCGCGCGGATGCGTGCACGTTTACTCCTTTTCTCGCTCTCTCTCCCTTGCGCTCATTGAATATTCCACGGGTTATTTACGGGCCCGCGCTGGGATTTATATGCGCGCGAGAGAGGGATACGCCGAGCGTTTAAGGCCTTTTTCCGGGACTAGCTTGCCTCCGCATGCCCCTTGGCTCGCTGTCATTACGCTATTGTCTAATTTGAATTTCTCATTTCAATTCAAAGGCTCCATTCAAAATGACCGGCTTTCTTTCATGACAAATACCTCGAAATTTGCGTACGCGCTTGCGCGATTTCCCACACTGTTTAAGCTCTCCATCGGTATTTCCAGCTCGCTCCGCGGCGATCCATATAATAATGCTGGGAGAGAAATCTGCTGATACGGCTCTAATCCCGTTGGACAAGCGGCGAGAGCGAACTCGAACGTTTCACTCCCCGGCTCTACTACGCTACGTGTCAACGCTTGGAAAACGTGACAAATAATACGCTGGAAAGTCCTGCTCGCGCTCGGAAGCGCGCGGACACATACGCGCTGGAATGCCGGTAATAGCGATCTCTCTTTAGCGCGCGCGAGCAGTCCCCTGCGACGGCCAATTTCCTTTCTACTCCACAACGTCGATGTTTATAACAACGGAGGATAGTATAGGCGCTCGGCGAGAGATGCACGAAGCTAGGGGTTGGGGCGAAGAGAGATTTCGCAAACGATGCCTGGCTACATCGGATGCTTCCGTCATGTTAAAGCTCCGGGGGGATATCGGCACGTACACACGGCAAGGCTGGATGCCCCTCCGATTGGCCGCGCGCTCTTTTCGCTCTGAAAGTCCTGGATATCAAGATCGTTCGTATAAAACTATCGTATCGTTTAAATACGCACTGAAAGGTGAGGCGATGCATCAGTCGAGATACGCGGGCGCGGCGGCAGTAGCTCGCTGTATGCGAAGCAGGAGAGCGGGAGAGCGGGAGAGCGGGAGAGCGCGAGAGAGAGAGAGAGAGAGAGAGAGAGAGAGAGAGCCGTCGATCCGCGCTGAAGATATACCCGGTTGGAATCCATGGGAACCAACGCAGGGAGCGAGCGAGAGAGAGAGAGAGAGAGAAGGGCCTCTCCGCGCGCGTACAACGCAGCACATAACCCCTTCCCCCGCCGGCGCGCTGCGGCGTCGAAAGACGAGGAGCGTGTAATATACGAAAGAGAGGAAGCGGCCGCGGCGGGAGGAGAGCGCGGAGAGCAGTCGTCGACTCTGCGTACGCGCAGTCACGGGCCCGCGAGAGGAGCGGAGGACCTTTAGCCGATCGGCCAAACACGCGTGCGCCGATCATCCGCTCAATCGCCCCCTCGCTCGAGAGCGAGAGCTATTAATGCGCAGCCACCGAGAGATCGCTACTGTCAGATGCAGGGATTGCTGGCTAGACGCCTCTACAAGTGTCTAGCCTCGATGCCGGCCAATCGGCCTGCTCTATCTCTCAATTAGGCTTTTCCCTCTGTAAACCGGCGATTTTTCCCTCGCCCGCGACTGCGCGATTCCCCCGCAGAGAAGGGAATACAGAACCATTGCACCGCTGTCACCGAACGCGTGGTGAGCTGATCCGATCGCTCTGCACGGAGCCGCGGAATGACGGATCTTTCTTACAGCCGAGGACGGCGAATTCCGGAGAGAAGGAGCGATAGCGGCGTAATTGGAGTGGCATTCCACGTTATGAGTTAATTCCGAGTCGATCGCGCGGCTCCGATATCCCTCGGCGATTTCAGGCCGATTTCCCCGAGAAAAAGCGCGCGAGGAATTTACAGGTCCAGGTCACACGATTCGCTGCGCACAAGGGCCACTCTCGTCCTCCTCGAGATTCGCACGAGGCTCTCGAGTGCATGCGCGTAATATCTGCCATTTTTAAATGCTCTCGAGAGGTGGAACTCGCGCGAGCATTGTTCGGCTAATGATGGAGTGGATGCGTGACAGGTGAAACCCAATACTCGGCTGCTGCTGCTGCTGCTGCTGCTGCTGCTGCTGCTGCTCAACTCGCCGCCGACGTGTGTAGCTCGTCTCTCTGTCCTTCGGTGGGATCCGGCGCGAGCTGACTGCTCCCAAGACCTTCGTTCTCCAGCTCAACACCACCCACCGTCGCGTTTCTGCGCGCAGCAAAGATTCCCTTTCAGACTCCTTTCTCTCTCTCTCTCTCTCTCTCTCTCTCTCTCTCTCTCTCTCTGCTGTACACGCGTACGAACGAGGGCGTGGAAAAAAGGAGCAGCGCGAAAGTCGGCGGACGGAATTTTTGGTCGTGCCAATCTCGCGGCGTAGTCGTATATTGTGATTGTAAAAGCGGAAGTACGCCCACTTGCGCTCTTTCACCGTAGCCGCGCATGCTGCAGCTCAAAGAGTGATCCTACTTTTCAATTAATGTATGCTTTTGAAAAGAGCCGAGCGCCGGAAATCTATAGCTCCCCAACTCCTTGTTCGTCTCTCCTCGCTCATCGGCTGGACTAATTAGGCGCCTTGCGCACTACTGCCTTGTTTGTTGCAGATACCAGGGAAACCGGCTTCGTCAATGCCATCACGGCGGCCGGCGTGACTTACGCCGTGACGAGGGCCTGCACCATGGGCGACCTCGTCGAGTGCTCCTGCGAGAAGATGACCCCCAAGAGTAAGATAATATGCTATAAAATTAATCGGCGATCGCGTTCTCGTTGCACTAATCCTTTTCCATAATAGCACCGGCTGTGCGCGGCAACTCGTCGATTTGCATTGAATGCGCGTCGCAATTAGACGCCGGGAGGTTTTAATTCACGGCGCTCTTAACTGGAATCGAGCGAGCTAAATTGATTTCTGCGCAATTCGGAGCCGATATAATTATCTTCTTTCCGCGTGCGCACTGCGTCAATTACACCTGTAATTTGTGGCCTACTGTATGCATGCACACGCGCGCATTACAGAGAGGGAGAGACAGAGAGAGAGAGAGAGAGAGAGAGAGAGAGAGAGAGAGAGGAGCTTGCGCTATAAAATTACTGACGTGTGTCCGTGTTTTATCTTTTCGCGTATTCCACGCCACAAGAGCCGCGCACGCGATAACGCAGGCCAAAGTAGCGGGAAACATTAAAGGGGAATGCTGACAAGAGACTGTCGTCGAAACGACGGAGGAATGACAGTTTATCGAGCCGTGCGAATCTCTCTCTCTCTCCTGCGCTGCTCGCCTGAATGTGCAGCCTTAATGGCCGGGAGATTATCAATCGGCCTCTTAGATTTATACTATTTAACATTTTATCCATTTTCTCTTAATCGCGTACAACCGCGCGCTCGCGGCGCTGCTCGATTATATTACGTGCTTCCTCGACGCGCGGCCGGGAGAATTTATTGCCCGGTGATACACGCGCATTCATTGTATACGCATACATATTTGTTACTCGCTTTACAAAGTCGCTCTTTACGTAATTTACGGCGGGACCGATTCGAATACATTATGCAGCGATTTTATATCAATCTGCGCATATTTCTCTGTGTGCCAACGTCAGGCAGTCGATACGGAAAGCTCGGAAGACTCGCCAGCCGGAGTAAACACTTGCCTACGGACGGCGACTGGGAGTGGGGTGGCTGCGGGGACAACGTCAATTTCGGATTCAAAAAGTCCAGGGAGTTCATGGATGCGCCTTACAGGAGGCGCAGCGATATCAAGACTCTTCTCAAGCGTCACAATAACGATGCTGGTCGATTGGTGAGTTCAACTTTTCTTCTGTGCGATTCCGCAAACGTTTTTTGTTATTGAGTTTATTTTCCGGAGGGTTTTAGAAGTGATGTTCTTGTTGACGTGTGATGGAAATTAAAATGTTTTTCTTAGATAACGTCGCGGCCATAAAAATCAAGCTAACGTACACAACAAACGCACTTAACCTTAAATAAAATCTTCTAAAACTTAAAAACTAGGATACTTAAGCTAAAAAGAAAATTAACACACATGAATAATCAGTCCAATAGAAATTTGTCCTAGCTATAAAAATACCTAAAGACGGTAGCAAACGATGACTGTACATAATTACATAGAAATAACATAAACTTAGAATGCTAAAAATACTGAATGTGCGCAAAACAAACTAGCGAGCTCGTAGCAAAAATCCGTCCCGGAGGCAATCGAATAGTTTAGGCTTAAAGCTACGCCGTTTGTAAAAGCTGCGCAGGCTGTCTGGGGCAGCGTTCCAGATTTTCGCACCACCAATTACAAAAAAGGATCGATAACAGCGAGTCGACACATTCCTGATTATAAGGTCGAATTTAGATGCGCGCTTCTATCCTACGCAGTCGACATGCGATGCGCGCTCAAATAGTTAGGAGTTTATAACTTATCAAAACATTGGCTAGAAGACTGATGCAAATAAAGTCACGCTTGTCTAAGTAAATAACCATACTATAGGACTGTGCCCTGTTATGGTTTATGTATAGATTATATGAACTAGATATAACCTATATACGAGTAATCCCTTATTGCTGGCCAAAGAGAAAAAGAACGATGTCAAAACTTCGTTAGGTTTGAGGTTACGTCAATGCAAGTAATGCACAATCTTGTAATGTTGCGCTTGGTCCTTCTATGATTAATGTAGTAACTATAGTACAGTACTTATGCAATTTTTTAAATCTCCGAAACAGAGTAAGAATTATTTCAAAACGCTGGCGGCTGTGGATGGTAAGTGTGTGTGTGTGTGTGTGTGTGTGTGTGAGGATGTTTGCCCTGCAAACTTGAGCTAGATTGCGCCAGTACGCGGCTCGTCTGTCATGGCTGCTGCACCAATAACATAGTCCATATTTCCCTATATGAAAAACCGCTGCCAATTCTTTGGCACGTAGCGTCCTCCAACATTATGTATTGCTTTAATATATAACATAATATGATAAAATAATAATATAGTAACAAAAAGTATATTATGACACTGTTGTGGGAAATGTTTTTCTACCTTCTACTCGCTTCGCTCGTGCGAAAATCGAGCAAGGTAGAAAAACACCTCACACAACAGTCTCATACGATATTTTATAGCACGACAACCTCAAAATCGACAATAAAGTTGGCATTTTGAGGTTAGCGTGCTATAAATTGTTTTTACTCCGTACATAATTAAATACAGTTTTTGTACTTTTCTGTTTGATGGATAAAATTGATGGAAAGAAAACAGAAAAAAATGAATCTAGGTAGATTAAAATTTCATTTTATAGAAGCTGAGATAGAAATGATGCAATTATCAGTTAAACAAAGTGCACAGGGTGAAAAACCAAATTTTTAAACCTTAATATCTTCAAAACTAACTGGTATTGTAAACAGCCTAAAGAAAGGGCTCATTGTACTGTGTAATGCTGACTAAATCCAAAATTTGAACTTGATTATTGCTTTTTCACTTCAGTTATCGAATTTCATGGAAAAACGACTGTTTTCAGTTTTTGGCGTTTTCTACGGATCTGCTCCATGAAATAACTCAAAATTATAGTCGTGTATAGTTCTAATAATCTTTAATAATCATCTTAATTTTTAGAAAGTTTTGACATTTAGTTTTTGAGGGAGAACGATTTCAATATATTGCGCTTCATGGTGTATAAGAAAAGAACGGCGAACGATAATATAAATTTTCCGCGGTAAAAAGGAAGTTAATTTTATTCGCTGAATGCTACATATCAAGAAATTTACTTGAACTAATTTTTTTGATAACTTTATCAGATAAAACTGAACTCTCAAAACTAAAAATCGCTATAAAAAAGTCGAGTTAAAAAATGTAAAAATGGACTGTTTCCCCACCATATTACAGTACAAAACAAAGAAAATGAGACTTGGTGGCTTAAAATCCATCTAGTAGAAGCTGAGATACAGGCGTATACGTATGCACATTCACACATACATCCATACGGACATTTTCCAAAAATACTGTTTTTCGGATGTTGTGAAACCAAGATAGACGATCTGTGATTGGCTCATGTAGTGGAAAAACCACAGGCACCTCCTGGGCGGTGTGTTAGTTTGGGAGCCCGGGCTGTTTTAGCCAGACGGTCAGGCTGCTCCATAACAGCACGTGTAAAAAGCTCTGTCGCCCAAAACACTCTGGTTGGCTACCAGGTGGGACAGTGTACGTACGGCACAGGGTGTTGCGACGGCTGCTAAAAGCTCCGCTCTCTCTCTCTCTCTCTCTCTCTCTCTCTCTCTCTCTTTCTTTGTGCGCGCTTCTTGGTGCATGGCAACTGTGAAGGCAGCCACTCTAAAGGGAATAAAGCTTGGACTAGGTTTAAAGTCTCTAATCAATGAGTTTATTTACAGGTGAAACAATCTAAACAACTACAATGCCAGGTCATATAAAGAAAATCGTTGCAGAGGCGCAGTTAGAGAAGCGGTCCCCAACCACTCCGAGGAATCCCCTCGTCGCTGAGTCAAGCCCCCTTCTGATCGGTGCGAGGGAAGACCTTAAGTATCCCTCAGTCATGGCTGGTTGGGAGCGGAGGCGAGTCGTAGCTGCGCGGGGAAAGTGTAGGAAACGGCCTCCGCGCCGTCTTGGTTAGGATAACGCGCGACGAGTACATAGAGAGATTGGTACGCGAGACGGTAGTAGCCAAAGAGCGAAGCTCCGTGAACGAGATCAGGTTTTTGCAGATAAATTCGTGGGGCAGGCAGATCGTTAACGCGGAAATTTGCGACCTAATTGCCTCTGCTAAGGGGTACCAAAGACGCTCCTAAAGCTTTTGTAGCAGTGCCAAACCCCGACTTTCACGTCTTCTTCGTCTCCTCGTTGAGCACCCAACACTGCGTTGTTGTCGAGGTGCAGACACTTAGTGTCACGTTCTTTGCGATCTCGATGTACTTTCAATTTAGCGATGACATTGAAGTACATCTTAGGCAGCTCGAAAAAGTCTTAGAACACCTCAGAGGTCAGAAGGTGGTGATAGGACGCAAACGCGGAGTCTTCACTTTGGTCTCCTCGAGGGACGAATGAAAAGGGAGAGAAGCTCGAGCGACTGATCGCGGCATTCGGTATTCACGTAGTTAACGATAAAATCCAACCTCCGACCTTCCAAGAGAGGGGAGTTCCGTCCTACATCGATGTGACTCTTGTCTTTGGGTCCATGATCGCGGAGGTACAGTCCTGGTAAGTGAAACGGGACTGGACTTCCAGTGACCATAATTTACAGGAAGTACAGGCTGGAACCTTAGTTACGATCCGCTGCTGCGCAGCCTCGAACAAGGTGTAGAGATTGAGGAAGAAGGCGACGTAACTAGACTCCCAGTAAATTTTGTTGTATACGTGGACGACTTGGCCGTATTAATTGAGGGAGACACTAGAGCGGAAATCGAAAAGATAGGAAAGGCAGTGGTAGACCACATAATTAAGAAATGTGCGTCGCTTAAATTGGAAATTTCCGAATCCAAAACGGTGGGTATCTTTGTCAGAAAAACTAGAGTAGTGGGATCATAAGCAGTTAAAATCAACCGCAAGGACTATCGTAAGGGATGGCCGCGGAATCCTAAAAAAAAGCTGGGTGAAGAATCAATTAAGTTTGAAAATTCGGTGCGTTATCTAGGAGTACACTTCGACAATAACTTAGGAATTAGCGCTCATTGTAAAAATGTTAGAAAAAAATGAGTACCACTGTTTAGTGATTTGCGTAAACTAGCGCAATGCCAGTGGGGATTAGGCCACAAAGCGATGGAGACATTATACAAAGGTGTATTCGTCCCAATAGTGAACGAGATGTGGCAGGCACGATGGGCGGTATCGTAGAACGGCCGAACAACTCGCGATCTATTCTTTCCGGACGTCGCTTTGAGGGTTGAAAGCGACTGGATCCGTCCAGATTATTTTACTTCTCAGGTTCTTACGGGACACTCCTGATTCGGACTCCCTGGTTTTCCTGTCGTGTTGGCAGCTCTCTTTTTGTCTCCCTAACATCAAGCGTCTGAGTGAGCGAATATTGAAGGGAGGAGGGGGGGGGGGGTCCCGTTGCGTCGCGGAGTCTCTCGGTTTTAAGATGTTCGAAAACCTTCAACCCTGGCGTGGTAACCGTACGCGTCAGGTACATCAAAACCACGGCTCCGGTAGCCGCCGGGGCAAATTCGGGAATGGGTGTACTGCTCGACCGATCGATGTGTACCGGATAGAGGTACGTCAGTAGAATTGCTTACGTCCATGGCAACCTTAAACACTACACCTGCGATTTGGATAGAGACGGAGAGTGCGCCGAAGCAATCTTCGACTCTATCCCCAAGAAGAGACCCTGCCACTAGCTTCGGGTTTGCATCTGGCTTAGGCGTGCAGCGGCACCGGCTACGGAGCCAATCGATTCCGTAAAACTTGCTCCTTAAGCTCGATCTTAGCAGGCGGGTAGGGCAAGGGAGGGTGGACATCGACAACCCGGGGTGGAAAAGCTCGCGCGTCTCCTAAAAGGACCTTCTAAACCCAGAAGATGGCACAGGCCCTACCATTGTAGGGTAGGGTAGCTCTTTGAGCATGGTCGTGGATAGGGCATCGGTGTTTAAGGTCAGTACCGGAGGGAGCGCGTCAGACGAATTGCTAACAGTCCAATGGCAACCATAAAAAATACAAGAGTGCGCTGTAGCAATCTCTGTCTTTATCTCCAAGAAACGACCCTTGGGCGAGTATGGTTTTCGCGTCGAATTTAGGCGTGCAACGGCACAGGCTTCGGAGCCAATCAAGCGTAGCGAGTGATGAAAACATGGTCACGGAAGAACAGGGAGAGCCCAAAAAGGGAAAGAGGAAAAGAGAAGAGGTAAATCTAAATGAACCGGATATCGGTAACCCCTTAAAAAGCGGAATACCGAAATCCTTGATATCCCCAAGGTTTTCAAAAAGCTAATTTAGAGCTACGTAGCATCTGTACGATTGAGAAGAACAAAAACCGATGTAAGCTTAACAAGGGTGACCTTAATAAGTTCATATCGATTTTGACTGTGACGTCGCAAATCGCGGAAGACGCGATATTAGATGAATACGATTAAGGCATACTTAAGCAAAAATCAGAGCAGGTCAAGCAGTTACAAGACCTACTTGCGACGCGGCCAAAAACATACGCAGATGTAGCAGGAGCAAATGGGTGAATGAAGAAGACGCCGACCATCAAGTGCCCACCCATCAGCAATAAGCCCAAAGCAAAGCACTAGGGAGACCAACTGTCACGGTCGTGATATCGGGAAAAAGACAAGGTGGCGAAAGCCTAAACGCGGAAGCCATAAAGGGCAAACTTACGTCCGCGGTGGATTCTTTGACGGTGGGAATTCGGGTGAAGAGTGTCCGTGTTGCCGAAACCGGAAAAGTCTACGTTGAGACCAATAGTAGGGAAGATGGAAAGAAATTCTCGGAGCTGCTGCAGCTCCAGGAGGCCGGCCTCGTCGCCGAGGTACCGAGGGGGAGGAAGCCGAGGCTTACTCTCTACGATGTGCCAAGGTCGATAGAGCCTAGCGAGGTGAGGGCTACCCTTTTCCAGATGAATGTCAACGTGTTTGAAGGCATCAAACGCGCGGCTTTCGAAAGGGACTGTACTTTCCTATTTCGAACAGATTCCGCAATAGAGAGAGACTATACCTCGGGTGGAGGAGACGTAGAGTTCAGGGCGGTATCAAAAAGCCATGATCTACCATCCACCGCTGTCGATCTTGGTAGTTCGCTCCTATATGTATTTTCGGATAACTACATCGGTTGCGAGTTGCTGGTATGCCATGCTTCAGCGGTGCCGTGTCCACCTGGCGGGAAAGTATGGAACTACGGTTTAATGCTATATACGTATTCGTCACAGACGCATTATTTGAGCTGAGGAGGAATGTAGATTCCTCCGGTAAAAAGTATACACTGGTGCTCCTCAATGACGCTAAGACTGCTTTTGATCATCTCTGGTGGCCAGCGCTGATTCACGAGCTTCAACAGAGGGGCTGTCCAAATAACCTTCTGATCTTGATCGGAAGCTATTTGCAAGGTAGGGTTGTGGAACTCACCGGTAGCTATAACTCTCTGAAGAAAAAAATGACAAAGGACTGTCCCCAGGATTCTACATTGAGTTCAGATTTCTGGAATATCGTTTTCGACACAGTGTTGAAACTCCTGGAGCACCTAGAACTGGGCATTAAAATCATCGCTTACGCCGATGATCTCCTGGTTCTGGTCGAATCATACAGCAGGAGATTTTTGGAAGAAACTGGGCAGGAGGTCACAGACACGGTACAGGACTGGTTCGTCAGGAACAAACTGATCCTCTCAGAAGGCAAATCAGAGATTATGCATTTGCAATTCAATTGCGGATTTTAAAAAATGCCTTGAGTTTTGCAAAATTTGCAGTAATTAAGCGAAAAGTCATGTTGGTTTAAGTGACGATCTTCCTCCTGTTCGAAATGCATACAAAAACCCCATATTTTGCTTTCTCCTAGAGGAAGCTTTGTAATGGTAAAATTTTCATTTTCGCTAAAACTTGATAGAAACGTATTAAAAGGTGTTTGGAGTTCAAATCATACGTTTTCAGAAAATGTCCGTGCCGATGGCTGTGTGTATACGCTACCGATTGTAATAAAATTTGGCATGCATATATGTTTTCTGATTCTGAATTCGGAAAAATTGTTTTATGGTTCTAAGCATTTATGGCCATATTTCGATTAAAAAAAAAAATATTTTTTCAATAATATGATTAATACAATAAATTCAGCAATAGTGTTTCAAGATTGGCCGTTCCGTTCAATTGTTATGATAAAATGGTGATTTAAAAAAAATGTAATATCTCCAAAACTAAATTGTCAAACGTTTTGAAAAAAATTATGACAGTAAAAAACGATAATATCAATTTGCTGTAAAAATTTTGTAACAAATTTGGTGACTAGCTAAAAATAGAAAGTCAAAAGAGAGGTTTTTGATGTCGTGTGATTGCGGGAGTATAAAGACTTTAATGAAGTTGAAATTTTGAGGAAAGATGGATCTTCTGCTTACCTCGGCTAAGTTCTTTTTGTAGCTTATGAAAATGATTAGTTTAAAAGGTATTAAGATTCAAATTCTTCGTCTCTCACCCTGTATACCCAGATAAATGAAAATTACTATTTTTGTTAAATCTTATAACTCGCTGACTAAAGTTCAGAATGTTTTGAAAAGATTCATGATTTTATGAGGTTATGAGGACCCTATGGTATTTAAAATATCGAGGTTTGAATTTTTTCATGAAAATCATATGATTTGATATTGTGACGTGGGGGCTCCTTCAGTAAAATAGTTAAGATTAACAGTATTTTAAAAATCATTAATATACTGTATATTTGAGCAATATTTTATCTAATTATAAATTTTGTTGGAGGATGCTACGTGCCAAAGAATTGGCTGCGTTTTTTTTCAAATATCGCGAGCGCGAACGTCCAAAAAGATTTTTATAGCACGCTAACCTCAAAATGCCAACTTTATTGTCGATTTTGAGGTTATCGTGCTATAAAATATCGTATGAGATTGTTGTGGGGGGTGTTTTTCTACCTTGCTCGATTTTCATACAAAAACATCTCCCACAACAGTGTCATAATATATTATATTCGCATAAGAATTCTCAAATGTAAAAAAATTATTAAAGAACATAATATTTTCAGTGTATTTTATCAAACATAATATAATATGATCCAATAGTTTGATCTATCCAAATAAAATTCGAAACAAACGAACTCTTTCTTTCCAAACAGGCGGTGCGAAACTTCATGCGCACAGAGTGCAAGTGCCACGGGCTCTCGGGCTCTTGTACAGTACGCACCTGTTGGCGCAAAATGCCTCCCTTCCGCGAGGTGGGCAACCGGTTGAAGGAGTCCTTCGACGGCGCGGCCAAGGTAATACCGGGCAACGACGGCCACAGCTTCATCACCGAGGGCCTGACGATCAAACCACCGGGTCGCTTTGACCTCATCTACAGCGAGGACTCGCCGGACTTTTGCCGGGCGAATCGAAAGACCGGCGCGCTAGGCACGCAGGGCCGACAGTGCAACGCCACCTCTCAGGGCGTCGACGGCTGCGAGCTGCTGTGCTGCGGACGAGGCTACGATACCAGGATCATCAAGGAGAAGGTCAACTGTCAGTGCAGATTCAGGTGGTGCTGCGACGTCACCTGCAACACCTGCATCGTTAAAAAGACGCTCAATACGTGCCGCTAGCATCAGTAGTGATGCGCCGGGCTTGTTCGATTGCACTGTTTTTTTTTTTTTTTTTTTTACTTGCGTAGTAAGCTTTTCGTCTCATATATCATTGTGGAGAACAAGGTCGTGCGCGAGAGTGGGGTGGATGTTGAAGTATGACGAAAACGAGATTGACTATATAATTTAGAAAATGCGCTGGCTCGGTTTTTTTATACCATGTATTTATTCGCGTAATTCGAGCAAACTCCGGTCTTTTGTCTCGTCTAGCGTTTTATGCAAAGTACGCATTAACCTTATTTGCAATCTTGTTTCTTCGAGGAGCTGGCGTATTATGGAGGGAAACAGGTTTCGAAATAATTGATACTTACTTTGCAAAATTGCAAACGATGACATGATACGAGGGCAATCAGTTAATTATTTTTTTCCTGTTAGCCATTATTCATTTAGAAATAAGTAAAATCGCATAAATTCCTGGAAAATCCTATTTTGGGAATGCAGCTTTTACGATGGCTTTATTTTGTAATTTCTCGATCGCTGCGTGAAGCGTCGTTGAGCCTTAATGATCTCGGAAGTAGTAATTTATAATTATGGAAATTCACGTTGTTAAGCTGATCACGTAACGTATTAATATAATATAGAATGCATTGACGGCCATGCGCACAAACAACGATCGTTCGGCATTTTTGCAAAATTCTGATCGAAATTATTATAACATACTTTAAGTTTATGACAATCGAGCGAATCAAGAGCAGAGTACTTTGGCTGTAAAAGCTTTCAATGAGACTGCTGGCTGTGTATCTTTGAATTTTCGTATAATAGTGTAATAGATAATATGCGCCATTTAGGAAATGTAAAAATCATGCTCTACTCGTAAGTATTTAAACATAGATTTGTATATTTCTATTACGTACAAGGAGAAAGATTATTCATCGAATGAAAAGTCGTTTCCCTGAATATTTTTAGTCTCATTATATGAATATATACCTACTTATAGGTGAATCACGCACAATATTTATGTAACTCGCTTTAGCTTGAACCCGCTTGAAGCTCTATTAATTTTACGACTGTAAAAGCATCGCAGCTCGATAGCTGAGAAGTATAAAAATAAAGGAACGTTCTTCTCCGACAAAAAGTGTTTTCGTCCGACGTATACCAAGCATAGCGCACATACGAGCTAATAGCTCATCAAGTATAGCTACATCTCTATCAAAGCTCCCAGCGTGCTGCGTGGCACGAGGACAGGGCATAAAGAAACATCGTCCCCGTCATCAGGCGAAAAATGTAAGTACAAATAAAAAGCTGCGCAGTAGAGAGTGAGCGAGAGAGAGAGAGAGAGAGAGAGAGAGAGAGAGAGAGAGAGAGAGAGAGAGAGAGGAAGAGGTAGGAAAAAACGAGGAGAGAAGCATGAAGCAGTCTCCTATGAAATAGTTTTACAGGCGAGCTTGGAATTTCGCGGGGCCATAAAGCCCGGGGGGACCTGCCGCTGCCGCACGATTTCTCACTCTGCGCATCGTACACAAGTCAAGTGGCTCTCGCTGACAAAAAGTCTTAAATACCGCTTTACACTTTTCTCCGCTCTTCAATCCGATACAAACCATCGAGCCTCTACATTTTCTACGCTCGCTCGGCTCGCGCGATTAGAAGGCCGAATTAACGTGATTACAGCTTTAACGCTCCTTGTCGCCCCTTCGGACCGCACACGCGCGTAATTCGTACGAAATCGCGAGTTTTCTCTTTTCAATCTCGCGTTACAGGTATACGAGCGCGCAGCGTGCGATTATGTGGATTTTTTGCCTCTCGCAATATTGCAGCGCGCGATGGTGAAATATTCGGCTAATTAAAATATCGCCGCGCGGAATTTCGTTATCGACTTCCGAGGGAACGAGACCTGCGAGTTAATAAAAGGGCTGCGCGCTCGACGAGCGGCTTTATTAACAATTTCAACAGGCCGACTCGGAAAATCGTTCTTTTTTTCGCCGAATTAACCGCCCCGTCGAGCGTTTCTACCTCGGGCGAGGAAGGGAGAGACGGAGAGAGAAAAAAAGGAGCGAACGGACACGTATGCCTAATAGAGCGATCTCTTCTCTGAGAGAGAGAGAGAGAGAGAGAGAGAGAGAGAGAGAGGGGAGAGGAGAGGAGAGATGAGCGACGAGCAGTCGTATAACGCAATTAACCCCACCTTCGCCCTCGTTCTCTCTCGGCGGGCAGAGAGCTGCAGAGGCGCGCGAAACTGCCGCGGCCGCGAGATTGGCTGGTGGTCGGAGCCGCTGGGTGGTCCGGCGCTGCTATAATTTTGGCGCGTCCGAGGGGGAAAAATGGCCATCCCCCCGAAAAACGATCGCCTTTCTCCCTCTCTCGCCCGACGCCATTTTCGCCCGTCTCTCGACTCATCTTTACGGGCCGATGCAGCAGCCTCGCGCTGTCCCTGGAATGTATCTGCTTCGTCAATTCGCGTTATATTATCCGCACATTATGTTATATGGGCTGCAGGAATCCGTAGAAAGCGCGGAGACGCACACGAGCGCCAGAGCCCCGAGAGAAAGAGCTGGGAGAGAGAGAGAGAGAGAGGTCACACACGACTCGCGCAGCACAACGGGCGCACTTACATGCGCGCGTACACTCGTCCGTAAATCATCGCGTCGGGCCAACAGCGGGGAATTTCCTCGGCCGTCGCGCATTACAAGCGCGGCTCTCGTGTAAACACTGCGCGCGGGTAGAGACGACTTAAGTAACTAGAACTCGGCTCGACTATACTCCGAGTGTGCGGACTCTGCGTTTTTCCACATACGTCATAATGAACGCGCGGCTAGAAAATCCGCCTTCGATTCGCGGGAGAACCTTACACTCTCGACTCTCTCTCTCTCGCTCCTTGCGGCTGAAACTTATTGTCGTCCGCTTCAACGAGCTGCGCGCGGCGTGTAATGTACACGCTTTGCGCTGCGCAAAAGGCCGCGCAATTAATCACGCTTGCATTTATGGCGTTTACGCCCCGGCTGCAGCGTTACTTCGGCTTTAATTGTTCTCGGAACGTAGCCAATTGTTGTCGCTGTTCTCCATCTCCTCCAGCTCCTCTGTGCGGCGTGGGAGACTTTCAGGGCGGTCGCGACGTTTCCCGCGGGACGAGTGTCAGAGGCTGCGCGACGGAAGTGCCCGATAAGCCTGATTATTAACAACAACGCTGCGGCTGTGCGGCAGCTCGCGGGATATTGAGGGAGCGACGCATATGCATAACTGGTCTCGCGCGAGAGACACCGAGACGCCAGAGGTGGTCGCTCCGCTCGCTCTCCCCCTCCAGCCAGCCGATATTAATTAAACGATCTCATAAAGTTTGTCAACCGGGCGAGCCCGCTCGTACCTCAGGCACTTTATTATGCTCCCCGTGGAAGGACGTTAAAATGTTCCAATCTTAATTAGGTAGGTGTTTACAGCTGGATAATTCTGCGACGCAGCTCGTCGCGATTCGCGCAGGCGCGCTCCCGTTATGCGGCTGCGCGCAATTTATGCACTTTTTCAGCGATACGCATCGGAGCTGCGCGATTCGACGATTGCTCTGCAAAGTGAAGCAGGAGTCGCGCTCCGCGGGGTAATTTTGTTCGAGCAACCGATCACACTGTTTGTAAACATGTTTATTGAATCGAGCGCCGCGAAAATGACCGGTGTACTCGGGCAATCGCTTAGTGAGATCTCTGCTGCCCGAGCGATCGACTTTAATATTTCCGAGCGATTCGCGGCATTTAAATGGAAAGGCAGGCGAGCGTGAACTATATACGCGGGAATATATTATATATCGATCTCGCGCATAATTGAACGATACACTGACAACTGCTAATTGGCGCGATAAGCCGGATTTATTGAAATTGCGCCGAGCGATAAAATACCTGCGTGTATTGGAACTGACGCTCGCGGACGTTCCCGGCGAATGAGCAGAAAAACGATAATCGCTCGCGCGGACTCTCTCGCGGGGTGTCAATCGGCGCAGGAGTTGCGAGCAGCGAGAGATCGGAGAGGAATACCTCTTACGTCTTTTCTTGCGGCGAAGACGGCGGAGCGGCAATAACAATTATCCGATCGTTCGTTATCTCGCGTAAAAACGTCAAAAGCGCGACACGTCGTTTTGGCCTCCATGCGTCGGAGCGCAAAAAAAGTCCGAGCAGAACTATGCCGAGTTTGCTGAATTCCAGCGTGCGACATTTTACTCCGCGCGCACAGGGAAAAAGTCCGCTGGTTAACAGTATAGCGTCGACGCTCATCACTTGCTGCGCGATATTTTCCATTTTTCCCCGACTATCCCTCGATTTATAACGGCGCCCCTTTCTAAAATTCCTCGCTAGCTCGTCTCCGGGCAAAAAGCACATTTTTCCGTAACGACCTTTATCTCGCGTGCATTACGGGTTTTGTGTGTGCGCGCGCGCGCAGGCGCAGCGAGAAATGCCGCTGCTCCCGCTTTATCCGCGGCGATTGAAACTCTCATTAGGCAGGTATTTAGAAACACTTAGCCGAGAGTCCGACCTTCCGCGTTCCCTGCGGAGGTGCGGAAAGCAAACCGAGACTTTCCTCCGTCTTCTTTACGTGCCTGCGTATACGTGTAAAACAGACGCTCTCGCGCGAGTATTACCCCGCTCGGCGTGTCCGTTGCTGGAAATTGAATGGAATCGCGCCGAGCGGCAATTAGGCGCAGGGGTCTCGTAGAGACTATCTGGACCAGCGGATGTTGCTGCCGTCGCGTCGAGTGTGGCCCGGTGCGGTCTGGACCGCGTGAATCCCGGGGTAATTTGCCGGCGGCGCGTTCGAGCGTGGCAAAGTGTCGGCCGGGCCTAATTTCCGAACCCCCTGCTCCCCCCCCTCTCCACGCCTCTCCTAATTTCGCGATTCATGCGCGAGACGACTGTAATTTAGAGGGACTACACGGGTTGTCGAGCCGCGTGGAATGACATTCCGACGCGCCGAGTGTCTTTCGCGCGTGCACCTCGTAGATATTAAACGACCGACTTTTTGATTGAAATATGTCTCCGCTCGTAAATCAAAGTGCGCGTGGCGTTTCATTAATTAACAAAAGCCATTAGCTGCGCGCGCTCTCTTTCCGAAAAACGTGTAATTCTCCGAGGCGGGCCGTAAACAGTGCGGCGCGTCGATACTCGGCTTAATAATCTCCGGGAAACATCGCCGCGTCGCAGCGTTTAAGATTCTCGAATAATTAGCCGACGCGCCCGTGCGCGCAAGCGCCTTCTGTCACGCGCGTCTGCGAAATACGGTCATTTTTAATAGACCTCTCGATCGTTTCCTCGAACGCGCTCGCATGTATGCGTACAATAGCCAGAGTTTTAAAGGCTAATTGGCTACTCCCGCAGACGTAAAGGTAGGGCGCAGATTTTCATTATAGGTGGAAACTGGTCCGCTGCGCGCGCGCGGAGTCGTTAATTAGCCCGCGTCCCGTCGTTGCGTCTTGCGCGAGTCATGTGCGTACTGCGTCTCTCTCCGCTGGGTTGGCAGCGGCGGCGGCGATGCAAGTCGATAAATATCTCGCGCGGAGGAGGCGGAGGGACACGACGACATCGCGCGGGCCCCGGCTCGTAAAGCGGCGACGACGAGGTGCTCTCTCGCGTGCGCGTCGTGCACAGCTCTCTCTCTCTCTCTCTCTCTATCTCATCCCCCGGCAGACAACTTCATCCGCGGGGCGTCTCTGATTTATTCTTATTAATAAAAGTTTAAAAGTCCTGTACAACATGTGTGCAGCGCTCGTACTCACAAAAGCGTCGAGGAGCCTCGCTGGGAAATCGGTATTAGTCATACCGATCGCTGCGACAAAGCGCGAGTGATAGATCCGATCGGGGATAAATAGCCGCGCGTGTATGACTCGATTGTATCTGAATAAATACGTGTAATTGACCGAACAGAGCGCTCGATCAAGCGCGCGCGCGCGCGCGCGCGGGGGAGAAAGAGCTTCGAAAGCGCTGATTCATGAAGCCGTGCTAATAGAGCTGCTCGCGGGCGTGTGGGAGAGAGGCAGGAGGAGAGGCAGGAGGAGAGGAGGAGAGGAGCGCGAGAAGAAGACAGAGACAATGTAGGCGCGCGGGGAGTACGACCACACGTATCCGCAGCGCTGGCGCTCGCAGCGGGGCGTCCGGGGTGTTGTGCGCGGAGATCTCCCGCTTGCTCGCTGCTGCGGATATCAGGCATTATTAAAACTACATAAACACCGGCGGAGAGGTAAAACGGCGAGTTATGGCCCGGTCGCGGCTGTGAATTAAGTCGCGCGTGTACCGCGTGCACCGGAGCGACGACGGATAGCGCGCGCGATCAGCCGGCCAGATAAAGCCGCGATATCTATATTCCGCGCGAGCGGGGCAGAGGCTAATGCTCCGCGCGCTATATATTTTTCTCGACATGAATTACACGACGCGCCGCCCAAATATCACGGCCTCTCTCTTCTCTCGATCCCCGTGCGCGCTGCAGTGCGCATATTATAAACTGCGCCTCGCTCATCTCTCCGCGTGTATCTCCTTTCTGTAGAAGAGCGAGAGAGAGAGAGAGAGAGAGAGAGAGAGAGAGAGAGAGAGAGAGAGAAGAGACGTCTCAATTTTCCACGCGAGACGAAATGATACTGCGCTTTTGTCGCTCCATAATGCCCGCGTCATTATTTATAGGGGGCGCCGAGTGATTATGATCCGATCGCCGTACACTCGAGCCTCGGCGATCGGCCTCGGAGATTAGGTCGCGGCTCTTACGATACACGAGTATTATTTATACACGTTATAGAGCGCGTAGTTCGGCCCATTGTGTCTCGCCAAACTCGGGCCTTTCTACTGCTCGGCGCATTGCTCTCGCGACGAAAAATAGCCCCAGCAGCAGCAGCAACAGGTCATTCTCGCGCGCGCTAAGTAAGCCGTTAGTTAGCGGCGGCAATTAGCATTGCTTTCGCCGTGCAGTACTCTGCGCGCCGCGGGTTTCGCGTGCAGCGGCGTGCGTGCCCGGCTGGCATTATATCAAATGTATGCTAATAAGCGGCTAGCGCTGGGGCTCGCGATTTCGTTTATTATCGAGACGCATCGACATTCCCCGGCAATTGCAGCTTTCGGACGCCGATCGGCGCTTGACGTCTTGATCAACGCCTTTCCGGTGTGTGTGTGCGTGTGTGTGTGCGTATAGCGCATTGTACTGGAGGGGGCTTGAGTGTCTTTTGATGTCTGTATTACGCGTGCCATATACGCTGGCCTGGGCCATTTAATTAATACACTTAGCACGCCCGTGAATGGCCGGCGGATAGGCGCGTACATTGTATCGGGAAGAGGAAAAAAAATAGGAGTGTAATATGGATTCGAGCCGGACAAGCGCCAATTAGCGTGTCTAAACAGGCCGTAAAACTCGGATACATTTAAATTTTATAACGCGCCAGCGGGGCTGTATTAAAATTTTTCCGCTTTTTGCCGATCGCGCGCAAAAAGCCGTCTCCTCGGAAACTCATACAGAATTTCGTCACGCGTCGGCGATGTTTATGCCTCGGCGCAGCCAAGGCGAAGAAGAAGGAGAAGAGGCAGCAGAAGAAGCCGAGGAGAATATACAAGGCTCGTGTGTTGTGGGTAAAAAGCGGCGCAAGAAGAGTCAGCGGCCGTAAAAGCCGGGCAATGATCAGCGAAGACTCTAATTTCAGGACTACCGCGAGCGAGCGGATATTTTCGAGTTTTATAGCGGCACGAGAGGCGTCGGCGGTGCGGTATAAGCCGCGAAGCGCCAAGCTCGCGACTGCGTGCGAGTTGCGCGCCCGTAAACGGGCCGTTTTACGATCCCAACTTTTCAGCCACTCACCGGCTCGGCAGCTTTTTTGCCGCTGATGCGCGCGCCTCGCCCTGGAACACCTAGAGCGATAATTACGTGACATTTTGTCGTTTTGTCGTTGAGCATGATAAACTCTCGGCCGAGTTGTATCGATTATCCGATCGAACTTGAGTGATGCAACGCGCGAGATCAGACAGTTTGTGCGACGAGAAGTGTGAAGATACGCGCAAGCTTTAATAGGGGCCCGCCGCCGCCGCCGAGCCGAGGCGATATTGGCTCCGTTAAATTATCGTTATTGATTCGTAATTATCGAGAAATAACTCAATAACCGAGGGAGAGCGAGAGATTACGGCTGGCCGGTCAATAAAATATCAATTTCGATAATGGCCGGTGTCGGCTGGCTCGGCGGCGGCTGCTGCGTCGGCGCGCTAGGGGCGATTTTTGACGCCTCTCGCGTTTCTCGGCGTTTGTGCGAGCAGGCGAGCGAGCGAGGCGCGCGCACGGCCTTGCCACGTATAATTATGAGCCTCACGGAACACGGCGGTGGGTCCGATATGGGCCTTAAACTTCTCCCTCTCCGCTCCCTCCCGTCCTCACTCTCTCTCTCTCTCTCTCTCTCTCTCTCTCTCTCTCTCTCACTCACATATATACGCGCGCACTTCTTCTTTGTCTCGCGCGCAGGTACACACGCGGGCAGCTGCTAAATTCGTAATCTAATTACGCGCGATGTTTAAACAAGTCGTTACGGGCCGCGCGAGAGAGCGGATGTCTCGCGTGCGAGAGCCGGCTGTAATTCCGCGTCGAATTCCGTTGGACACGCTGAGCACAAAGAGCTGATCAGCGCAGCCGCACAGGAAATTAAGAGTCAAACGCGGAGAGAGAGAGAGCCGCTTTTTGGCCTCTTGGATCGAGATCCGGCGGCGCTGTACACACGAGTGTACACATCACAGCAAGCCAAACAGAGAGAGAGAGAGAGAGAGAGAGAGAGAGGGGGGAAAAAGCAATGAGTTGCGGGCAAATCGATGGGAAAAAAGAGGGGCCGATCGCGGCCGCGGTAATAGAGTCGATCGGTCACGGTGGTCCGGCGCATCATTGCTCCTGATCCAATTGACGAAACGAGTGACTTTATGCGGCACCGTGACTGTCCGAACGCACTCTTCCTCGCCCGCTGCTTTCGTGCGCGCGATAAAGACTCGCTTGTCCCACTGACGAGGCGGCCCTCGATTCTATTATGCCCGATAAAGCAGAGCAGCCCGGATTTCATTTTCATCCTTTTCCCCGCGCGGCGATTTGTCTCGATACGCGTACGCTCGCGCGCAATGAGATTGATTTACGAGAATCTCCGAGCGATTCCCACGTCCCCGAATGCGCGCGAGAGACGCTAATCTCTCGGCCGTTTCTTTTGGTCCTGCTGCTTCTTGTCTTTCGAAGGCTGCTCGCTGCTTCTTCCCAAAGGAAGGAATTCAGAGAGAGAGAGAGAGAGAGAGAGAGAGAGTCGAGGGGATACACACTCGGCAGTCGATCCGCGTGCATTAATTAGCCGCGTAATCTTTCCGAAGAGTGGAAGCGGAGAGACTCACTCTCTCTCCACAGGCGCGCGCGCTGCGATATGGGTGTTCTTCCTCTCGGGGCCGCCGCTGCCGTGAAAGAGAGAGGACTTGCTACTCATGCCGCGTAATCTCGTTCCTTCCCTCGGCTGTCGGCTGTTCGTGCATTTCCCGGCTGGCTCTTCCCGGCGTTATAATCGAAATCACGGTAATTGCCCCCACGGCCAATTAGAGTCATTTGTTAGGTACACACACGCGCGAGGGATTTCGGAATTTATATAATCGCGCTCGCGCGCCAGCGAGAGAGGAGTAATGGCGTTGCGCAATTAGCGGAATTGTGCTTCACTTTAATGCCGGATGAGCGATGCGCCGTACATTGTTGCCGCTCCACATTATATCGGCGGGGTTTTTCGCAGGCTCGCAGATCGATCGGGAAAAAGCTCGCCCGCTCGAGCGTCTGCAGGCAGCCTCCGGGACGCGCAGCAAGAACAAAGGAAGCGTACCGAGAGTATGCTAATTTAGCCGGGGAATCGCTCTCCCTCGCGTACACATACCTTCCCGCCGCGGACAGAAGAATGAGAGCCGAGACCGCTCGCGGCCAGGTGGTCCCTGCGTGTGTAGCGCGTGTACACACATCGCGCGCAAGCTCCTTCTTCTTCTTCTTCCTCTCTTCTCGCGCCCCCTTTCGCTATTAATTTTCCTCGCTCGACGGGCTTTGTTGTCTCTTCTGCTCGATTCGCTCGTCGCGCTGAAACTTGATTGAAAATGATTTCTGGAGGTCGCGTGGAGCAATCTATTACACTTGTACGGCTTTCGAAAAAAGAACAAGACGACGGAGAAGAAGAAACTGTTTCGCCGCAGAGATGCAAATCACCGCAGCACGCGGCCGCGATGACTATATTACGCGCTGATTAATGATCCTCGCGCGCCGTTTTCATGCAAATCGACGACCGAGCGTTAGAACTCGGCGGTTCTTTATAATCCCAGCGATCCGCTTCCTCGTACACGGCCTTGGCCGTAACGCGAACGGCCTCTCTGCGCCTTTGTTTTGCGCTACCGAGTTTCACGACCCTATAGCAAATTTTCGTCCCGAGCTAGGACGTCCCGCTGACTCTCATCGGGTTTTCATATATATATATATATATATATATATATATATATATATATATATATAGCGCAGCACCGATCGAGGTGTGCAACGCAAGCTGCTGCAAGTGATCGCCCTTTTATTCGGCCTGCCCGCGAGTGGAATAAATTTGGCAATAAAAGTTTTATTGGGAGTAAATTATGTTATTACCCGAGTCATTAAATTTCAATCTTCTTAGTTCTCAATAACTCAAGGCGCGCGTGAGGGAAAAGAATTTCAAAATAAAGCCAAGAGACGAGCTGAGAGAGCTGGCGCAGCGACTCGCGGCTTCGGAATAAGAGAGTAATAAGCATAAATAATTGAATCGTTTGGATTTCAGAGAAATTTATGGCTCGTACGGGACGTCGACACGCTTGTATATTCATTCCTCTCGCTCGCTCTCGTGATATCGGGTTTATTTTTAATGCGCGCGCTCTCGCATCGCCTCGAATCATTAATTACCCCTGACACGCCGTTGAGAATGATATTTCCGAATTCTCGTGCCGTTTTCTACCTTGGTGGCCCTCGCCCGGGCCAGCGGCTCCCGGCGAATTTCTGCGCGCCTGACGTGTTTCGCCCATTCGTGCACACACGCGGCGAGCGAGTTGCGCGCGATGATGCAACGCCTCCGAAATTATTTTATAATTCGCGAATCACTCGCGCTATACGTTCCGCGCTTTATCCCCGAAAGATGCTAATTCCCCAAGTTTGCGCGAGGCCTCGATGTGATCCCGGGGCAAATAAGGTAAGCGGAAAAAAAGAGAAAAAAAGAGAAAGAGGATGTGGCGTCACACGGCGCGGCGATGAAATACGATTCGAGTGCACAAGGCTTAGATAATCCCTCGAGCGCGCGGATATGCGGGGGACAATAAAACCATAAACATCGCGCGCAATAAAAGCAGCCAGATAAGATACATTCTGCTCTAGTTCGGACGCGGCGGACAAATAAACGCACGCGCCCCGTCTCGCGAAGAATGCGCGCGTCGCGGGCGCAAAAACACACGAGAATACGGGCCGAATATTTCGACGGTGCGTATAACATCGTAGCCATTCATCCCGCCGGGTAAAAAGGGACGAATTCCAGCGGCGGCCAACAATGAGGGAGAGAGCGAATTTTATCTAGTCTAATTGAGTTATAAATAATCCTCTCGCATCGCCGCGCACGTCCAGCTCCCGAAGAATGCGTCCCGCGCACAGGTATGTGTCTCCTAGAGAGAGGCTGCGCGCACAACGAGTATGAGCCGATCGACACGGGGGCGACAGTTTGCCGGTTCCCACAACGAGCCCGAGGATTCCGCGGGCTCCTTGTAACATGCCAAAACAGCGATAATTCGACGGTGTGGTCCTCCTCCTGCTCCTCGTCGCCGTCGTGGCCGCCTGTTCCCACGCGAGAGCGCACGGTAGTACCTGCACGGGGACGCGAGGGATTCCTGCCATTCCGGATGGCCACCGAGAACTTTTGCCTTCCTTCGATCGCTTCTTTTATTGTCCTTTTTTTCATGCGCGAGTAGAGTGGGCCCGAAAAAAATTAGCTCGTACAAGCTCTCGCGGCAAACGGTTATGGCGCGGATGAGGGATATCTCCATCTGGAGAGGCGGCGAAAGAGGGCAAAAATCGTCGCGCGCATAAAGGAGAGCGCTCGTAATCTGATGGAGGCGACGAAAACATTTGGGAGGATTATGAGAGCAGCCGCGCGTCGCCGATAAAAATCAGCGCATGGCGTGCACTGCGAGGCATCTCCGATCCCTTTTCTCTCCGGAGGGACAGGCTGCGGGTCAACGGTTATGCCGATTCGATGCGCGGGGTGAAAACAATCGAACCGAGTTGAATCACGCGCTATATTATAATCGTGCGGACTGCTTTGAAGCAATCTAAGCTCTCTCGCGTGATCCCGCCGCCGCCGTCGGAGAAACGGACGCAATGAGGCCGACAAGATCTCGCGGCTCGCTCTTTTGATCCGCGTCCACCTCCGATTCGCTTTTACTATTATTACGCACACGTGCGCCGGCGCGGCCGAAAGTGCGAAGAACCACGTGACGGTTTTGCCAAGGAGATCTTCAGCTGTTCAGCTGTGCTGCCGACTCGGACTCGCGATAGTTTTTGCTGCTGCCCAGCTCGTCCGCCTCAGACCGTACTCCGTTACCGTCGGATCTCACGGGGATAGGTATACGCGCGGCCGCTGCAGTGGCAACGCCACTTTCGTCGGATTCCACGTGACTTAACAGACCGAAATTCCCCCTGACACTTACCGATCGCTGCTCTCGGCGAGCGCGCGCGTGTCCTTTTTGCCCGCACGCTCTATCCTCCTTTTTGCGAGGGAGAAGCTTCTGCCGAGCGCGGATATTCGTTTTTCCCCTCATTCCGCATCAGCTGCCGCGGCTATTGGAACCGCGCGAGGCCGAGCGATCTGCGATTCGTCAAGAACTAATTAGCGTATCTGCGCTCTACAAGATCGCGCTGCTTCATGGATAAGAAGAACGGGGACGTAGGTGGTCCGTTCGTCGATGTGTGCGTGTGCGCATGCATAAACACGGCGCTGCCCGTGGCGGGAACCATTAGCGAGGCTTTTATATCCCTCGAATTCCTGCGCGCCGGCGTTATCATCGCGCGCGAAAATTCTTAGAGGGCTCGGCTCGCCTGCAGCAGCCTATTTATACATCTGTGTATAGCCGTACAGGGGAAGAAACGAGAAGAGACGAGCCGGCTACACTCGCAGCAAGCAAGCGCGAATGGTAGGCGTTAATGGCTGGGGAGAAATGTTAATCGATTTGTACGATTTCTTCGCGTATAAGAAGCGCGGCCGCTGGGATAATTATTTTGCGGATAATTGGATCTCGCGCGAAGAACGCGAGCTGAGAGAGTGAGAGAGAGAGAGAGAGAGAGAGAGAGAGAGGATTGTGCTCGCGAGAGTGTCGTGAGAAAAGGGACGGTATGCAGGCGGCGAGGATCGGGAGAAAATAAGCGAGAGCGAGTACACGTGTTTCATGTTGTATTCAGGATTTTTTTCTTTTATTATTATCATCATTATTTATATATTTATATTCGTATATTCTGTCGTGTATAAATTATGGACAATTACGTAAACCTATATGCACATCGTATTACTGGGATCACCGTTTCTGTTGCTTCGCAGAAATGCACAATATAGCTATACATGTATATTGTTGGCCGTTTCGCAGGTCGGCCGCACTGGTAAAACGTAGTAGGATTTTCGCTTCTTCTCGTCGTCGCACGTAAGAAAATACAGACGTTCGCTGCTCATCGCCACAGTGTCTGAGTATGCAGTATAATTTAACATTCGCATCGAGAGTTTTTATTAGTATCAACGTTGTTAAGGTATAATGTATAGGTAAGCGCAAGAAAATGGCAAAAATGCGTAGTTTCGGATCTCGATGCGACGTTACTGTTCGTTGTTAGCAGGAGCACAAATAAAAGAAAACTTAAAAAAAAAAAAAATCATAAGGCAGTGGCAATATCTTTACAAAACTATGTATAAACGTCGATTACATATGGTACAGAGTACTAGCTTACACAAGCGATTGGTCTGATTTGGCAACTTACGATTCGTAAACCTACAAGTTAGAAAAATATTTATGTACAAAGCCATCGCTCCAACCCATGGCCGAGCGTCTCGCATCGACCTCCGGGCTGTCGCGCACTTCAATTAAATACTATTAGCAAAAATAACGCGTTGTTGTATCGTATAATACTCTATGTACAAATCGCTCGCGCGCGCGACGCAAAATAAATTATCAATTTCCGCAGCTGTACACGACAATAACGTAGAATTAAATCATTATCCATCGTCTCTCGTTCGGGGCTGCAGCTTCTCAGTCACTCGCTCTCGTTCATACCTTCGCGCGCGCGCCAGAGTCGAAAGGTCGGATAAAAATCGTACGTGTGTCTTCGAAAGAACGCGCGCGTGTGTGTGTATATTTACAAATGACGTGTACAAAATTCTCCTCCAGCTCTCTCTCTCTCTCTCTCTCTCGTTAGTATTTCGAATGCGAGGTGCTCCGATTTTATCCGACCTTCCAGCTCCGTGCCGC
Source organism: Nasonia oneida (assembly GCA_037356405.1). Taxonomy (NCBI): domain Eukaryota; kingdom Metazoa; phylum Arthropoda; class Insecta; order Hymenoptera; family Pteromalidae; genus Nasonia; species Nasonia oneida. Next base: position 1,178,376 of record JAZHPH010000030.1, on the reverse strand, counting down.
GCCGTTTCTTTTTCTTTATTCTACCTAAAGCGTATAACGTATAAGAGATAGTTTTTCCTTTTTTTTTGAAAAAAGTGGATCGAATGCGTTTCGAAAGCGAGAATAGGACACAGCGACGCTCGTGTTATTTTTATATTTACATAGTTTCTCGAACCCCGGGAAATTCGATCGAGCCTTTCACTCGCGCGTGATCATGCGTAGACGCGCGAGTAAACAGCCGCGCAGTAAGTAACGTAGAAAAGAATTTTCTTCCTCAAGTATCATTATAGTTTTCAGTCTTTAGTACGTCAAGACGTCGTTGTGTGCAGTGTATAAGCGTTCTCCCCATCGATTCAAGGCGCGCTCGCAATAAATAATCGTTTCGCGCGTAATACTGGGCACAGAGAGAAGGCTGCGTTTACTTTGATCCTTGGATTTTGACAAGAGGAGCGCCGACGCTCGGACGGCCGGTTTCGCAGCAGCGCGAAAGCGGCTCCGAGCGGCGGCGGCGCGATCTGGGCACTGCTCGAGCTCCTTCGCCAGGAAGGAGCCGGTGCCGCTGTTCTTCTTCAGCAGTTTGTACCGAGAATTACAGGCACGTGTGTATCGTCTTCTTGGTCCGGCAGAGCTGGCACTTGACCTCGCAGCACCAGTGGAAGGTGCAGTTGCACCTCTCGACGACGATGATCTCCTGCGTCTTGTAGCCCCTCCCGCAGCACATGAGGTCGCAGCCGTCGACGCCGATGCTCGTGTCGTTGCACTGCCGGCCGTGGGTGCCGAGGATCCCGAGCTTGGGGTTCTTCTCGCAGAACGGCGGCGAGGGCTCGAGGTAGACGAGGTCCTTGACGCCCGGGGGCTTGTGCTCCGGGTTGTACGGCTTCAGCTGGAAGTTGTAGCGGTGCCGCCGGGAGAGGCCCTCGCGGTGCGCGTGCACCGAGTTGCTCGCCGAGTTGCTCGTGATGGCGTTGCTCACGCCCCGGGCCCGGTCACTGTTGCTCACCATCACCCGGGACGCGCCGTCGAAGCGGTCCTTCAGGTTGTCGCCGACCTGCCGGAACGACGGCAGCCTCATCCAGCAGGTCTTGACCGTGCACGAGCCCGACATGCCGTGGCACTTGCACTCCTGCCGCATCTCCGCCGACACGTGCTGCAATCGCGAGCGAATACGAAGGCTATGTTATATAGTGATCGATCGAGTCGGGCCGCCTGGATTGGACACGGATATCATATAGGTTACAGACGCTTACCGTTCTGCCGGCCTCGTTGTTGTGCAGGTTCATCTTCTCCCGGAGGTTCCTGCCCCGCTCGCCGGTGTCGACGAACTCCCTGGAGAACCTGAAGCCGTAGCCGATGTTGTCGGAGCAGCCGCCCCACTCCCAGTCCCGGACGCCGGACGGCCCCCGCGACTGGTGCGAGTAGTCGCAGGAGCAGGACTGGATGCTGCCCTCGCTGCAGGCCCTGGCTATGCTGTGCGTCACCGCGGCGCTCGTGATCGCGTAGATGAACGCCGTCTCCCTGCAGCCTGGAAGCAGACGGAAAAAAGCCAAGCGCGTTTATTCACTCTGCCGAAATAACGAGATTCCGCGGTATATTCGTATTCGTCGCACTCCTCGAGATAAAGAGCCGCGGCTCGCTCGTCATCCGCGCTATGCGTCTACACGACGACTCCGTACGTGAGGTCATCGAAAGTCGAGCGAGTATCGTTGCGTGAAAAGGAAAAGCGCCTAATGCGGAGCAGAAGCGTCGGGGCTCGGGAGGGAGGAGGAGTGCGAGAGCGCCTCCGGCTCGTCTGACAAAGGTGCCGGTAGACACCTGCACGCGCTTTATGCAGATAAGCTGCCGCCGAGGGACCGAGGCGAGGGAGGGAGAGAGAGCGCGCGCGCGCGCGCGCCGCTTTTGGGTCACCGCAGGCGCACAGGTTAAGGTCAGCCGCATTCCCCCCCCCCTCTCTCTCGCCCCTGCTCTTCTTCACCTGCCGCCGAGCGAGAGCGCGCACGCCTCCAGGTAGAGATTTTGCACGCGCGCAGAATTGAGACGTTCGGGTCGCCTGCGCGCTCGAGCGGCGCATGCAGCCTCCCACGCGAGCGGCAGAGACCACCGTGAAGCCGCTCGCTCGTCGCTTTTTTGCCGGCCGAGCAGCGATAAATTAACAATTTTCGCCCGACTCGCGGGGCATGGGAATTAGACGCGAGAGTTTTTCTCCGGGCGACATTAGCCCAGTTGTTTTCGAGAGAGATGAAGAAGAAAACGGACGAGGGTTTGTATGGAGAATGAAGACGTCAAAAGCCGAGCACAATTTCGAGAGAGATGATCGACTGCGTCGAATCTCTCGCAGGGATTCGTCACGATGCCGCCGATTGAGACGCACAGGGAAGGAAACGAGCCCGGTGAAAGAAAATGAAGGTACACGGAGTTTTCCCGAATAGACGGATCAGGGACGGAGGAAGTAAACTGGACTCTGAGATTTACGCCGTTCCGCTCGGTTATCTTTCCCTCAAATTTCGTCGGTTCCAGATATTATTTGTCATCATCGCCGGGGACGAGCGCGACGAAACGGCTTACGCGCGGCAAAGAGAGAGAGAGAGAGAGAGAGAGAGAGAGAGAGAGAGAGAGAGAGAGAGCCGACTTCGGGAGGATATCGCGGCTTTTGGACGCCGAGAGCAAAAACGTGTTGCGGGACAAGTAACACGCGGTGGGTCCCTCGGGCATGCTATTTAAAGAAGCTTTCTTTATTTTTCGACGCGCTCGGCGCACCGACGATGCACCCATATACCGGAGCGAACCCCAATAAATGCGGGAGCAAGCAAACAATGATCCCCGTTTATTATTTTACGGCGGGCGCGAGAAAAAATCTGCGGCTGACCGGGAGAGAGAGAGAGAGAGAAAGACAGATAAAGCACGCAGCGGCCCCAGTCCGACCTGCGCTACGCGGAGGAGGGACGAACAGGTGTAACGGAATATCGCGGACGGGAGAGAGCAGGTTGTTTCCTTATATTTGCTCGGTCGCGCGGCGTTTGCCCAGCCCGATAAAGCGCCAAGTATTTATTGTCCCTCTCCCCTGCTCAAACACACTCGGCGGGATTATCGAGAGAGAGAGAGAGAGAGAGAGAGAGAGCCGCGCGCGCTTCCTCTCCGCTCGCTCAGAAGAAGCCCATCGCGTCGATAAGAATTTTCGTCTGTCTCTCGCACTCCCGCAGGAAAAAGAGAGATAAGTTCGACCGCTCCTTCGCTGCTTCATCCTTTCGTGCGCCGGGCTCTGTTTGATCATCGTAAAACCGAGTGAGAGAGAGAGAGAATGCGGTAAAACAATAGCGGCGAGTGAGCTAATGCCACGGGGACGCTTCGCTCGCTCATCCGTCGCGATGAATCTCTAACTCGTCTTCGCAGGACTTACGACCTGTTTTCCTCCCGCTCCCGCCGTCATAAATGCGTCGCGCGCGAACAAGCAGCTGACTTTTGAACTGCTCTCGTAGTCCGGCCAAGTAGGCCCGCTCGCGACCACGACTCACGGCCGCGAAGAGGAAGAGAAGAGAGACGAAGAGAGAAGGAGATCGCCCTAAGCGACATCGCGACGCAACTTTACGAGGGACATTTGCGTCAAGCTGAAATTCCACGAAGATAAAATCGCCGGAAATTATTGCTACCGCGCCGAGAGAAAGAGCGGACGGACGTTTTTTCCTTCTCTCGCTCGCTCTCTCAGAGCAGCTATAGAGTCTACCAGTTTTCGCGACGCGACCACCTCTCGAGAATGCGTTCTCTCTCTCTCTCTCTCTCTCTCTCTCTCTCTCCGTCCGAGCGGACGTCCGACCTTTTTTTTCTCTCGTGTGCGATGCGCGCACGCATCGATGCGCCTCTTTTTTCTCCGGCCCATTGTGTGCGAATCGCGAGGCGTAAGAATGCGAATGCCTGGCTCTCCCTCTCTCTCTCTCTCTCTCTCTCGCGGGGACAAAAACGCAGTCCGTTTCGCAAGTCGAGCGCGCCGGCAGCTGCCGCTGTCGAAAATTTGTCGAGAAAAGCGCGTTACGAGGAAACCAGTTTGGAGAGCCGCGAAAAAGGCGTACGTCGGCCGTTCGATTTTCCAAAAATCGCCACTCCCCTATGGGCTGCTCATCGCTTATAAGGCGACGACTCGCTCCCCGGATGATTCTCTGGAGGATCGTTTCGAGAGTTGCTCAACGCGCATCACGTGGACAAGTCTCGCTCGCGTCTATACACGTAGGTAGAGCCGTAGCGGGCGAATCGGACAGGCAAATGAAAAGGACAGTGTTCCGTGAGAACGAACGATCTCTCGGGGACTCTATATGCGAGCGAGAGAGAGAGAGAGAGAGAGAGAAACGACTTTTGCTTTCAGCCTCTCTAGCTTGTCGCTCCGTCATATCGTGCGCGGCTAGAGAGCACGCGAGACGAAGCAAACAAGATGTAAAAATCACAGGCGGGAAGGGTTGCGGCAGCGGCGGAGATAGCCGCGCTTAAGCTCGCGGCTCACGTTTTCGCAAGAAACGCGTGCCGCGTCGACACATGTAGCCCATCATAGCTCGGGATTTATGGCTCCTGCTCCTGCCCCGCCAGCGAGCGAGCGAGCGAGCGACAGAGAGAGAGAGAGAGAGAGAGAGAGAGAGAGAGCGTATAAAAAGCCAGCGAGAGCGCGGACCATATTGATTGAATCTATCCTATAAATGGGCCGCTTATGTCCGTCGTCGGCGAGAGCGCCGATCTCGATGAAGACGTGATTCGAAACGACAAGCGCTATTATGACAAATTTTTGCTCCCCTCGCTCCCGGTTAATTATCGGCGATTCGCACCTCCGCGGCGAGTTTTTCGCGCGAGAGGCGTCCGCGGGCAGAGAAATAATAACAGCCGCAGTCCGGGACAAAGTGTCCAGGACGAGATGTATCAGGAAGTGGAGAGGGGAGCGCGCGGTAGGTGGCTGATGCTGATCGCGGCGGCGAAATGATTACAGAGCGCTCTCTCTCTCTTTCTCTCTCGGGGAGAGCGTCGAGCGAGCAAACTCGCGGCTGTAATATCGGGCGTACAAGCTGCGGCAAAAGTATCCCATTCGCGCTAAACGGTCCGCGCTTGATTTTTCGGCGGAAGCGCAATTTCGCCGAGGTGAATTTCGTAATTGGAAGAAAAGCGCGCGCGGAGATAAGATGCGCGATTGTAAATTAAAAGTATACACGCGTGGCGCAGGCTAATCCGGAAAGGATCGTTTAACGCGCGAGCTGGTAACACGAGGAACTCTCCGCTCTGTGTATCCAATCTCACGATCTCGTGATACTCCCGTGCGCGCGCGCGAGCCAGAGAGAGAGAGAGAGAGAGAGAGAGAGAGAGCCGCAAGGTGCGCATTACAGATCGCTCGATAGCCATCATCTCTTCCTCGCGCCTCCGATGCCGCGAGGCTCTCCCGCCTTTATGTAATGCGCGCGCGAGTGTGACCGTTTCGTTCTCTCTTTCTCTCTCTCTCTCTCTCTCTCTCTCTCTCTCTCTCTCTCTCTCTCGCATCCTATCTCGGAGCAAGAATTTCTTTATTAATTCTCAAAAGAAAGCCGCGTCAAAGCTGTCAGTCTGACAAATCGCCGGAGCGAGCCGTGCCGATTATAAATCACCTTGCCGACTTCTCCCGTCGCTCGTACGCGCGCCGCTAATTGTTCCACGCCGAGACAAAAGCTAGAGCACTCGATCGGCTCTTTCGCAATCGCGAGCGACGACATTTCATTAGCCGAAAAATCGTCCCTCGCGTCACCCCTTTTTGCGCGCTGCAAGTGGCCATATGGGAGCCTCGCACGGCGCTGAAACGCCATAAAGGACGAGAGAGACGGACGGACTGGCGGGGGCCCGCGAAAAAATCACTGCAATATCGCCTGGACGAGATCTGAAAGAGCCACGGGGGTCGGCCGGAGGCTCCATTATCGGCTTGCAAAACATACATCTGGACGCGTGTTGCCGTTCTCTCTCCGCTTGCGACCCTTTCCCGCGCGGATCTTCGCTAATTGTCGAGAGCAAGCTGTCCGCTCGCTAGCTCGTTGCGATGCAAATGCAAATCCGAATCGGCGAGTAATCGACGACACCTTAATTGGCTCTCTCCGCGCACTCTTACTATTTCGAGCGAAATCGCACTCTAATCGCAGCCGCGCGACAGACTGCCTATACACATGTCATCGTACGCTTTGCATAATCGAGTCCCGCGAGCGAGCATCCGTCCGCCAGTCACTTTGCCACTCGTCGTTTCCCCGCTGATGTATGTACGCATGAGCTGCCGAGCGAGAGAAGGAGCAGCTCATGCGTCCCTCTCGTCTCTCTCCGCCATATAAATCTCTATCGGAGATAGTCGCGACGACTCGACAACCGGTCCTTAAACGCACTGTCGGACAATGGGACGTTTTTGTCGCGCGCCCGCCTGCCCGCCTTATCGTCCCGCTTTATTTTATGTACGAGCTCCCGCTACCGATGCTGCTGCTGGGACCCATCTCGTTACCGCGAGACGAACGACGCCGGCGACGGGAATTCATACGCATCCGTCTCTCGAACGATTAGAATGGAATCGCCATTATTTTTTCGGCCGCCAGCGTGTATGATATTATTTCTCGGGCCCGCGATGAATTATTTATGCTTACGCGGTTCTGGATTCCGAGTTATCATTTCTCCCTCAAACTCGACCTCTCCCGACGGATCTGTTTAATTGGCGCGGGGGGGGGGGGGGGGGGGGTGGTGGGCGGCGGCGCATTAAATCGGCCGCATAATAATGCGTATAAGGAGACTCACCTCTGTCGACGATCTTGCCGAAGAGATTCTTCCCCCTGAGAAAGTTCTTGGTCGAGCAGTTCCACCTGCGGTTGCGGAACTGGTGCTGGCACTCGGAGATGGCCTGGTTGGCGCCCCTCGCCACGGCCATCAGCACTCCCGGGTTCTCGCGCGCCAGCCTGCGCTGCTTTCGCCTCAGCGTCGCGTAGACCGACGGGTCCATGTGCAGCGAGGTGGCCGGCATCGGCAGCAGGTTGTTCGGTTCGCCGGCCTTCGCGATGCCCCTGGAATTGCCAAAAACGCTCCTTAGAATCACAAAGTAGAGACAGTGTTATCATCACGTTATGCGTTACAAACAGTTGTAATGTTAAATGTTGCAGTGTCGCTTCGAACTGGATGTTTACGTGCGGGAGAGGTGTTGCTCATTTCCCGCGCGCGATTTTTTCCTCCGGGCATCAGCGGGATACGTTTATTGTTAATTAAAAACCATTCGGCCGGGCAGTAAAGTTCGCGCGGACGACTTTACGAGCGCAATTAGAGAGATCTGAGAGCTGAGAGCTGAGAGCTGAGAGCTGAGAGAGAGAGAGGACGTCCGACGCGCACACACTCGCTATTCATATGCGCGAGCGCTTTTATGTTTCGTCAGCGCGGCAGCTGACAGATCATAGAACGGGCTTTTCAAGCGGACCGCGCGTAATGTAAACTGTTATGTCACGGGACGCGAAATGCCTCCTGACAGCTCTGAAAGACGATACTCGTGCCTAATGGCCGATCATTTACGCGCAGCGAAGAAGAGTTCGAGGAAGGCGCTTCTTTTTTTCCCATACCCGCACGTCCGTGTGTACACGTTGTTAATACAGAGCGAGTAAGCGAGAGCGAAAACAATTTGTCAACGCCTCGACTCTCGCGCGCGTGCGTCTATCCGGTTTCCATTTAAATGCCCGACGCGCCGCGCGCGTTGACAGCGCGACGAATCGCCTCGCGCTCTTTCAAAACGCATCGTAGACAATTGTCACGATCTGTGCATCGATCCGATCGTCGATCCAAACGGTACCGCGCACTTTGAACACCGTGCGCGGAAAAGAGACGAAACGTAAATAAACGTTGAAGCGCGACGTGTACGTAAAAAGTCGCCGTCCATCCAGACGCTCGAAAAATATTCCGCGGCAGGAAAAAAAGAAGTAGGGTTTTTTGCCGAGAGTTTCGCGGACGCACATCAGCCCGTACATCATGCGTGCTGCATTCAATAAGTGATGTCCATAAATAAACCCGCTCCGCGCGCGACCGCCGACCGGTCTCTAGCCGCTCTTCTCCGGGATACGCTATACTCGTTGTAATTTACGTAGCGAGCCTGAAAATCTTGCTCTCTCCTTTTGTCGTCGGTTCACTGCCTATTCACTTGTACACACACGCGCGCGCGCGCGCGCGCACTCGCGATCGGTTTGGCTACGCGAAATCCGGAGCGAAAAAGCGCGTAAATCCTCGTGACGCGCGCGGAGCGTGAGTCAGAGCGACGACGTCGGAAATCCGCAGGTGGATCAGGCGCGGATTAGTCACTCGCGTAGGAGGAGGAGGAGGAGGAGGAGGAGGAGGGAGTCGGGAAATTTCAAAGCGACACTGGGTTTGCGAAAGAGCGAAAAAGGAGCGCAACTCACCACCACATGGATCCCCTGCCGCGGTTCTTGTTGGTCCTGACCTCGGCCGGGAGCGTCGGCACCGCGACCGCCAGCGCGCCCAGCATCATCCAGAGCCGCATGGTCATCATGTCTCCACGAGGTTCGCTGGGACGAGGAGGAGGAGGAGGAGGAGGATGAGAGCAATCGCTCTCGGAGCACTTTGGCACACTGTGTATCACTGAGGGAACTGCATGCACTATATACTCTCGCCGCGCGGTCTCTGTCCGAGCGACATGGCTTTATCTGCCGTGAATCAGCTGTGCACTCGCTGCGTGTGTAACGGGTAACGCGAAATGTTTGACACTGACTGTACTGCGAACTAGAACTCAGTGGAGCGACGGCTCGTGCTGCTGTCTCTCGGTCTCCACCTGCGCGACTGCTCCCTGTCGTCGATCCATTCGAGAGTCCGGCCGCTACTGCCGGCTCATTTTCGGCTGCGGCCCGAGGAAAGCCACCCTTCTCTCTCTCACTCGGGTCTAGGCGCGCGGTGGGCTCGGGGGTGTTACCCTCGCAGGCCGCATCGCGGTGGTGGGAGCGAGCAGCGAAGACGGAAGAAAGGAGCCCGCTCTTTTCCTCTCTCTCTCTTTCTCTGGATATACCTGGCACCGGCGGCAGCAACCCCCGCTCTGTCCCTCTCTCTCTCGCTCTCTCCTTGGTTCCTTTTCTCTCTTCCGCTCTTTCGCCGCCGGTCGGGCGCGTGTCCTATCCCTCGCGGAGGTGCGCGGAAACGTATAGCCAGGAATGTACGCGGTGTACCGACGCGCAGCCAATACCCTTGGACAAGCAGCGAGTATGTAGGCCTCTCGGCTAGCGGCGACTGCACACGCGCTCGTCTGTGGAGGAGAGCCGGAGCCCGGCTGCGATCTCTCCTTCTGTCGCTCGCTCGCACGTGTGTCGGTGAACGGCCCCGTCCGTGCGCCCGTGTGTGCGCGAGCGCGAGCGCGAGGAAGCACGCGGGGGCCTCCGTACCCCCACTGTTACTGACCCGTCGAACGCGCGCCGCCGCCGCAGCCGCGAAGAGAGAGGAAGACGGACGCACGAGACCCCCCCTAGGACGATTAAATCTCGCCCCGCCTCTCTCTCTCTCTCTCTCTCTCTCACTTTCAAGCTCGCGGATCGCGACCAGATCCTCCGGGCGACGTCTTCTTCCGCGGCCAGAGTGCTAGCGCTGGAAACGGTGGACGATCGAGCGGCGCACCTGTTGCGCAACGACGAGCCGGGTATCGTCGATCGATCACTGCACGCCGGCTCGCAAGCTCTCGCGGTATCCCAGAGCGCAGCCGTGCAGCGCGGCGCTCGAGGATCGGAAGAAGGAGCGAGAGCGAGAGGCAGCACGTGGTCCTCTCGACGGGGAGGCGTAGGAGGATCCTCGAGGAGGCCACACCCCTGTCGCTCCCCACTCCCTCGGCCAGCGCTCCTCGGCAGTCTGCGCGGCTTTGTCCGGCGGCTCTCCCACTTTTCTTCGCTCGAGCCTCGAGACGAAGCTCTTCTGTAGCTATAGTCTATACTCGCGCCTTGCTGTTCGAGGAGCGCGAACATCCCGAATCGCGACTCCTGTGAAGCGCGCACTCTCCTTGTCTCCTTCGGACGTGCACGGGTCGCGCAAGAAGAGAAAGAGAAAAAAAGAGAAAGAGAGAAAGAGAGAGAGAGAGAGAGAGAGAGAGAGAGACACATGGGATTCGGAGCTCTCGGCAGCCGGCAGAAAGAATGCATGAATCAAGGCGGGACGCGCGGCGAGCATGTGTGGGAACGCGGGGCCGCGAGGTATGCGACTCTCACTCGTCGCGCTGCAGCACCTATAGATATAGAGCTTTTTCCCTGCGCCGCTCTGCGAAAATCCGACTCGGATTCCCCCGGCCTCTTTTTCTGCAGCGCGCGAGAGTTGCGTCAGAAAAAATCGAGTCGCTAGTTCTCCTCCGCGACGAGCTTCACTCCCTCGAGGGGGCTCGTTATGGCTCGCGCACTGCCAGCTCCGAGCTTTGCGAGCTTAGAGCGAGAGCCCGGGATCAGAATGCGCGCGCGAGCGAGCGCATACCAGCCGCGGCTAATTTCGCGCGCAATGACTCCCAATTAAGTTTTTAGCCACGAGCGCGGCAATTTATGAACAGCGGCGGCGGCAGCGGAGATAACGCGAGAAGAGAGGAGGAGCAGCACGAGAAAGAATATCGAGCGTTTTTACGCGCCGACGAGGGGCTACCGCGGCCCGTGCTGTGTACGCGTACGTGTATGTATAAGTAATAACCGAGCGAGAGCGAGCGTTTTATTGTTGGCAAACAAAATCCGAGGCAATTACAGCTGGAATGCGAGCCTGCACAACTGCACAGTGGCAGCCCTTCGTTTGAAGAGTTTCGCGCAAAAATATATATCGGAGGGTACAAAACGATACACGCGCTTGCATCACGCGCGCATGTCGCGCGCGCATTATCTTTATAAGTGCTCGTAATTCGCCCCCCCCCCCCCCGACGAATTAATTAAATCCCGGCCGCGCTCCGGCGCAATTAAAGGAGTCCGTATGTATATTTATCTTTATCGCGGCCTTGTATAGGCGCATAGTGTTTAGCTTTGTACTTTACGGCTCTCCGCATCTGCCCGGATAATTAAGCCCGACGAGATAGACAATATCGATACGCTGGAACAAATAACGAACGCACGATTGTAGCGTAACCGTATTAGCCTACCTATACCCGTGGAGCAGCCGCGCGTGCCGAGAGACTTTCCCCGCATCTGGATTGCCTCAACGCCAAGCAGCTGATGCATTAGGACAAGCCGCAGCAGCATCGATATTTCTATACCTATCGGCAGCGACTTCCGCCTCGATCCCTTTGGCTTTCGACATTCCTGACGCAGCTCCGGAGGCCCGCTTCTACGACTTATGTACGCCGACGACGAGGACGCTATATGCTATATCACCGCGAGCCGGCTGCAGTAAAGCGCAGACTTTGTATGCGACGTTAAGGGTGTGAACAGTAAAATCTGTTTTTTTCCCTCGGCTTAATTCGCGTGAAATCCTCCGCTGAGATGTGTACTCGGCCGCTTATCCGGGGAATCTCGTCGGTTTCGTGAATTTTCGTGTTGCGGAGCTCGTAAAATCATCGATCGCCTCGTAAAACGCCAGTGCCGTTTCTTCTCCGTATGTGCCGTAAAGTTATGAAACCGATTTTTCCTCGAAAACGCTGCCGTTCAGCCGAGTGAAAGTCCGCCGGAATTAGCAGGAGGCCCTTTAAATCATTTCGTCGTTTTTTATCTGGAAAACTGCTGACTGGCAGAGAGCCGCGTAAAAGCAGGCTTATCTCGGCGCACGTGGCAGCCGCGGTAGCACGGATTCCAAAGCAGACACGCTGTTTCGTCGACTTTTCAGACCTATCCTTCCATCGACTAAAAGGCGAGCAGACCGCCGAGATGGACTTTTGTGCGGCGGAGATAGCTTTGAATATTGAGGATCGTTAATTTAACTCGCGAAGGAGTCTGTCTGCTGCCGTTCCGCGGAATCTCTTCTATACTAATACGCGATATAAAGGCGCCGAGCGAATTGACGTCGATCTCTCTCATTGCAGCTGCCGCGTTGTACTTGGGTATATCGAAGATGAAAGAACGCTTTCGTCGGAGGGCAAACGAGGCTTGATTCGTGGCCCGAAAAATCACAAAGCAATCCGTTGCGGATTCCCGGCTCGAGCACGGCGTATCAGCTGGCGCATCTCCGCATAATTCCGGAATGCCGCGTGAAATTTCCCGGCAGATTCCGGCCTGGAAATTCCGAAAACTACGAGCACAACAATTTCTGGAGCGCGTCGCCGCTCATTTTCCAGAGGTTAACGAAGGGAAGGCACTATGCAGTGTAGATGAGAGTAGGGAGAAAAAAATAAAGGGAAAGAAAGAAAGAAGACGAAGTACCGGGCCAGTCGATAAATAACCAAGGAGTGTCGAAGAGCTGCCGAGAGAGAGAGAGAGAGAGAGAGCGAGAGAGAGAGAGAAAAAAGGTTTCTCCAAGGTGGCGAGTCCGGGCGATTGTTGGAAAACACTGGCTTACGTCCGCTCTCCGCTCTTGGCTCCGCAGGACGGGACGCGCGCCCGGAGTCTCCCTCCGCGATCGCTGACAGATATATCTATAAGGTATACGCGCGCGCGCGCACAGCCGTATTCCGGGGGACAGCGTAACGAATTTCATAAGCGAGTAGCCGTTACCGACCACCTAGATGACAGGAACCATCTCTCAGCCCGGGCTGTGTTCCACGTATAATGCCCAGCTGTGAATGGACTCCCTTCTACAAGTTCATTCCCATTTTTTTCCCATTTACGCAACCGCACACGCGGCCTCGATTTGTTTACGATGCGCCTCTTCCCACGCCGCGTCGATCAATCAAGCCCGCAATTTGCGAGTCGAATTCGCGCGCGTGAAATGAATAAGCGGGCTCGTTAGCGCGCGATCAAATCGCCATTAAATAGACCGATCCGCAATGATACCGAGTTAGCTGCCCTGTGACGCGCGCGGCCCGCTGAATGGGCCCAATCACACTGGGATCCATCATCGCGCGTACGGCGAAAATGGTAGCGCGCACGTGCGGTAGGTAAGCCTAAGCGGTGTGTGTACGTGCAGTAGCCCAATAATCGCTGCAGCTCGAGACACGTCGGCCTCCTCCGGAGCGACGACAGAAGAATGAGACAGCAGCGATCAGGGAGGCTGGGAGTAGGGAGAAAAATAAGAGAAATGGGAAGACGACGGCGACGACAGCCGAGCAGTAGTAGCTATAGGTAGTAGCTCGTAAACGGTAAAAGCCGGGCCTCGGCTCGAGCTGGAGAGAAAGAGAGACAGAGGGCCTGAATAGGTGTAAATGAAGTTGCGGCGGAGGTAGCCCGCTGCAGAGAGGGACAGTGGAGCTGTCAGTATATTCACGGCGAGAGGAGACCACCCCGGCATTTGTCAGCGGACGAGCGCCATGCAGGAAAAATGAATGGCCGACCATATATTCCGCTCTTTCTTTCTTTCTCTCGCTCGCTCGCGCAGTCTCACTCGGCAGCGGCCGAAGAAAAGCCCTCTTTTTTCCTTCGCGCGCACTTAATTAGCCGGCGGGGGCGACGAGAGATATGCGAATCCGCACGCCCCTTTCGCGCCGTTTCGCTGTCCGCGCGCGTTATGTATCGGGACGCGAGGCGAGGAATTTTACGAGAGGATACGAGAGGATCGCGGGGACCAGAAACCACTTATACTAGGAGCGCGGCCTCGTGCACGCGAATCGTCGTCGGCGCGAACGCGGCTAATCACTACCTTTCTTGCCGTCTCTTCCGAGAAGTTCTCGACGTGTGCGATCGTTTAAAAATAATGCGCGGGAACCATACCGCACGACGATGGCGGGTGTATAGGGGAACAGTTTTCGGGCACATCGAGTGGCCGGCGAGATTAGCCCTGTGTCGTCCAGTTTCTCTCTCTCTCTCTCTCTCTCTCTCGCTCGAGTGCCATTGAAACGAGCTATAAGGAGTAGCTCTCCCGGGGCCGGCAGGGGATTAGCAGTTCCATTAGATCTACATTATCCACGGATACGTTAACACTCATCCTCGTTAACTAACCGAATAAACCCGCACAAAGAGTTGCGCGGATAATGTGCGAGATCTGCTTTCCCTTTCTCGGCCTCGTCTGTTATAAGCAGGAGTAGCTAAGCATGCTCTCTCGACTCGACTTGATCCCATTGACGAGCTGCAGGCTAACGTGTACGCGTACACCGATGCCGTCGCCGCTGCGCGCGGACCACAACAATGACGGCATTATGCCGAAATTACGAGAATTAGACCGCGGGACGCCTCCCTCGCGAAATTTTCTGCTGGGCTTGCTCCTTTCTCTCGCGCGGATGAGCCTGCTTCGGAGACGGAAACGGAGACGTGCACATAATGGTATTATTATGCGCTGGTATGCAGTGGCGCTAGCCTGCGGATTTCACGGGCTTTTGCATAACGTCGGGCAGGTCGAGACGCATTTCTGGAAGTGCGCGTCGTAAAATGCGTACCTCCTCTCTCTCGACACTCAATAAAAAAGTTTGTGTGCGCGAGCGATCCGGCACGGTCTAGCGGGCGCGCGACCGCGTGAAATCGAAAGTCGAGTGGAGCTGCGTCCATTAAACGGCCGTCCCAGGAGTTTTCACCGATCCGTGCGCGTATAACGGTGCGCGCCGACGAGATCCAGCGCGTTAAAATTCCTGGACGTACGAGGGCCGCCGCATCACATTATAGCAGAGTCAGATATGGATGTGAATGGCGTCGACGGAATTCCGGCCACCTTTTTCATTCAAGCGCGATCTCTCGGCAGCTCGCGCCCGAGTGTGTGGGCTGCGCGAGAGAGCCGGGACACCTACGTCGGGGTAGGCGGGGTGCGAACACGTCGGGGGACATCAAAGGTCCGAGAGGTAATTATTGTTTCTCGGCGATGCTCTCTCTCTCTCTCTCTCTCTCTCTCTCTCTCTCTCTCCGGCGAGCCGAGTCGAGAGAGAATGAAAGAGAGTGGAGAAGAAGCAGCGCTGTGGCGCCACGAGACGCGGGAGGCGCTGCCGTTCTCACCCTCTCCTCTCCCCCTCTCTCTCTCTCTCTCTCTCTCTCTCTGCTCTCTGGCAAATAGCTAGACACGGATTAGTTGCTTCTCTCGTCGGTCTCCTCACCGATGC
This sequence comes from Nasonia oneida, assembly GCA_037356405.1. Classification (NCBI taxonomy): domain Eukaryota; kingdom Metazoa; phylum Arthropoda; class Insecta; order Hymenoptera; family Pteromalidae; genus Nasonia; species Nasonia oneida. Next base: position 1,163,333 of record JAZHPH010000030.1, on the reverse strand, counting down.
AGGTACCTTTAATTAAGAGAACGACCATTTGGCCCGGCGTGTGTTCTTTATTTTCGCCAACACTTTACGATAAGCTCGTATTTTTCGCGATCCCTTTAATTTTAATGCCACCCACGCTCGCGGGAATTCCGAGAAAGCGGAGTAGCCTCCTCCCCGCGGCTTATCGATGATGTATGCGCGCGCATCTTGAATATTTTAATAAAGCAAATTGCTGTCTGCCGGCGCAGACGCGCAGGAATTCCGGGATTCGAGGCGTGGATGAAGAAATTCGTCACGGCTCCCTCTCTCTCTCTCTCTCTCTCTCTCTCTCTCTCTCCGCGGGAGAGAAACAGCAAAGTCCCTTAATAAATACACGTTTTCGCGTGAGAGCCTCGCTGGTGGCAAGATCCACACGCCGGGCCAGCGAGTCGAATTCTGTTTCTCTCAAACAGCCGATAACTGCAGCCCGCACGGCTTTCTTTCTCAAAAGGGAGCGAGAACTCGAAGCGCGTCTCCGATGCGCACAACAGCACAATGCCGAGAAGAGTTGCCGTAAGCCGCTTCGACACGGCCGATACGCTTACATAATGTGTGTATAATGCTCGTCGCTCTCGCGGGGGCGAGGGAGCGCATTCGTGCGCGATTTTCGCTGAAATTTGCGAACCCCTAATACGATAATCCAGGAGAGACTGGCCGCGTTATTCTTCCAGCTCTCCCGCTGCTATGTGCGTACCTGCAGCCCTCTCTCTTGGTCCTCGTCAAAATTTATGTAACAGTTGCCGGCGAGGATGGGAAACTTACTGTTTTCATTAGTCAATGCAACGGGCGGCCATGGGCGGCCGCCGCGCGCATCAAGATGAATGACCGGCGGCCCCGGCTAATTAATTACGCCGGCCTTCCCCCGGTGTGTTACTAATATTAATCGATATATCCTGTCCTCCTCGCTCCGCTCTATTTATACACGCTTGGCTATATCTGCGGCACAAGCGCGTACGTAACTCGGTGAATGCGCGTATTATTCGCTGTATATAGCCGACACACGACGACGAGGGAGCCACCTGCGCCTTCGCCGGGAGAGATCCGCCATCAATTATATAACGCGCTGCGCGGCTAATGCGAATTTAATAATGCCTCAACGATGTGTATTGTACGCTACTACACATACCACTTCCTACTCGTTCATTATGTCCGCGCGTCGGCATTTGAATGGCCGATTTTTTTCGCGTCGAGCGAGCCCGGCCTTATATACTTACGTGATGGAGCTTTTGTCCGCATCGGGAATTCCTCTCGCGCTGAATTGATTGTGCGCGCGAGGAATGCCCCCGAGTCATCAATAAAAGCTCGTCGTTTCGTATTAATTATCCGCCGCGCACGACGATATCGCGAAAAAAGTCTGCTTGTTGTGTTTTGCTGCAGCACCCTTGATGTCTCGGGGCGAAAAAACCAAGAGCCGAGAGAGAGAGAGAGAGAGAGAGAGAGAGAGAGAGAACAGGAGATTAGATATTAATAAATCGCAGCGTGGCGAGGCTGCGTAGATCATCGTGTCGCCGGGGCAGCCCGGGGCCCGCTTAATTGCCCCGATTAATTAGCCATCGCTAGGGCTAATGGGCTCATACGTTTCTTCGAACCCTGGCCTGCGCGCTCGCGCGCCTCCCGATATGTTTTAATAATGCCGGGTAATTACGTGCCCCGAGAGCGTGCGCCAAAGTCCCGGGCGCGGGCATCTTTATCGATCACGATCACCTCTCGCTCTCCCGTCCTCTATATTCCTTCTTTCTTTCTCTCTCTCTCTCTCTCTCTCTCTCTCTCTCTCTCTCTCTCTCTCTCGGAAGGCAGCAGCTTGGAAAAAAGCGAGCGCACCCCGTGAATTACGTCTTCATCTCGAGAAAATATCGAATACAGTGTAACAGATTTTTAATTTTCTCGTCCCTTCTGCGACGTGTGCCTGCCCTTGGCTCCGTTATGATGTTATGCAACGCGAAGCTCTATGAATAATGCATCGAATGAGGAAACGCCGCTTATTTACGACGCGCGTTACTTTAACACCTTCATCGGAAACGGCTGCGCCAGAGAGATGATGTGATTTTTTATTAATATTCATCAAAAGAACACATACGCGCGTCGAGGATTTATCTCCGGCACGCGCGTAACATTGCTCAACATTGCGGTTAACACGCCATTAAGTCCACGCGTTTAGGCCCCGACACAATCGTCGAGAAATTCGATTAGCCGATGAAGCGATGTTTCACGGCCGCAAAAAGGGGAGCCGCCGCGATATCTCTCGTCTCTGTATACCTAGGCGGGCGAGAGCCAGGAACACCTCATCCGTCCAAAAAAAGAAAAGAATGAATCAATCAACCTCGCTTCCGCGCGCACTTCACACACACACACTGCGAGCAGGTAATCTCCGGAGCTGCTCCGAAATTCCTCACCTCGTAAAACACCTACGTCCATATTATATATAGCGTATAGCGCCTCGACTATTTCCGGCTGCTGTCATATTCCCACGACTGCAATCAGCGGGTGACGCGATGTCCGGCCATATAAGCAGACTCGACAGCTCAGAGACAGAGCTGGAGCACATTACGTGAATCATTACCGCGGGGTTTTCGCGGTACGCCAGATTCAGATGTCAAAAATTCTATATCCCGTTTTAATAATTCCAGAGGCGAGAGAGCCGAGCATCGGACGTCGCAGGAATTCCGTTACAAAAAACATCGGGGGGAAATAAAGGGGGGATCACGATTCCCGATCCGCTATATTTAATACCTCACTCTCGAAAGGAGCATAAAAACGCGCAAATTAAATACAAATTATCGAGCCACGGCAATAGAAAGAGAGAGAGAGAGAGAGAGAGAGAGAGAGAGAGAGAGAGAGAGAGAGAGAGAGAGAGAGAGAGAGGAACAGAATAAGAGACGGCGCGCGCGCGCGCCTCGCCAGCTGCGATCGCGCAGAGGAACCTGATCGCTCGGTTAATTAGTAGCGCAGCGGCGATCGATGAATCAGTCCTATATACTAGCGTGTAGAACGTCTCGCGATCGGCTCTTTACGACTCTCTAGCGGCTACCCGTAGCTTCTTCTATTTTGTCAATGAGGAATTCCGAATCTTTCCGGCTTTCTATGCGCTATTAATAAAACCCTCCGAGCTCCGGCTCGCCACAGCCATCGCCGCTCACGGAATATCGCACACAGCGAGCGCGTCAAAACAACGAGCGAGCGAGCGTGAGTATGAATTTTTTCGATGTGCGCCTGTATATAACACACGCAGAGCAACGTAATAACGGAACGGGGAGCGAGTTTATACACATGTATCTCGGGCTATCTGCCCCGTGGCGTCCGAGGTTATTCCCCGGATATTGATGGTGGCGTAAGGGCGCGCCCTGCCGAGCGCTAATGAATCGATCGTGGGTGGCGTGGCCGATCGCGGGGCGCGCGCAAAAAAGAAACTCGGCCTCCGGCTCTCTCTCTCTCTCTCTCTCTCTCTCTCTCTCTCTTGCTCTTGGATCGGCTCTCGACGACGGCTAATCCAGCGGATTAACGGCCTAGTGCCGGTGTCGCGGTGGCCGTCGACGTTGAACGTTGATTCGATTTGGGTTTGGGAGCGAAGATCGGCAGAGAGAGAGAGAGAGAGAGAGAGAGAGAGAGAGAGAGAGAGAGAGAGAGAGAGAGAGAGAGAGAGAGAGAGTGATGGCTATTTCGTTATGCGTAACGGTGATTTACATCGGGAAAATCATCCGTCAGTCAAAGTACGCCAGCGAAGGTTTATCGTCTTCTAATTCGCGAAATCGCGGGATAAATCACGCGCCATAATCGGCGCCAAAAACAGGCGCACATTATGGCATTGTAATAACCCGCTTATTTTGCAAAATCACACTTTTATTTACGAGGCACAATTATAATTTATCCTCGTAACGGTTGAGCCAGTCTCGCGCGTAATTGTTTTGTCGGCCTTTTTTTGCGCGCGCCGCGACTTCGATTGCAACATTGTCAGCCATCCGCGGCATCTCGGCATGTGGAGTGTACCCTCGAAAGGCTTTGATTGTCTGCGAAAAGGGAAAGCGCGCGCGGTGCCGATAAATTAAAAGCGAATCTCGCGAGGCAATTAAGTATACGCGCGCGCGCTCGTGACGAAAGTGAAAGAGAGAGAGAGAGAGAGAGAGAGAGAGAGAGAGAGAAAGAGAGAGAGAGAGGGAGAGAGAGAAAGAGAGAGAGAGGGAGAGAGAGAAAGAGACATCGAGCGACGACTCGCGACGGCACGTAATATAATTTGTCGCGCGTCTCGCTCCTCTATTGCGCGACGCTGCAGCTGCACGCGGCGGAGAGCTTTTCGAGCGATTTCGCGTAGACGCGCGCGTGTAGTGTGTACGTACACAGAAAGAGAGAGAGGCTGGCTGGCTGGCCGAGTTATTTATGGGCGTATATCATCACAATTTACTCGAGGCTTATATGGCGATCGTGTCCCGCGGCAACGAAAAACGAAACAACGAAGCGCACGACGGAGAGCAGACTCTCGCGGCGGGCAGGGAAAAAAGAGAGGCAGCAGCCGCGCCAGTGGAGGAAGAAAGAGCGAACTAGGACAGAGAGCGAGAGGCCCGATGATTTCTCAAGCTGTCATGATTTGCAGGAAAAAGTCGTTGTGGATCGAGAGAGAGAGAGAGAGAGAGAGAGAGAGAGAGAGAGAGAGAGAGAGACGGAGAAGCAGATCGCGAGCAGCACCGGAAGATGAGTAAGTGTAAAACGCCTCGGTGTGTCTAGTAGCCAGTGCAGCAGACACGGAGCGCCGAGGCGGATGCGAGGGGGCCGACCGGCCGTGGAAACTTGCCCGAAAGCACAAAGGCAGCTAGAGCAGCGAGATCGTTCGCCAAAATCGAGCAGCGGCCACCCGCATCCGAGCGCGTGAAAAATCAGAAATGCTCGCACATAGGAGCACATGGCTAGGAAACGGCCGAGCGGCCGGGCAGGAGGATATAGGTGTAAGGCCGGGCCTCGCCATCTTCCTCCTCCCATGTTTTCTCTTTCTTTCTCCTGACCACCTCCGAGCCGAGAGGGCCAAACGGCATAAATCATCGCCGGCGGCGGGTTTCTTTTTTTGCAATTATTACGCATCCGTACGACCGCAGCCGCTCGACTCATCAAAATTTACAACTTGCCGAAATCATAGCGCGATGATTTTCCCGCTGCGCTCGCCAGCGCTCTTGGAAAAATGATTTATATGCGTTGCGGCCGTGAAAAGAGGTGACTAACGACACGCGGCCACGGAGCCCTAAAGCCACGGTAATGACAGTAGGCAACCCTTGCTGCGCTCCAGCGCCGCGCGCATCGGGGGCATCATCAGCCGCCTCGCACGTTCGTCGCGCTAATCTTCATGAGAGCGCTCTATTGTTGTTGTTATTGGTTTTCTCCTCCGGCTCGTCGTCGCCTTAATGCTGACAGATTAACGCATCCGCGCAACCGTGGCCGGAGGCGCTCGCGCAAAATTATTAGCGATTTCGCACGCTCCGCTCTCTCTCTCTCTCTCTCTCGCACAGAGTCCGCGCAAAAAGCACCACCACCCGTCGCGCGCCCGATAATTATCCCCTTCGGCCGGCGCTGCTGGCAACGCTGGCATGACTTAACCTGTTGCAGCGAGAGATCTTTTTCGGCTGTTGCCGATCGATTTACCTACCGCGGCTCTCGCAATTATCCTCTCTCGTTTTTCCAGTCAATATTTGGCCTTTTAAATCTCTTTCTCGCAGCTTATTGATGAATCGAGGCGGTCCCATTATTTTTTGCGACGAGATCGACTCCGAGTTTTGCGAGAGAGCTGCGCGGACACGCACAAACACACACGCGCACGGACGAGGAGAGGAAAAGCAAAGAAAAGCCAGACTCGAGCCCACAAATATTTTTGAATTTGTCATAGGGCCCGATGCAGAGCCAGGTGAGCGAGCGAGCGAGAGAAAGAGAGAAGGTGCGTTTATTCTATCGGAGAGGTAATGGCCCGGCGGATACACGGTCGGTTAAGAGACATTCGGAAGGGGCATCCCTGGTCAGAAGCCCCATGGGGTCTACCTGAGCGCGAGCATCAAGTTGTCAACGGCCGGCTCGAGCTTTTCTCCGCACATTATGCGAGTGCAGAGACCGGCGCGCGATTATCCCGGCTCTCCATCTCGTTACGCTGCTCCATTCACCGCCCTGACCTCTTTCCGGGAATCCCCTCGTCCGGGCCGAGCTGCACACATGCGTATGTAGATCGACGCAACGCGTCGTCTCGCTACCGAAATGGCGTCGAAGCGCATCAGCCGGAAGAGAGCTGCAGCAGCAGCAGCCTCCTCATCCTCCTCCTCCTCCTCCTCCTCCTCTTCCTCCTCTCGGCCGGTATCTATCTGTTTGCCTGTGTGCCGAGCATTCGAGCGCGTTACAACTCAAACCTTTTAGCCGCTGTTTGAACGGCGCTTTGTATTCTATTTGTACAAGCGCTTAAACACTCGAGCGGGTATAAGCTTCGGCGGTCGAGCGCGCATCCTCTCGTCGATTATCGAGCGAGAGAGAGAGAGAGAGAGAGACTGTGTTGCTCTCTTCCAGGCCGTCCGCGCGCTCCGGGAGAACACGCACGCACACGCACGCGGGAGAGAGAGAGAGAGAGAGAGAGAGAGAGAGAATGCCACTTTTCGGGCTCGCGCCGCGTGTTTCTGTTTCCCACTGCGTACATCGTCCGCGCGATATCCACCTGGCTCTTTTACGGTGAGTCGCGAGCGCGCGCGACACGGGCTAGTTCCTGTAAGTGGAATACATACAATATGAGTGGGATCGCTATAATACACTTCCCTGAGAACTTTCTTCTTCTTCTCGACTTCTCCCTCTTCGTTTGCGCACACTCGAGCGGCTTTCTGACCGCTGCTGCTGACATGTCAAAGAGGCGATTAATCGCCGGTACGCGACGAGAATGACAAATAAACTCGCTCTCGCGCGGGCTCTCTCGCGTGTCGACGTCGAGTGCACTCGTGTGTATACAACATTACAACCCCGGCGAGTCGTCCTCTACTCCGGTATCGTGCGCGATCTTCTTTTTTCTCCTCCGTTCAATCGGGCTCTCGATAGCTTCGACGCGCGGCCGTCTTTCCCATCGCGCCGAGATTGCAGCCGCGTTAGCGCATTAGCGCAAAGCGTTTAATTGGCTCGAGTGACACGATGATTGGCGTGACTTGGCGCTCGTGCCGAAGCGCCCATAAGTGCCCCATTGTTGGCCGCGCTCCTACTCCTCCTCCCACCTCATTATCTTACAAAGAGCAGCAACAGCAGCACTTCAATTTCGAGTGTCAAAGTTCGTCCTTTTAATTCGGCTGCCTCGGCTCCCCCGAGATCTTCCTCTTATTTGCCTTTTTGGTTACACTTTAGATGAGCGGCCGTGGCCGTCGGTGGGAACGCCGGATGAGCGCTGTGAACTTGGACCCGAGGAATTCCAGCTCCCATTGTTCCCTCGTGATTACGGACCGCTGCGCGCGCTGATGCGTTGATACACGAGGCTGTGGGGATCGAGAGCGGAAAATCCGCAATAACATTGCGTAAAACGTCGAACCGGCTCGCGATTATTAAAACGTCGCACGGCTGTCATCGGGCGAAGGGCTAAGCCCGGGCAATCCATTAAAGAAATTTGCCTAAGCGCTGCTACTCCATTTAACACGGCGCGATCGGATCGACCGAGCCGATCGCTGTATCGGCTCGGGAGATCGGTGGACGACATCGATCCGCGCAGCAAACTCGTTTCTCCCCCTCGAGAGAGAGAGAGAAGGAGAGAAAAATTCGCCCGAAATTACGCGGACATATCTCGCCGTCCCGAGGGAGAATCTCGCAACCCGCGCGCGCGAGCCGAGATCGATCCGATACAGATCCGGCGACGGCGAAATCGGATTAAGATTCGCCACGGTCGAGCGGGTTCTCTGCTCGCCGGCGGACACGTCTCTCCCGCTTATTAATATAGTTCGCGAGCCAGCGAGACGTCCGCTTGCGTTAGGGCCCTGTTGTGACAGGCTTTCGCAAGGGCGATCGCGGCGATGCCCGGAATTTTTCGAATGCGGCAGCGTGAGAGAGTCGTCGAGATCGATTCGGACGATCATCGTCGTCCATTAGAATCCGCGCCACCGGTCTCTACTCTCTTATACCTACGCACACACGTACGCATATCGCAAGCTCTCAGGTTTCGCATCGCTGACGTCGGGAAGGACGAATGGCGCCCAAGCAGGGGGATTCGATATCGCGAGCGCAAGACTCACTCCCGCGATCGTCTCTTACTTTTCCTCGACGATGGTTAATTATCGCGGCAAAATATGAGCTATTGCGGCGAATCAACATTCCGCGAGCTTCTGAAGATGTGGCAATTTCTCAAAATTTAATCGGCCGCGCGTAGTTACACGTAACTGGTTGCGCAAACGCACGGACAGTTACTCGCTAAAAAGTCTTAATTTCGTTATATACGCGCGGGCATTTTACGATTTTATAAATACACGCAGCCGTTATTAGGCGCACAGCGAGCGAGGCGTTTTTAAATACCGTGGAAATATCTGACGCTTGAATTTACCGCCGCAAACTCGTCCGGCGTTAAATTAACGAACCGAGGGTTCGCATTCCGTCGTTTCCCAATGTAACTGTAACGCGCGTAACTGCGCGCGTATCGATATATTTCAAATTTTCATTCCCCTCACCGCTAGGGGAAGTGCGTTGCAGAGTACAATATTCCCTTTGTTCATGTCTCGTATATTTATACACGCACCTTTTTTCGAGAGCGGAATTAGCGTTTAACAGCCGCTATGGCATTAGCATCGCTATCAAAACGACATCGGCTCTTTGATTGCTTAATCTCGTCGAGGCTTAAAAGGTCCATCTCCCGCTCGTGGGAACACGCGCGGGGTCCTCTCGTCACGCTTCGACGGCCGAGAGGAGACGAGAAAAGAGAAACACAAGCTGGCGACTGCCCCGTCGTAAATAAACAATTAACACTCGTCTTTTCGTGTGTGGCAGCAGCGCGCTTCGATCGTGAAATTTCGACATGCGCGCACGCAGCCATGCCGATTCAGCTGGAAAAGTCCTTTCGGGATTTGAAAAGGACGAAAGAGCGAGAGAGAGGGAGCGAGCTGGAGCTGTCAATATTTGCCGGAGTAGAGGCTTGGAAAAACGTCGTGCGGGCTTTTGGACAGTTCTCAGGCAAGTGCAGTGCAAACAGAGAGAGAGAGAGAGAGAGCCGTGCGCTCTCGAAAAGCCTCTTTTCGGAAAAGAGCTCGAAAAGCCTCTTTTCGCTCACGCGAAATTTTATCAATGAAATCAGCGGAGATCGGCTCATCCGATGTCGTAAAATTTCATAACCAGTCCGCGTAAACCTGCACCGTCAGCCGAGAATCTTCTGCGAGCGGCTGTAAAATACCCCCTCTCTCTCTTAATACACGCCGGGATAATCGGAGCAACGAGACAGCGGTGTACTTATATGTGCGCACAGGGAGAAAAAAGACGATCCGCTATAAATGTACACTCTTCGGTTGTGCTATTTGCGCGGCTCTCTCCGGCGTAATTGCAATGTAGTAACCCGAGATAACACGACACTGCGTACGCACACGCGGCGTTTCCTTATCTGCTCCGCGACCGAAAAACGCGGCCGCGGGAGAGAGAGAGAGAGAGAGAGAGAGAGAGAGAGAGAGAGAGAGAGAGAGAGAGAGAGAGAGAGAGAGAGAGAGATAGCTAGAGGTTATAATATGAGCCATACGCGCGCGTACGCGCAGCAAGTTACACGTGTCGAATGCCGATGTAGTTTCTGGTCGTTAAGCCGAGCTCGATAAGCCCTGCTCTCTCGTCTGCACTACACACTCGCTCTCCGCGAACTCTTTATTTCACCGCGTGTTTGACGTGTGTCGTTACGATTATAGCTCGCAAGAGAGGGAGAGACGCGGAGAGGAAAAAGGGAGCGTCGGTTTGCGTTCGGTGGTCAAACACAGAAAAGTATTTACTCTCCTGCCTCGTCCGCTCTCGTCTCAGCTCTTCTGCCCGTACCTCATACCTCTTTTCCTCGCGCGCGCGAGCGAGAGAGCGAGCACACACTTATCTTAATTCTCAGGTGAAGAAAGCCTCGAATTACCGTATCTGTCGCGTCTTATCTCCTTATCTGATATTCGCGTCCTGTGACGAGCGCCTAGCTGTCTCTCTCTCTCTCTCTCGAGGGACCGCTTCCGTGTTATTTTTTCCACTCGATCCTCGCCATCTCTCTCTCTCTCTCTCTCTCTCTCTCTCTCTCTCGAGGGACTCTCCTCAAGCGCTATGACGCTCGGAGTGAAAAGCTTTGCGCGTCGGGGGACCGGTCATTATTGGCCTACTCGTGTGTTTTCTTAAGATCCCAGTGATCGCTGGTGCGACGAGGGGCACGTCGTCGCGCGACCCGGCGCGCAGTGAATGAGACGTCCGAAAAACCGACGATTCTAACAGCTTCGAGTCTCCCGTTCTTCGCCGTGTTATGCTTGACGGCCGAGACTTTTTAACTCCAGCAATTTTCGCCTACTGCCGACGAGTTTTCGGATAGAGATAGGCAATCTAGACGACCAAATTGGACGGGTGTTCTATTATGTTACGCACGCGCGTTTTTGATGACGATGCGCTTTTGCGCCGGATTCAGAGAAACGTTGGGCCTTAAAATGTTTGGCCTTTCTCGACGCCAAGAGGACGAGTTTGATGTTCCAGATTGTTTGATAACAATGGCCAATCAAATGTCGAGTTTTTGAAAATCACACAATAAAACGTTTATCCAAAGAAATTACATACTTTATTTCAGAACAATCAGTTCATCGGGATAGCTCAACAGCAATTTTGATTTTAATTGTTTGATTACTTAATTTATTAAAAACGAATAATAAGCTAAGGTGAAACTGAAATCAGAGGCCCACTTGAATGTTTCTCTGCATCAGGCCGACTGAAGGCGAACTAAAATTTTACTTCCCTCTAGAGGCTTGGCAATGCTTTTTTTTAATGATACGATTTATACAATGAATTTAGCAAGTGTTTCTGAAAGAGCATTAAATTGTCTACTTTTTCCCGCAAGATTTTCTAGATTCGCCATTCCGTTCAATCCATCACTCTTAAAAAAATGATGGCCTTTGTTGTGAAGCATTTAATACGTGATTCTGATTGGTTGCTGGTTGGTTGCCTAGGCAACGAGATCAGAACCGCTTTAAATTCATAACCCTCAAATCAGTCATAACTCATAACCCTGGTAGAAATGTTTGAGGTGTTTAAAATGAAATGTGGAAACCTTGATAACAGATAAAATATATGTAATATAACTAGCAAGAAATTTTAGTAAAAATTAATCATTACTAATAGTGTGTAGTATTACAACATGTGTATTGAAAAGTGGCACCCTAACCCTATTTAAAGTAGTAATAAAGTGTGTGAATATTATTTAGTTTATTTTTCAAATGTCAGTGAGACGTTCAATTAAAAAAATAAAGAGTTTGAAGATATACTATGTCTCTGTGCCCAAAGTCGCCCTTGGTGAGGTTTGAGAGGCGAATTTAAAGAAAAGTTCAGTATCCGAGTTAGTAAGTTTAAGTCTATCATTATACAATGCTCTTTGAATTGTAAAAAGGCTACTAGACAATTAAAATATGACACTGCCACTTCCTATGTTACCTAGAAATATGTAACCTTGATGATTCTGATTTAACTGTTTTCGTTTATATTTTCACATCAAGGCTCATGCGAATTTTTTAATTGAGCAGGTCGAATTTTACTTATAGCCAGTTATGCAGAAAATACTATCTCTAGCACATTGTATTTATGGTTTCCAGCGTATTTTTACATGGAGAAAGTGATAAATGTTTTGGCTTTTTTGTCAAGGTATTAATTAGAATTTTGACTTTTAGTAGTTGTGAGAGATTTTGAGACCGATACCTGTTTTTCCATTTTTGCATTTATTCTCATTCAAAAACTAACAGATATAAAGAGCTTATAATTTGCATATAGTTTTTGAATGGGAATACATGCAAAAATGGAAAAACAGGTATCGGTCTCAAAATCTCTCACAACTACTAAAAGTCAAAATTCGAATTAATGCCTTGACAAAAAAGCTAAAGTACTTATCAATTTCTTCATATAAAAATACACTGGAAACCAGAAATACAATGTGCTAGAGATGGTAGTTTCTGTGTAACTGTCTACAGCAAAATTTGATACGCTAAATTAAAATATTCATATGGGCCTTGATGTGAAAATATGAATGAAAACAGTTAAATCATAATCATTTAGGTTGCATATTTTCTAGGTAGCATAGCAAGTATCTGTGTAAAATTTCAGTTGTATGGCTTTTTTATAATGCAAATAAATGGCATTGTAATGATAGACAAACCCACTGACTCTTATACTGAACTTTTCTTCAAATTCACTATTTAAACCAATGACGAGGAGATTTAGCATTATTAATATATATATTTTTTAATAGTTTTGAGGGATTTAGTAACATGTTAAATGTTTATAAAAGATTAGCAGACGTTAGTGTGCCGCCCAACACTTATGGTGGATTTTCTACTAGTGTTATTAGACAGAGATAGAATCAAGAGCGCGCGAAGCGCGCCTTCATTCCTAATTTTATGACTCTTAAAAATAAATTAAAATCTCCAAAACTAAGTCGTCAAACGTTTTTAACAAATTTATGATAACAAAAAATGATATAATATCTATTTGCTGTAAAAATTTTAAGCCATTTTCGGGACTAGTTTTTGAGCTAAAAATAAAAAAAAGGCATTTCTATGTCGTACGATTACGGGAGTAAAAAGGCTTTGGGAAAAGATAGATCTTTTGCTTACCTCGGCTAAGTTCTTTATGCAGCTTATCAATTTGATTCGTGTAAAAGGTATTAAGATTAAAATTCTAACTTTCTCACCTTGTATAGTGTATATCCTGTATAACTGAAAATTACTATTTTTGTAATTGAGGTTAAAATTTTTTCTTCATGAAAATTATATGATTTGATGTTGTGACCAGCGGTGGACGGGAACAGCACCTGTCTAATAGCTAGTCGGTGCGATTGCAGAGAGCCTACTCACACCTCTAAGTGTCACTGGTCCCCTATTTTAAAGATTGTGATCGGATCTTTCTGATTACCATAGTCTTTTGCTAAGAAAACTGCCCTTTCAGTGAAATAATAAAGATTTAAAATATTTAAAAAAATATTAATATACTGTACATTTGAACAATATTTTATCTATTGGAACTATAAATTTAGTTGAAAGAAGCTACGAGCCAAAGAATTGGCGCACAGGTTTTTTTTTCAACATTTCGATAAAACATTCCTTTTCTATTATAAAAATAACACAAGTTTGGTCTAACTCGATTTTTCAGGTTTTTTTTATTGATGTTCAATTAGTTACAATTTGAGACCCTTGAGTAAGGAGGTCTTTATGTAATTAGGTAGGTTTTGAAGTAATTAGATGATTGATTATACTATCTTGTAAGCTACAAAATACTATAATTTTACTCTACTAGCTGTGTTCGTGATTTTTGGAATAGGTATACTTTATTTGATTTTGGTGGCTTATTAAAATTATCTAAATTACATTTTTTTAACATTCTCACAAAAAGGAACCAAAAGTATCAATGATTTCTGTTTGCAGAATTAATTCTGCCAAGAATTGTTTACTCAAACTATAATTGTGAGCATTTGATTAAATTAAATACTCCTTATGTAAATTAAATATTTTAATAAAAGTGTACGCAGGAATTTTCCGATTCTAAAATATCGTATGATTTTTAGTTATCGTAGTTCGAACTTGTATGTTTGGTGATTTATGCTTCAATTTTACACTCGTTGCATTTTTTTAATTCTGATGATTTCAATCTAAATATAATTTCATTTTCAAAATTGTTAAAACATTATGAACAAATATCGGCTATGAATAATCTACATATAAATGTACACTTTTTTATTTTCTACTGAATGAGTCTCTGTATATTATTTGTACGCTTATTTACACAGGAACGTTTTCAACAATAACAATTAAAAGATTTATATTTGGTTTAAAAACGAACACAGATTCGTGCTAACACATTATGGACTCAGGGACACCTGTGAGTCGGTCGAATAATAAAGTCGGTAATGCAAATATCTTCCTTACCGACCGCGAGCTAGTTATCGTTAAAAGGCCACTTACCCTCAGCGAGACTGCATAATTCTGAAAATTTCCACTTATTACCAGCCAACACTAACGGCATATCGACTCGCGCTACTGGCAACGAAGATAGACCTTAATAGAAGCGCAAAGCCCCATCCCAAAGTGAGGCACCCCGAGAGCTAGTACGCACTCCGACTACGCGCGGCGCGTCAGTCTAGTTTCTTGCGTTCTGACGGTAACAGAGTGCAGCTTAGTCGGTAACATATCGGTCATGCTTATCAACTTAGTTTTTATATGCAAATCGGCGCATCGGAGGAGGGCGAGCGAAGTCAAGGAATAAATCTAAAACCGAAATGCTTAAACCGAGCTACCCCACGCGTCGCGATTCCTAATGAGACAAGATTAATTAAAAAAATACGCCGGCACATCAGACGAAGGCAAGCGAAATAGCGAGGAATAAAATTAAAACAAAAACTCTCAAACCCAGCTACCCCACGCGTCGAGATTTTAAATGACAGAATATTTATTTAAAAAATACGTCGGCACATAGGATGGAGGCGAATAAAAGTGAGGAGCATTCTTTAAAAAGATCTTTTATTAAAACATATTATATTCTCTAAAATCTCGATGAGTGGAGTAGATGGGTTCTTGGGTTAGATGTATTCCTCGCTTTCACTCGCCTTATTATTCTTCGATGTGCCGACGTAGTTTTTAAATTAATTTTGTCTCATTAAGAATCGCGACACCTTGGGTAGCTAGGTTTAAGCATATCAGTTTTATATTTATTCCTTAATTTCGCTCGCCTTCCTCCAATGCGCCGACTTTTTTTAAAAATAAATACTTATTCGCTCATAAATAGTAGCGCCAGTGCGTGCGGTAGGTGGATCGAAGGTTGTGTGGGTTATTTAGTTTTAAAAATTTATATGACCCCCCCCCCTTGACTCAGCACTGAGAGCAAATGATAAATAGCATGTTTGCAATATCTCTTTTTATTATTTTGTATATGTTTTAAAAGATCTTTTTAAAGAATACTCCTCGCTTTTATTCGCCTCCATCCTATGTGCCGACGTATTTTTTAAATAAATATTCTGTCATTTAAAATCTCGACGCGTGGGGTAGCTGGGTTTGAGGGTTTTTGTTTTAAATTTATTCCTTGCTATTTCGCTTGCCTTAGTCTGATGTGCCGGCGTATTTTTTAAATTAATCTTGTCTCATTAGGAATCGCGACGCGTGGGGTAGCTCGGTTTAAGCATTTCGGTTTTCGATTTATTCCTTGACTTCGCTCGCCCTCCTCCGATGCTCCGATTTGCATATAAAAACTAAGTTAATAAGCATGACCGATATGTTACCGACTAAGCTGCACTCTGTTACCGTCAGAACGCAAGAAACTAGTCTGACGCGTCGCGCGTTGTCGGGGTGCGTACTAGCTCTCGGGGTGCCTCACTTTGGGATGGGACTTTGCGCTTCTATTAAGGTCTATCTTCGTTGCTACTGGTACCAACTGGAAAAATAAAAATATCTGTGAAACGTTTTTGAAATTCTTTAACGCACAAAACGCGGTTGTCGTTGCATTAATGCAAGGAAATTATCATCCCAGCTTACAATATGAAAATCATAATTTGTTAGCGAGAAATAGTAAGTACGCAGAGTTAGACTTTTTGAATGATCAAAACAGTTATATCTACATAGTGAGCGGATCTCTCGATCATCCATACGATTCAGTCGAAAGCAAAGATATTTTTATTTTTAGCGCGTTCTGAATTGCGCACGACTCCGCAGCTATAAAAAAGTAGAAATTCAATAGCTAATCCAATCTAAAAGTCTTTCCGCACACACACACACACAGTCGATCCTGTAATTTAAAAATCTGGAATTCGCTCGTATAGAATCAAGCAAGAGCCGGCAATGAGAAAGCCAGAGTTCCGCAGCCGCTGCCAGTGCCAGCCATCAGTCCTCCATCCCCTTCATCAGTGACTTCCTCGGCGAGCTCAAAGAGAAAAAGAGGTTTCTTTTCCACCCCCCAAAAATAGACAAATGACATACGGCTCGGCGGCCTATCATTCCCCGCAACAGTATAGCAGCAGCATCTTCCCTCACTCGTTCTGCGCACACGTTTCCAAACACACACACGCACACGCACACGCACACACACACACACACACACATATATA